>CM060369.1:211900806-212262230 GCA_030545235.1 Helianthus tuberosus
ACACTCAGCTCCAGATTGCAAGGTTTGTGTAACACCTCGAAAATTCACGTCCTATAATGTGTTGACACGTGTCATATGTTTGAACGTGTGAAAGAATATTATAAAAGGATTAAAGTTGACAATCATGGAAAGTATGTGAAAATACGAGTTCTAAATGTCAACAGTGAATAAATATATTGTACATTAACCCTACATGATGCTCAAACCTTCAAACGAATAAACCACGGATCATACGAAGCTAATTATGAAAGAAAGTGAGAGATTACAAACTACAGGGGTTAAATGTGTCAACATGTTTAAGTTATACCTCTGAGTGACCTTTTGACAAACCCGAAGCTTTGTAACGGTTAATTATATTCACTAGAATTCATGATATAAATTTCATAAAGTTTCGTTATCGTATGAGCAAGTTGTGATCAAATTCGTATGCGAGGGGTTAAAAGCGTCGACGTTGAAGTTTAGGACTTTTCGGGTGACAATAAAGTTAACCGAGGAGTAAACAAAGTGGGTGTATGTCTTGAAGCCCTTATAAGTCAATTTAGAGGGCTCATTGTGCAAAACAAGACATGAAAGCGACCTTTAGGAGGACCAGGGACTGAAATGCAATAAATGAAAACTTGTTTGGCCGGCCACCACACGCTCGCGTAGCGCGAGCACTAGCCACCTATGCCGTCGCGCTACGCGACGACCTTGTCTGATCAGCATTTGTTGCACAGCTGTATGTTCAGCTCACAACCGACTCCAATTGCCTTTCCATGATACCATGGGCTTCCTATACTGGTTTTTAGGCACTAGAGGGCACATGTAAGCATCCATGATCATTAGTAGCCTTGCATGTCAACAATCTATGAGATTACAAGCACTATAAAAGGCCATGAAGTTGCAACATTGTGCTCACACCTTCCATTTGCATTTCTGGACATTTCTGGAGCTCAAGACTTCTCTCTAAGCTTCACAAGTCATGCAAAGGACTCTAGTAAGTATGCTTAACCTTCCTTAGTTAAGTTTTTGCTTGGTTTTAGCTTAAAAGTCAAACCGTCGTAATTAACGGTTGACTTAGCGATTTATCATTGATAGTTCAGTGATTAGCCGAATTGAAAGTAGTTATAAGTTGGTAATTATGTGGGCATTAAACCCTTAAAAGGGTTCCCCCTGATTCCCACTCTAACTAGGTCAAATGTCGGGTCAAACTTGTATTGAAAAAGTCAACAGAATGTTTATTTTATAATTTATGCATAATTAGCAATGTAGAACACATACAACCTGTTTGATCATTAATATAACTTGGTAACTAGTGTAAGAACATGTCTAAGCATGTTCAACCCGACAAATTTTATGTTTAGACCCGGTTCGGAACCGAAAGTCGCAAAGCTTTGACTTTTGCTTTGACTTCAGTTCTGACCCGATTTAGTATGAGTTAGGAATGCCTTAGGGCTTCATTATGACCGGGTTACATGATGGTATAAACCTCTGTACTTGGTTCGTTGTTCGTCCGATTCGCTTACACGTTTCCGATAATTGCTCAAAGTTGACCATAATGCCCTTTCGACCATAAAACGAGATTTTTGATAATGTGAGTGGACAAGAACCTTGTCTACTGATTTATAAACATGCCCTCAAAATTTGGCATCGATTCGAGGTCTAGATTAGGAGTTATGCGCAATAGCGTAATTAGAAAGCTTTTTGTTAATTAAACGACGCAATTAGCGCATAGCCTATCTAAACCCGATTTTTGACACCGAACCTATTACCCACTGATGTTATATAATATTTTAGGATTTTTGAAGATTTTTAATTATTTTTAAACTGATCATAAGCTAGGATTATCGCCTTGATCCGGTAAATACCGATTATGCCCTTTTAAGCCATAAAATGAGTTTTACAAATCCTTTTGATACAAATCCAATTGCTACTGATTTTATTTAATAAATGGAGTAATTTGAGCCTTATAAACTGATTAGAAACTCAGAATTCCCATTTAAACCCGGAAATCGCTTTAAACTGACATTTACGCGTATTAAGCGCGTAGTATGCGTTAAAACTATTTTAAACACCTAAGACCAAATACCTACAGATGTAACTTGTTAAAATAAGTTATATTACTGATTTACTCAGACCCGGATCACAGGAGTTTAATTAATCCCTTTTATAATCTTCAAAATGACCAAAATACCCCTACGGGGCTTAATAAGAGATTAAACTCGTTTTGGGCATAATGGAAGGTATCTTACTGATATCACAACCTATTCAAGGCATATTAACTTAGGAAACCTGTAAATGACTCTTAAGGATACCCGTTACGCCGCTTGCGCGTTCGGTTCGGTTTATGTAACTAGTTTGCATAAATTAGCCGAAACGGGTCAAACCTTATCGGTTTTATCTCAAAATCCAGAATGTGTATGAAATACCCATATTAAACAAGTCTTCAAACTTGTCGGGTCTAAATCACATTCTATTCCGGTCTTCTCTTAATCGTGCGTACGAACCGTATCTTTAAAACTAACTGGTCTAAGCTTAAGCTTAACTAAAGACCCGTTAGGATTCTAATAGGTTATTATAAACCTTCGTTCCAGATTAGGAGGACCAGTAAAAGCTACTTGCATTTGCTTATTGTGATTATTACTTTGCTCAGGTAAATACTTTTAACTTATTTTCCCTTATACGGACTTGGGTTACGGTATATAAAATACCGCTTGGTCGGGCATCAAATCTTCCATCGTTTGGTGGTTAATTGAATAATTTGATCGGCCCGTTTAAATCGTTTTGTTTACTTAAAGCCTTTGGGGGGTTAATGACCATGTCCCGGATATCCTTGGCATCATTTTACGAAATGGCCACGACCTAAGCGCGGAGTGTAGGCGTACACTCGTCAGTGCATAAATAGTTAATGTGGTGTGTCTATTGATCTTTAACCCAGCATGATCCGGGCTACTGAACGCATAAGGAACATGTAATTCTTTTACAAGATTATATATTTAAATAATTACCCCAAGTTATAAAATGTTTATGCCACATGCATCCAAATCAATTTTTAATCATTTTTAAAGTGAGTCAGTTGATTGTATTTCCCAGTGTAAACTGACGTATTTTCCCAAAAAAATTAAATGCCGGTACTAAGCGTAATAGGCTGGATTGTCTCCTTAGCATCAATAAAGAGTCTCGCAAGCTTAAGATGCCTATCGTCTGTTGAACTACTGTTTCCATTTTATTTTCGATCCGTCTGTGGATAAACAATCGACTATTGTGATACTTGATATTACGATATTATATTTGGTTGAAATATATCTTTCTTTTGCTTCCGCTGTGCATATTAAATATTGTGTTGTATGACTATTATGTTGTCAACTACGTCACGATACTCCCCACCGGGCCCGCCGGTGACACGTGGAAATCCGGGGTGTGACAGGTTGGTATCAGAGACAACGCTGAGTGAATTAAACACTAGCCTTTTGTGTTTAATCTCAATTACACAATTGCACATTTCAAAACTTTCGAGTCTAGACAAAGAACATAGGAACAATCCAAACTTGTTTCAAATTATCTTTAACTTTGTCTTTTATTTTATATATTCTTGTTGTTATCTTATGTTATAATTACAGGATTAAATATGCCGCCAAGATTCTTTCGACGAAGAGGACGAGGCAAGGGGCCAATCACCGCCCCCAATGACCACGAGGCTGGACCTTCGCACATGCGAGCTCCTTCCACCACTGCGAGTGATGACCCTAGAGAAAACCGGAGAAACCTCTTTGAACCTGCGAGACGATCTGTCTCGCACAGTTCGACACCTCCCATTCACAACTCTTATGGGCCACAGTCGGAAAATGAGACCGACAACCCTCAACCTTCTTACATACCTCTTCAGCGATCCCTATCGCATAATTCCTTTGGTAACCCCACACCTGTTTTTAGGGGCCGGTTTAACCCGGCAGATTACATACAAGAACCAGTGGGTTTTAACCCATTGGGGCTAGAGGATCATTACTCCGGCGATCATGCAGAGGATATGGACGAGGACACCGATCCCGTCGAGCCCGCAACCGGAACTCCGAACCATCCCATCGAGGTCTCAGATGGTTCGTCTTTTCATGGATCACCCTACCGTGGTCCGGACAGTTACCAGGCACGATTTAACCAGTTCGAGTGGTGTTTTACACCCTCGCATCATTCGTCGCCTCACCAGCAGCAGCAGCAGGATCCCTCTGAGGATTCACGATTCGTGGCAGTCACGCCACCGCCTCCACCGCCACCAGTTCAGCCGGCACCTCCGCAACCGCCGAGGCGTAGGAGAACCGGAGCACGTATGTCTGCACGAGTAGGGGACTTTCATTTTAGCTCTCCTCGACAATCAAGTGGCAGTCATTATCCGCCACTTCAAGAAGATCCACAAATGGGTGGACCTTCAAACCTCGTTGCACCGCAACCACCACCGATGGGTTTTGATAACCCGATTCCTGCCTACACTGGTTCAAGGGCATACAACCCGTTTGAGCAGCTGGCTCACAACAACTATGGTTACGCTGAAGCCGACCCATACATGGTAGCGGCCGACTATAACGCCCTTCATCCTGAAGGACAGTACGGAGCTCCTTGGGGAGTAGGGTACCCAACTCATGGGTACCAGATACCTGCTAGACCTATAATCCAGACTCAATCGCAGCCGCCACGGTTTTCCCCACCCGAGCGGGAAGAAATTCTTCAAAGGTTGGACGAGGTCGAGCGTGGATTTCACAGAGATCGCAGGGAGCGACAAAGTTTCTTCCAAGGATTAGCAAGCCTAATAAAAGGGAAGAGCAAGAAGGACCATTGAATCCTTCCACTGTAGTTGTAATTTTCTTGTATCAGTTGAGCCCCTGCGTGGGCCTGTCTTACTGTATTAGCCCCTGTGTGGGTATGTTTGTTTGTTTTGACCCCTGCGTGGGTCTATCTTTCTGTTAACCCCTACGAGGGTATGTTGTATATTTGAGTCCCTGCGTGGACTAGTATTTTTAGTTTGACCCCTGTGTGGGTAACTTGTTTGTCTAAAAAGTCTCGTTTAGGGCGATGTGTAATCTATTAATAATTAATGGAATGTTTAATTTATAAATTTCATTTTTGTCACTATGTGCATAAATATATTATATATGAAATAAATAAATCAAAATCATTCCTTTTAATAATGATCTGCCTATTAAATATTGAATAAGAATCTTAAGAGTGAAACCTAGCCTGAGTGTCATTGTAAAGACCTGGCCAAGATGGTAAGACCTGTTTAAAAGATTCAAACCCCTGTTAACATCTGTAAACATGTTAACACTCCTGGCAGACGTGATTCGTTAAAATCACACACGTCATTCTTATATAGGGATTCTTCGAAAGATTCCTAACCCAATTTAATGATCTCTGAATCATGGGTTAAATCATCAATTAAGATGATCATATTTTAACCATACGTTGGTAATATAATGCCTACGGGCCCTTCTCATATTTATATGAGACAAAAGACAGTAATAGTCTATGACCCTGTCTGAAAAAGGTAAAGAACTATGTTCAAACCTTCATGCCTTGATTCTCTGAAATCATGGCTTAAAATTTAAAATGTCCTTGTGACTAGGCCTTTTGTGCTATTAATAAAACTATTATTGTTTTATAATTAGGATAAATTATAATATAAATCCTAAATAAATATGATTAATAAAATTAACCAAATATGGTCTCTGTTTACCATGGTTAATGAATTGCCATAAAAGACAATTCCATAATAAACTCCCAAGTAAACTATTGTCCTTGTTTTATGTAACAGTTCAATTAAAATGGCTAACTAGGATGAAATTAATAGCCACCCAAGGGAGAATAATGATAACGCCCGAATTAATAAAACGGGTGCTGAACTGAAAGCGTTAGTAGACGACGCAGTTACAAAGGCCTTAGAGCGGCAGTATGAAGAGTATAGCGGAACTCGAAGCAGAACGCTATCTACACCGCATTCAAAGCCACCCTCTAAGAAGGATGAACCCAAGAAAGATGATGACTGATACTCCTCAAACCACAACAGTGCTCCATCTCAAAAGATTGTTTTGAACCAGGGACCCCGTGACAAGGGTTGCTCGTATAAATACTTCATTTCATGCAAACCCAGGGATTTCACTGGGGAAAAAGGAGCCATTGACTGCATGACGTGGTTAGATGAGATGGATACAGTAGTGGATATCAGCGGGTGCGCTGAGAGGGATATAGTCAAGTTTGTATCGCAATCTTTTAAAGGCGAGGCTTTAGCCTGGTGGAGATCACTGATTCAAGCCACTGGGAAGATCCCATTGTACAACATGTCTTGGGAACAATTCGTTGCCCTCATCAGGGAAAACTAATGCCCTCAACATGAGGTTGAGAAGATAGAGTCTGATTTTCTATCACTGGTTATGCAGAACCTAGATTGCCAAGCTTACCTCACGAGCTTTAATACCATGTCGAGGTTAGTTCCGTATTTGGTGACCCCGGAGCCTAAACGAATCGCTCGTTTTATTGGGGGTTTAGCCCCCGAGATAAAGGCAAGCGTGAAGGCCTCTCGGCCAGCTACTTTCAGATCTGTGGCTGACATATCTTTGTCTCTCACTCTAGATGCGGTCAGACAAAGATCGCTGAGGAACAAAGATGCTGAGAAAAGAAAACGTGAAGATGATAATTCACGGAGGTCAAACAAGAAGCACCGAGGAAACGGTGACATCAAGAAGGGGTCTGAGTCAAGGAAAGATGGGCATCAGTCTGGTGAGAAGCCCAAATGCAAAGTCTGCAAGAAACAGCACTTCGGGAAGTGAAGGCTCGAATCGAACTCGCAGACTCAGCCAAGAACTTTTGCTTGCGGGATATGCAAGTCCAAGGAACACAAGACCTTGGATTGCAAAAAGCTCAAGGATGCAACGTGCTACAGTTGCAATGAGAAAGGGCACATTAAAACCAACTGCCCTAAATACGCCAAGAAGCCTGAGGAGGCCAAGAAGACCAATGCTAGGGTCTTCAGGATGGATGCGAAAGAAGCTGTGCAAGACGATAACGTGATCACATGTACTTTCCTTGTAAATGATGTCTATGCAAGAGTACTTTTTGATTCAGGCGCTGATAAGTCTTTTGTAGATGATAAGTTTTGCAAATTGATGAATTTACCTGTCAAAACCTTAAGTGTGAATTATGAGGTGGAGTTAGCAGATGGCACTATAGAAACCGTCTCAACTGTGTTAGATGGATGCTTCATATCCATTAAGAACCACTCTTTTCCTCTGTCTCTACTTCCCTTTAAGTTAGCCGGTTTTGACATCGTGTTGGGTATGGACTGGTTATCTCATAACCAGGCCCAAATTGTCTGTAATAAGAAGCAAGTGGTAATCAAGACTCCGTCTGGTGAATCACTTACCATTCAGGGAGATACCCGGTATGGACTGCCTGAGCAAGTGACTATTGATGAGCCGAAACCGAAGATGGAAGATATTCCTGTCATTTCTGAATACCCTGAAGTGTTTCCCGAAGAACTGCCTGGTTTACCACCAGATAGGCAAGTGGAGTTTAGAATCGACATCATCCCTGGAGCAGCACCTGTTGCTAGAGCACCTTACAGGTTGGCACCAACAGAGATGAAGGAATTGAGAGCACAATTGGACGAATTACTAGCCAAAGGTTTCATTAAACCTAGTTCGTCTCCTTGGGGAGCGCCAGTCTTGTTTGTCAAGAAGAAGGATAGATCGATGCGTCTGTGCATCGATTATCGTGAGCTTAATAAGGTCACAATAAAGAATAGGTATCCTTTGCCCAGGATCGACGATTTGTTCGATCAATTGCAAGGGGCAAGTTATTTCTCGAAGATTGACTTGAGGTCAGGCTACCACCAACTGAAGGTTAGAGATGAAGACGTACACAAAATTGCATTTAGGACTCGTTATGGTCATTACGAGTTCCTAGTGATGCCTTTTGGGCTCACTAATGCACCTGCCGCATTCATGGATCTCATGAATCGCGTTTGCAAACCGTACTTAGATAAATTCGTCATCGTTTTCATCGACGACATTCTCATTTACTCGAAGAACCAAGCTGACCATGAGAAACACCTTCGCTGTATTCTTAAACTTCTACATCATGAGAAACTCTACGCCAAATTTTCCAAATGTGAATTTTGGCTTCGAGAAGTCCAATTCCTTGGACATGTGGTTAGTGAGCGTGGTATCCAAGTGGATCCCGCTAAGGTTGAAGCTGTTATGAACTGGCAAGAGCCAAAAACGCCTACAGAGATTCGTAGCTTTCTAGCCTTGGCAGGATATTATAGGCGATTTATTGAAAACTTCTCAAGGATTGCTGCACCCCTGACTTCGCTGACGCGTAAGAAGATTAAATTTGACTGGGGTCCTAAGCAGCAGGAATCCTTCGATATTCTGAAACAGAAATTAAGCAATGCTCCTGTGTTGACATTGCCAGATGGAATAGAAGAATTCGTAGTTTACTGCGATGCATCACACACTGGCATGGGGTGTGTGCTTATGCAGAAGGGCAAAGTTATTGCCTATGCGTCACGATAGTTAAAGGTGCATGAAAAGAAGTACACCACCCATGACTTGGAGTTGGGTGCCGTTGTGTTCGCACTAAAACTGTGGAGGCATTATCTGTATGGTATCAAGTTTGTGATCTATTCTGATCACAAGAGCCTCCAGCACCTCTTTAACCAGAAGGATTTGAACATGAGGCAACGACGTTGGATGGAGACGTTGAATGATTATGATTGTGAAATCAGATACCATCCCGGCAAGGCGAATGTAGTCGCTGATGCCTTGAGTCGAAAGGAAAGGGTGAAACCCATCCGAATCAATGCCAAGAGCATTGAGATTAAGAACAGTTTAAATGAAAGGTTGTTAGCTGCACACAAGGAGGCTGTGCTAGAAGCTAACTATCCTAATGAAAAGCTGGGAGTCACTGAAGAGCAATTATCTCAGGGCAAGGACGGAATCCTGAGGTTAAACGGAAGAATATGGGTTCCAGTATGTTGAGGACTTCGAGATCTTATCCTCCAGGAAGCCCATAGTTCCAAATATTCCGTTCATCCTGGAGCTGATAAGATGTACCAGGATCTAAGGGCAAACTATTGGTGGATAGGCTTAAAGAAGTATGTAGCTACCTATGTAGCTAAATGCTTGACGTGTGCACAAGTAAAAGCAGAACATCAAAAGCCGTCAGGTTTGCTACAACAGCCTGAACTCCCTACTTGGAAGTGGGAAATGGTAACTATGGATTTTATCACCAAGTTACCTAAGACAAGAAAGGGAAATGATACGATATGGGTTATAGTTGACAGACTGACTAAGTCGGCACATTTCCTACCCATTAAGGAGACTTATAGCTCCGACATATTAGCCCAATTGTACGTGGATAAGATTGTAGCTTTACATGGCATACCTGTGTCTATTATCTTTGACAGGGATACTAGATACACGTCACATTTTTGGAAAAGTTTCCAGCAATCTTTGGGCTCGCGTTTAAATTTTAGTACGGATTACCATCCTCAGACAGACGATCAGAGTGAGCGTACTATTCAAACGTTGGAAGACATGCTACGTGCATGCGTGATTGATTTAGGTGGTAGTTGGGATAACCACCTACCACTAATTGAGTTCTCCTACAACAATAGCTACCACACCAGCATAAAGGCTGCGCCTTTCGAGGCCTTATACGGTAGAAAGTGTAGAACGCCCGTTTGTTGGGCGGAAGTTGGAGATGTCCAATTATCAGGACCAGAGATAGTCTTTGAAACGACGGACAAGATTGTCCAGATTCGTGACCGTCTCAAAGCTTCCCGAGATCGGCAGAAGAGTTACGCAGATCCAAAGCGTAAACCTATGAAATTTGAAGTTGGCGACAAAGTGTTGCTTAAAGTATCACCCTGGAAGGGTGTGATGCGATTTGGCAAGAAAGGTAAGTTAAGCCCGAGATACATAGGACCATTCGAGGTCATCGAATGTGTCGGATCAGTTGCTTACAAGTTAAACTTACAAGAAGAGCTCAGTGGTATTCATAACGTATTCCACGTCTTCAATCTGAAGAAATGCCTAGCTGATGAATCGCTAGTCATACCACACACAGATGTTCATATAGATGAGAGCTTGAAATTTGTGGAAAAACCATTGTCGATTGAAGATCGACAGGTTAAGAAGCTTCGAAGGAAGCATGTACCTATTGTAAAGGTCAAATGGGATGCCCGTAGAGGTCCCGAATACATGTGGGAGGTTGAGTCCACAATGAAAGAAAAGTACCCTTATTTGTTTCAATAAATCTCGAGGTCGAGATTTCTTTTAAGGGGGTGAGGATGTAACACCTCGAAAATTCACGTCCTATAATGTGTTGACACGTGTCATATGTTTGAACGTGTGAAAGAATATTATAAAAGGATTAAAGTTGACAATCATGGAAAGTATGTGAAAATACGAATTCTAAATGTCAACAGTGAATAAATATATTGTACATTAACCCTACATGATGCTCAAACCTTCAAACGAATAAACCACGGATCATACGAAGCTAATTATGAAAGAAAGTGAGAGATTACAAACTACAGTGGTTAAATGTGTCAACATGTTTAAGTTATACCTCTGAGTGACCTTTTGACAAACCCGAAGCTTTGTAACGGTTAATTATGCTCACTAGAATGCACGATATAAATTTCATAAAGTTTCGTTATCGTATGAGCAAGTTGTGATCAAATTCGTATGCGAGGGGTTAAAAGCGTCGACGTTGAAGTTTAGGACTTTTCGGGTGACAATAAAGTTAACCGAGGACTAAACAAAGTGGGTGTATGTCTTGAAGCCCTTATAAGTCAATTTAGAGGGCTCATTGTGCAAAACAAGACATGAAAGCGACCTTTAGGAGGACCAGGGACTGAAATGCAATTAATGAAAACTTGTTTGGCAGGTCACCACACGCTCGCGTAGCGCGAGCACTAGCCACCTATGCCGTCGCGCTACGCGACGGCCTTGTCTGATCAGCATTTGTTGCACAGCTGTATGTTCAGCTCACAACCGACTCCAATTGCCTTTCCATGATACCATGGGCTTCCTATACTGGTTTTTAGGCACTAGAGGGCACATGTAAGCATCCATGATCATTAGTAGCCTTGCATGTCAACAATCTATGAGATTACAAGCACTATAAAAGGCCATGAAGTTGCAACATTGTGCTCACACCTTCCATTTGCATTTCTGGACATTTCTGGAGCTCAAGACTTCTCTCTAAGCTTCACAAGTCATGCAAAGGACTCTAGTAAGTATGCTTAACCTTCCTTAGTTAAGTTTTTGCTTGGTTTTAGCTTAAAAGTCAAACCGTCGTAATTAACGGTTGACTTAGCGATTTATCATTGATAGTTCAGTGATTAGCCGAATTGAAAGTAGTTATAAGTTGGTAATTATGTGGGCATTAAACCCTTAAAAGGGTTCCCCCTGATTCCCACTCTAACTAGGTCAAATGTCGGGTCAAACTTGTATTGAAAAAGTCAACAGAATGTTTATTTTATAATTTATGCATAATTAGCAATGTAGAACACATACAACCTGTTTGATCATTAATATAACTTGGTAACTAGTGTAAGAACATGTCTAAGCATGTTCAACCCGACAAATTTTATGTTTAGACCCGGTTCGGAACCGAAAGTCGCAAAGCTTTGACTTTTGCTTTGACTTCAGTTCTGACCCGATTTAGTATGAGTTAGGAATGCCTTAGGGCTTCATTATGACCGGGTTACATGATGGTATAAACCTCTGTACTTGGTTCGTTGTTCGTCCGATTCGCTTACACGTTTCCGATAATTGCTCAAAGTTGACCATAATGCCCTTTCGACCATAAAACGAGATTTTTGATAATGTGAGTGGACAAGAACCTTGTCTACTGATTTATAAACATGCCCTCAAAATTTGGCATCGATTCGAGGTTTAGATTAGGAGTTATGCGCAATAGCGTAATTAGAAAGCTTTTTGTTAATTAAACGACGCAATTAGCGCATAGCCTATCTAAACCCGATTTTTGACACCGAACCTATTACCCACTGATGTTATATAATATTTTAGGATTTTTGAAGATTTTTAATTATTTTTAAACTGATCATAAGCTAGGATTATCGCCTTGATCCGGTAAATACCGATTATGCCCTTTTAGGCCACAAAATGAGTTTTACAAATCCTTTTTATACAAATCCAATTGCTACTGATTTTATTTAATAAATGGAGTAATTTGAGCCTTATAAACTGATTAGAAACTCAGAATTCCCATTTAAACCCGGAAATCGCTTTAAACTGACATTTACGCGTATTAAGCGCGTAGTATGCGTTAAAACTATTTTAAACACCTAAGACCAAATACCTACTGATGTAACTTGTTAAAATAAGTTATATTACTGATTTACTCAGACCCGGATCACAGGAGTTTAATTAATCCCTTTTATAACCTTCAAAATGACCAAAATACCCCTTCGGGCTTAATATGAGATTAAACTCGTTTTGGGCATAATGGAAGGTATCTTACTGATATCACAACCTATTCAAGGCATATTAACTTAGGAAACATGTAAATGACTCTTACGGATACCCGTTACGCCTCTTGCGCGTTCGGTTCGGTTTATGTAACTAGTTTGCATAAATTAGCCGAAACGGGTCAAACCTTATCGGTTTTATCTCAAAATCCAGAATGTGTATGAAATACCCATATTAAACAAGTCTTCAAACTTGTCAGGTCTAAATCACATTCTATTCTGGTCTTCGCTTAATCGTGCGTACGAACCGTATCTTTAAAACTAACCGGTCTAAGCTTAAGCTTAACTAAAGACCCGTTAGGATTCTAATAGGTTATTATAAACCTTCGTTCCAGATTAGGAGGACCAGTAAAAGCTACTTGCATTTGCTTATTGTGATTATTACTTTGCTCAGGTAAATACTTTTAACTTATTTTCCCTTATACGGACTTGGGTTACGGTATATAAAATACCGCTTGGTCGGGCATCAAATCTTCCATCGTTTGGTGGTTAATTGAATAATTTGATCGGCCCGTTTAAATCGTTTTGTTTACTTAAAGCCTTTGGGGAATGACCATGTCCCGGATATCCTTGGCATCATTTTACGAAATGGCCACGACCTAAGCGCGGAGTGTAGGCGTACACTCGTCAGTGCATAAATAGTTAATGTGGTGTGTCTATTGATCTTTAACCCGGCACGATCCGGGCTACTGAACGCATAAGGAACATGTAATTCTTTTACAAGATTATATATTTAAATAATTATCCCAAGTTATAAAATGTTTATGCCACGTGCATCCAAATCAATTTTTAATCATTTTTAAAATGAGTCAGTTGATTGTATTTACCAGTGTAAACTGACGTATTTTCCCAAAAAGATTAAATGCAGGTACTAAGCGTAATAGGCTGGATTGTCTCCTTAGCATCAATAAAGAGTCTCGCAAGCTTAAGATGCCTATCGTCTGTTGAACTACTGTTTCCATTTTATTTTCGATCCGTCTGTGGATAAACAATCGACTATTGTGATACTTGATATTACGATATTATATTCGGTTGAAATATATCTTTCTTTTGCTTCCGCTGTGCATATTAAATATTGTGTTGTATGACTATTATGTTGCCAAGGACGTCACGATACTCCCCACCGGGCCCGCCGGTGACACGTGGAAATCCGGGGTGTGACAGTTTGTCTTCTGTTTACTTTGTGCATCACTTGTTTAGTAATCACACACTCACAGCTTGCATGAAACGATATATTAGATACTATGGTGATTTGATAGTGTGACACTACTCTTCGACTTTTGTGATTCGTAATCCTGTAGTACCTTCTGCTTTGCTACTTGAATGCGGGGGAAACTTTTTGCGCAAGTTAAGAGGCACTGAGATGAGCATGCAAATTGCCTTATTATTATGGGTGCACACATAATAATAACGTAAGGTGCATGTAAGTCCCAGTGAGGCTTAACAAGCGTGAGAATGGTTCTGCCCAATTGTGTGTAAACTTGATAGTTTGTAGATTTCAACGTGATACTTGACTTTTACCTCATTTCGACTCTTAAGTTTGTTCCCTTCTCTTATATAGAAACATGAGCGGACGAGGCCATGGACGCGGCCACATTGCTATGACTCAGGCCGAATTAACCACATTGCTATGACGCGGCCACAATGCTTCTCCATGGCCTGAGTCATAGCAATGTGGTTAATTCGGCCTGAGTCATAGCAATGTGGCCGCACCCTCACACCGTACCAGGGAGGACGGGCGTGAACTAATTTCCTTAAAGCATGACCAATGTTTTGATAGAGACATTCGGGTTGGGCAAATACATCTTGTAGCCATCTGCGGTAATCGAGTTAATAACAACATCAAATAAAATTATTGAACTATTGAACTGTTTTATACAAATACCTGGTAACTAAATGCGTTAACAAAACTTTGAACTCACCAGCGTCGTCTGACACACTTGTCTGCATGCTTGTAGGTCGTTAGATGTCTTGGATTGGAACTTGCTGTCTGGAGTAGCTGGAGTGGTCATGGGTCAACTGGAGGGATTCATGTGATTGAACTATTGATATCATGCATTGGTTTTTGAAACAGTTTAACATTGGTTTACTATTTGCTTCCGCTGGAAATGTTGGTTTTCATTTAAACTCGTTGATGGTATTTTACATTAATAATTAAGGATTTTATTTTGAAACTTGTACGCGTTCAATGTAATTAGTGGCTCGTTATTGGTACGTCACATGCCTAACAGGGACATTCCCTAGGTGGTATTCTGGGGGTGTGACAAAAATTGTTGTCAAAAACAAAAATTTCAAAAGTTGTCTGTGGTCAAACACAAAAATATATAAATTTGTTTGTAGCTAAAGATAATATACTTGTAGAATATCCCGTGCGTTGCGGCAGTACGACATGTTGTAAATTAAACATGTTTAAAACTATTAGATAAAAAGAACTCGTGATGAAATGTAGATAAAAACACTTGTGATAATATATTCGTAAATCACCAAAAATTTACATCGTAAATTAAACTCGAGTAAACCGTGACACATCTAAATTTGTTACAGTTACTAAACAAATTTAATATAAAGAATCAGATAAAACTACAGCTATTCTAAAATTATAAAAAAATATAGAAAATATAACAAAGAAGTTGTTGAGCATATTTAATAAAAACATAAGAAAAAAAGGCATTTGAGTGTAAAATTCACGATTACTTAATTTCCTATTTGGTTTACAAAAATAAAATAAAAAATAGGTTTTATGTGACTAAAATGTAAAAAAAAAAAAAGATAAAAAGACGATTAAAACACTAAAAAGATAAAACTACTATAACTATTATATTATATATATATTGATTTTGAGGGACGATTAATAGTAACTTTATTTTTATAATAATATATAGTTTTTTTATTATTTTATTATTTAATATATTATAATAGTTTATTATTATATTTACTTTTAATAACATATTTTTCTTTTTTTAAACATCTATTTCCTTTACCTTTTTTTAATAATTGTTTTTTTCTTTTTTAACATATATTAATTTATCGATTAATTTGATACTTCTTTAATAAGTTACGTTTATAACTTTTTTCTAAAACTTAAGTACGTAGGTGTGCTTGATTTCTTTCCCTGACATTCTGTTATAAGTTTTGTTAAAACGAGGTTATACTCAAAATAAAGTATTTATGTGGTGTTATAAAACAGTACGATAAAAAAATAAATCGTTCTAATGGTTTGACTTTCTAAACAACATGCTTTATTTTCCAATACCATTTGTCACATTTGTTTTACATTATCATTTGCTTAGTTTCACCGCAACGTACTATATAAAAAGACTAGTTAGTTATTAACTAATGTGATGTAATGTACCATATATTATATAAATAGAAATATAAATATTAATTATAAATATAAATATAGTAATTCGAATTGTCAATGACGTTTTACGTGGAAAGAAATACACAGCCTCACCACAAACCTACTTCATTTTGTAATATTTATTCGGAGATATTTTCTAGACTATGGGGCTGTTTGGTAGCCTCTTAATGACCATTCAGATGCTACCTCTTAATGGTTTAAAACCTCTGAATGAATAAGAGGTAACCTCAAGTCTGAATGGTTAAGTGGTAACCTCTGAATGGTAAATCATCACATGTCACATCCTTCTACATTCTCATTGGTAAAATTCTTAATGGTTCCATTAAGAGGTAGCCTCTTAATGACCATTCAGAGGCTACCAAACAGCCCCTATAACTTTCCACTCATTTATAATAAGGTGTTGATGAATGTACCCTCTTTCTTCAACTTTTACTGAACATACCCCTTCTTCAACTTTTATATTAATGCAATTTAAACCCTTGTGTTTTTTTGTCATTTTGTTTTCTTTAATTATTATTATTACTAGTATTTGTTTTTAAAATGTTATTTTATTTTAAAAGAATTCTTATTCGTTTTCTTACGTTTTAAACTGAATTTTTTTATTCGTTTTCCTACGTTTTATACTGAAGCGAGTCATTTTAATTTTGAACTGGGATTTATTTTTCGTTCATAACGACTTGAAGTTGGTATTCGAATACAATTTGTATAAACAATAATAAACAAAATTTTAAATAAAGCTTTGAATCCAGCCAACTTAATATAGTTTTTAAAGTTAAAAGAAGAAAAATATATTTGAAAATCACCACCGTCAATTTGTAGATAATGATTTTGATTAGTCAATAACATACCCTCACAATAATTAAATTTCCACTTATATCGATTATTAATTTATATTACATGCTTTGATCAAATCATTTTACTACCTAATGTGCTAGTTAATGTTGTGTTTTCTTTATGCATTTTATTACTTTTAATAAATCAAAGTTGTTAGTTATATTATAAAAACATTTTCATATAATAATTATAGGAAAATTGGTTTTTAATAAACGAACCTTTGCCCCATTGGTAATTAATAATCCTACCTACAGAATTGGTAAATAAAAATCCTACGTTTCAATATGTTGGTACTCAATAGACCTCCGTTAGTTTTTTTTAACTGAAGTTAGTTTTTAAGTTTTATTTGTTACACAAACAGTCCCTGTAGTTATAATTTACTAGTTTCAAGTTTTATTTATTATACAAACAGTCCCTGTAGTTATAAAAAAAATAATAAAAATAAAAAAAAATCTAAAAATTCAAAAAATCTAAAAAAAATCATACAAATTCTAAAAAAACAAAAAAATTCTAAAAAAATCAAAAAAATTCAAAAAAATCATAAAAATTCAAAAAAAAAATCAAAAAAATCATAAAAAATCATAAAAAGTCATAAAAATTCAAAAAATTCAAAAAAAGCAAACGTTTCGACCCGGACCGTTTCGACCCGTACCGTTTCGACCCGTACCGTTTTGACGCGTACCGTTTCGACCCGGACCGTTTCGACCCGGACCGTTTCGACCCGGACCGTTTCGACGCGTACCGTTTCGACCCGTACCGTTTCAAAAACGGTGGTGGTGGTGGTGGTGGTGGCGGTGCTGTGGTGGTGGTGGCGGTGGTGGTGGCGGCGGTGCGGTGGTGGTGGTGGTGGGGGCGGTGGTGGTGGTGGTGGCGGTGGTAGCGGCGGTGCGGTGGTGGTGGTGGTGGTGGCGGTGGTGGCGGTGGTGGCGGTGCTGTGGTGGTGGTGGCGGTGGTGGTGGTGGTGGCGGTGCTGTGGCGGCGGTGCGGTGGTGGTGGTGGTACGGTTCGAAACGGTTCGCGTCGAAACGTTTGCTTTTTTTGAATTTTTATGATTTTTTATGATTTTTTTTTATTTTTTTGAATTTTTATGATTTTTTTGAATTTTTTTGATTTTTTTAGAATTTTTTTGATTTTTTTAGAATTTTTATGATTTTTTTGAATTTTTAGATTTTTTTTTTATTTTTATGATTTTTTTTATAACTACAGGGACTGTTTGTGTAATAAATAAAACTTAAAACTAGTAAATTATAACTACAGGGACTGTTTGTGTAACAAATAAAACTTAAAAACTAACTTCAGTTAAAAAAAACTAACGGAGGTCTATTGAGTACCAACATATTGAAACGTAGGATTATTATTTACCAATTCTGTAGGTAGGATTATTAATTACCAATGGGGCAAAGGTTGGTTTATTAAAAACCAATTTTCCATAATTATACTAATAAAAAAGATATAAAAAGATGAGAGAACTAAAATACAAAATAAAAAAATATAAATTACACTGTTTTTTTCAAAAAAGGTTCTGAACATTTTTTATTATTTAAAAATATCATTTTTATTAATTTGTAATTACGTTTTATAAAAACATAATAAAATACTAGTTAGAGAAAGTCTCTTCAAAAACAATATTTGAATTGTATAGAGGGATGGAATTTGACACATTTTAAATTGTATTTTTGGAAAGGATGTTTGACTAGTAAAAAAGGAGGTGTATTTAGCCAATCTCTTATAATATTTTATATTCTCTTTCGTGTCTAAATTTGTGGGGTAAGATTATTTTTCAAATCATTGGTTAAAATAAGTCTGTAGGAAAAAAGATGGACGTAAAAGTATTTTTGTAATAGCTTATTAGATAATTTTTTCTGTCCATGTGCAAGGCACATGCGTATTCCCTTCTTATTTTTTTAATGTTTATAACTTTTTATACGACATTATTTTTTTTTTAAATTACACCGTACATTTTTATCTTTAATTTAAGCACCATATTGCTTATGAAATATGAGATCTAAAAATACCTAAAAGATTGTCTTAGATTTCTATGTTGTATAACATTTTTGTGCTGGATTTTTTGTAATATATTTTTTTGCTACATTTTTATATTAGATTTTTTTGTGTTGATTTTTTTTTACCGAATTTTTTGTGTGTTGGTTTTTTTTTTTTGCTAAATTTTTGTGCTGGATATTTTTTTTTGTCCTGAATTTTTGTACTGGAATTTTTGTGCTACGTTTTTTGTACTAAATTTTTTGTGCTAATTTTTTTTGTAAAAGACTTTTTGTATTGTATTTAATTTGAGAAAACAAATGGGTGAGAGTTTATGTTACAGGACCAAATACCCTTCTATCCTACCAATAAGTAATGTTACATCTCATCTCCACAATCATTCTTATGCTACTTAGGCAATACCCACCTTTTAGTGGATCATTCCCTCTTCTCCTCGATCATATACAATTTATACTCATGCTATTAAAATAAAAACTGAGATATATGTTTGATAAATGTGTCTACAAAGGAGCTTAAAAATAGAGGGTGTTTTTTTTTTTTTACCCAAAAAGCCTTGTGGAAAAAAGTATTTATCAACATCATTTTGGTAAATATTTTTAAAACAACACCATTTGAATACATACTTCTTATATCAACACCATTTTCAATAAAAACTCCTTAAAACTAAGACATCAAAGATAAAAATGTGACAAAAGAAATGTTAAATCCTTAATCCTTAATAAAATATATATGAGAGAGAGCTAGAGAGAGAAAAGAGCGTGTAAAAGAAAGACTAAACGTGTGTTTGATTCATAAAAGTGTTCCAATTGTTGTGTAAAAGTCTAAAAGATGTTTATGCGTCAACTTGCCTTTGTTGTATATTATTAATTTATGTTTTGTTAGATATTAAATTCTATTTTACTTTAGTATAAGTTTTATTCTTAAAAAGATACCAATAATACGGGGTAAATTAAATAAAAAGTTTATTTTGGCTAAGTAGGATGAGAACAAATCTTAACTATTCATTTTTCAAATCAATGGTTAAGATGAAAGTGTAGGAGATAGGAGGAGTGCAAGGGTATCTTGGGAAAATATTATTTGTGGGCCTTCTCTCTCCACATGCAAGACACATGCATATTTCACCCCCATTTTTTAAACGTTCATAACTTTTTTATACGACATTATTTCTTCATAAAAATTTCACCGTAAAATCGAGCGTCTTTTTATCTTTAATTTGAGTATCATATTTCTATATAAAATATGAAGACTAAAAAAACCCACTAAAATGTGTTGTATTTTTATGTTGTATAACATTTTTTTGTGCTGGATTTTTGTATTATATTTTTGTGCTGAATTTTTTGTCTTAAATTTTTTTTCTCAATTTTTTGTGTTGGATTTTTGTGTACTACATTTTTTTCTGAATTTTTTCTTGCTATATTTTTTTGTACTATATTTTTTTGTGCTATATTTTTTTGTACTACATTTTTTGTGCTATATTTTTTTGTACTAAATTTTTTTGTTGTATTTTTAAAAAACAAAAAGGGTGACACATGTCATTTTCATTCCTATTTATAAGGACCAAATTGCCCTTCATTCCTACTTATTAGGAGTGCCACATGTCATCATCACAATTCTTCTTAGGCTACTTAGGCAAAATCCGCTTTTTAGTGGATCCTTCCCCCCAATAACACTATAACCATTCACACACATGTATTTTAATTCAGTTAAAAGAGTTTAATGCTAATACTAAAGCAACTGTTTTTAGTATATATTTATTATCTTATAATGTTTGTAGGTTTTTCTTTCAAGATAATTTAACCTGTTAAAAAAGGGCAAATTAAATAAATCAAGACAATGACTAAATTACCCCTCTATCAAGTTAGTTTTGTTAGAGTGCTAGTCATTTTGGATATTTAGCAACTTTTTGAAACCTTAGTGGTTCCCATGAGAAAAAAACTTTTTTTAGATGGATCTAACAAATATGAATAAACGTTAGGGACGATTTTAGCAATTTACTCCTTTTTCAATCCATCAATCTTTCAACGTTAACATTTCCAAATACTTTTGTGTTGATACAAAAACTACGTTCATTAGAACATCCAAACCATAGTTCTCTCTGATCATAATTGGTGTTTGTAATAACCCAGCTACATTTATGCAACAAACATTAAGCAACACGTTCGATAATTCTGCATCTCCATATCTGAAGACTGAAGCCCCCAACTCATATAAAGTGGACTTGTTAAGGTTGTTTTACTGACCCGACATAAGATCGAAACATCTTAAAAATCTAACCAGATTAAGGTCATGTTCAACCAAACATTCTCCCACAATTTAAAGAATCTATTAGTGTGTATGAATCTATTAGTGTGTATAGTTAGTTTCTATGTATAGAGTTGATTACTTGAGGAGGTTAGGTGGTTATGTTAGTGAAATCATTTCTTTATGGTTGATCTATATATATATATAGGGGAAGGTTCATTGGGGAACACTAAAAAAGTGGGGAACAGCGGGGAACCGACTCAAACGAACTCCGATTGGACTCATTCCAGCGGCGTTGGAACTGGCTCGTCAAACCCTAACTAAGATCTCTTAACCCTAAACCCTAAACCCTAACTCCTAAACTCTAAACCCTAAAGCTAAAAAAATAAGGCAAAAACCTAAGCTAAACCGTAAAATCTAAACTATAAACCCTAAAAGCTAAACTCTAAAGGCTAAATCCTAAAGCTAAACCCTAAAGCTAAACCCTAAACCCTAAAACCAAACCCTAATGCTAAACCCTAAAGCTAAACCCTAAATCTAAATCCTAAAAGCCAAACCCTAATATATTTAGGGTTTAGGGGTTATGATTTAGGGTTTAGGGTTAAGAGATCATAGTTAGGGTTCGACGAGCCGGTTCCAACGCCGCTGGAATGAGTCCAATCGGAGTTCGTTTGAGTCGGTTCCCCACTGTTCCCCACTTTTTTAGTGTTCCACAATGAACCTCACATTATATATATATATATATATATATATATATATATATATATATATATATATATAGGTAGAGGATCATGTACATTAATCCAGAAGTGTAAGAAGTGTATTATAACACTATATATAACACTATATAACACCATATAAACACCATATAACACTATGTAACACCATATAACACCATATAACACTATGTAACACTATATAACATTTTATAACAAATATAACACTATATTTTGTCTGGTAGCATGTCTATGATAGATGTATAGTGTTATATTTGTTATATAATGTTATATAATGTTACATAGTGTTATATGGTCTTATATGGTGTTACATAGTGTTATACGGTGTTTATATAGTGTTATATAGTGTTATAATACATTTCTCACACTTCTGAATTAATGTACACTATCCCTACCCTATATATATATATATTGTCACAACTCTCATCAAAATTACTATTTCTTATTTTAATTTGCCCAATAGGAAACCCTAATTGAGACCCCCAAGAAATATTGCATGAACCTTAAAATTTTTAGAAAAATCGGAATCAGGATTAGGGCCCCTAAAACTCAGGGGGGGCATTTCCTATTCGGCATTATCAAGACAGTTTTACGTGTAAAACGAATTTGAACGATCGGTCAACTCAGCCCAGCTACTAAGACACGGGGCTACCCTATGGTAAGGTGGTGCCCCTTGCACCACGCGACGGACCATCGCGCCACGCGAGGGAGCCGGTTTTTCAGTATAAATAGTAGGCTGTGGCACTTAGATTTCTGCGTTGGTTCGACGTTAAAATTCGCCTTACACATCGAGATATCGTCTGATTACTATAAAAACACACACTAGCACGAATTCTGCCACGACAACAGGGTAATAACTCGATCGCTACTACGATTCAATGTCCGATCGATTGAAACTATCCGATGAATGTTTAAGTGCTGCTCAAATTAGGGTTATACTTTGTCATTCGTCGTAAATTCGATGGATGTTTAAGTATCGCACTTTGTCATTCGTTGTGAGGGTTTTAATCTCGTGAGTTGTCGTAAAAAGTTGGATTACAGTTACTAACCTAATTTCGTGTGCATTGTTATTTGAATTAGGTTAACAGGCTTATCAGTAGGCTAAACTCTGTCCGTTAAATCTGCAATGTGAGTCATTCTCTTTTATCAAACATTGTTTTACAATACTCCAACATTTTCAAAAGTTATAATTACAGGGATTAAGTCATGGTTATCTTGAATCACTGGCTAGTGGGGTATTGTGCACATTACTAATTTCTCACGGTTAGGCTAATAAATCCTAACAGTGATAATCGTCACTACTTGGGTGAAAGGACCCAATAGTGGCATGACCATCGTCACCAGGAGGTGACACGGCGCCAGATAAAAATAAGATAGAAGCCATTGTAGTCGCTCTTATGCTGTAATTTATAACTATGTGTCATTTTATCAAAAATGAATGATTCACCAATATTTCCCCGCTAACAAAATAATTTTAAAATATGTTTCAGGTAACTACTGTGAACCAAGGAACAGTGCTACGGAGCACTAATAAAGCTTGAAGTAGTGGCTCAGTTAAAAAAATAAACATGTTTTGTAAAACAGAGAATTTCCTAGAAAAATTCATCTATTGTAAAGTACGGGGTTTATCCCGAATTATGAAATAAAATAATCGGGCATTTCAAGTTTTAAAAAGATCCTGCTAAAAATCTTCCGCTGTCAAACTCAAATAATAAATACCGCGGGTTTCTGTCCCGGGGCTCCTGGACCGGGTCAAACCGGGACGAGGGGCCGTGACAGAAAAAGGTGGTATCAGAGCCACTGATTTAAGCCAATTGAGTATTTAGAAATACTTAATTTTTAATGATTGCCATTCTGTGATTATGTGTTTTTGTGTCATTTGACTATTTGTTTACAGTATGGGTAAGCAAAGACTTTCGGACATTTATCGTCAATTAGATAATTCACCAAAAGAAAAAGGAACTTCATCCTCAAAATACTCAGCAGATACTGAGGAAGGAATATTTGTTCGTAAAGCACAGTTGGAGAAACCACTTACCACTAAGAAAAGAGGGTGGATTATTAGAAAAAGTCAAGAGAAAATAAAGACGTCACAACCAAAAGAAGTGATGGTTAATCAGGAAACCCAGGAAATAGGCAATAACCCACCATGGGAAGATAAATTAGATGAAAAATGGGCAGATCTTTATATGTTAGCCACTACCGCAGTAAATGCTAACTTTTAAATACCCTGACCCAGTACTAGCACCCATATCACCTACAAGCCAGAAACTTCAAAGAAACTTTATCCATTAGATAAACAACTTAGTAAGAGAAAATACAATAAATGAACAACCCCTAGCACATTTTGAATTTCAGTTGTACTTTATATTAGACAAATATATAAAAGTCGCAGTATGTGCAATAATACTTGAATAGTTATATTAAATATTCATCTGTGAAATTGTTAACTTAGCATTTTGCATATATGCTAAACAGCATGAATGAGTTATCTGAAACTCTTCAGAATCTCAATCTCTATCCTATGAAAGTGGAAGTTTCCAGAGACTTTACTGGTTACTTAGCCGATGTTGAGGAACCTATGGAATTCCAAGCTCAACCTCCGGAGAAATCAAAGCCAAAGAAAAGGAGAAGATTTGTGGGCTGGAGGCGTGTGGGCAGAAGGAAACCAGCAACTAGGAGAGTTGCCAAGATAGAGAATCCCATGAATAAAGGAAAAAGGGATCGAAATTGAGGAAAATTCTAAGCAAGCAGGAATAGAAATTGGGGAAAGTTCTAGGCAAACCGAGGAATTGCCACTGTAGGAAGAACTAGATCGCATACTGGCAAGTTGTGATATCCTTAGGCCTATCAATGAAAACCTCTTCCCTTATCCTGCCAAAACCCAACTTCCAATAAACTTGGAACCAGCCATCCCAGACCCTCTGATCCACACCCAACCTCTAGGAGAAATGGACGAATGGTGGACCAACGACTGACAATTTAAAACCTCCTAAATAATCCTTACACCTTTTTCCCTCAGTTCGACCCAGAACCTGCACTAAACCCACCAATGAGTAATGAAAACTTAGCTGAACTCCGCCATTTTGACGAGGAGCTGATAGATGCAGGGAATAGGATCCGGGAGGTGGGAGAACAAATCTCCTGGAAGTACGACGAGAGGGAACGTCGCTTCTGAGGTGCCAGCTAACGAGGGATAATGTGGTTATAAAGCTGTGGTTGTATAATAATAATAATAGTAAATATATATATATATATATATATATATAAACTTTTGTAAGATAACGGTGTGTATGGATGCATAATATAATATATAAAAATGGAAGTCGAGAAATCGACAATTTTGGCTATACGTGTGTTGTGAAATTTGTGTCATTGTTTTGCATATAGCTATTATTTATTTTATGCTAATAATTTAGATATATATTAATTACCATATGGAACATGCTAGTAATGAACCAGTTAACGAAGTTAACCAATCTGAGCAACACCAGGAAGATCAATTTCTGAATAGGCAAGATATCGAGAATATCGTTGCTCAAGGAATAGCCAATGCTATTCCAGCAATCCTGGCTGCTGCTCGAAACCCAGTTGAACCTCAACAAATTATTCCTAGCAAACGTACACATGAAGATAACTTCAGTAATAGCGTAAACGGAGGTGGTAATCATACTAACAACGATAATGATATACGGCAAGCCCCAATTATCAAAAGAATGAAAGCTGCAATGCCTGGTTGCACTTACAAGGAATTCCTTGCCTGTAAACCTGTTGAGTTCGCTGGCAATGAAGGGGCGACTACGACGCTGCATTGGTTGGAGAAAACCGAGGCAATCATTAAAATAAGTAAATGTGCCGAGGAAGACAAGGTCATGTACGCGTCAAATCTTTTTAAAGAAGGGGCGCTAGAATTGTGGAATACGGTACTTTAAGCCAAGGGAAGCGATGTGGCCTATGCCATGAGTTGGGAAGAATTTAAGCGGCTAGTGGAAAGAAAATTATGTCCCGAATATGAAAAGGAACAAATGGCAAACAAATTCCTGAACCACCGGATGGTGGGTGTAGACTGTCGAGGGTATACTTCGACATTCTTCGAATATGCTAGAGTGGTACCAACGCTGGCTTCGCCAGAACCGGTACTTATTTCCCGCTATATTTGGGGATTGATTGGAGAAATCCTTAATATCGTTAAAGTTGCGAGACCTCGCACTATTGACGATGCGGTAGAATTAGCTAACACCCTAACTGACGAGCTGGTACGCACAAGAGAAGAAAACCGGAAGAAGGAAGTGGCCCAAAAGATTTCCTAGGGATTCCGTGTGGGTAACCGTAGCAATTTCAAGAAAAAGGGAACTGGGAAATCTTCCACTGTTCCATTTTGCAATACCTGTAAAAGAAAGCATTTTGGTAAATTCAAGGGGTATTGCAATTTCTGCAAAATTCTAGGGCATCAAGAAGAAGATTGCAGGAGGAAGAAATCCACAATCTGCTACAATTGTGGGGAAGCTGGACATTTTAGGCCAGACTGCTCGAAATTGGTCAATCCAACTGACAATAAAGCTAAACCTACAGACTGAACTACCAAGAGAAATGCAAGAGCCTTCCAGTTAACTACTCAGGAAGCCGAGCTAATCCCTGACGTGATAGCTGGTACGTTTCTAGTTCACAACGTTTATGCAAAAGTATTATTTGTCTCTGGTGCAAACCCAAGTTTTATAAATACTTCATTCTGCCAAGCTCTTAATTTACCCTTAACCAAACTTAGGCAAGTCTTTACATTAGAAACAGCCGACGGGAATTCGGTTAAACATAAATACAGTTTTGTAGAAAGCAAATATAGAACTTTCAGGTCATAAATTTTCTGCAAACCTATTACCCATGAATTTAGCTGGATTCGATGTCGTGTTAGGAATGGATTGGTTAGTAGCCAACCATGCTCAAATTCTTTGTGATAAGAACTCCATAGAAATTCGTGCACCCACAGGAGAAGTAATTATGATTATGGGGGATAAGCCGCGTAAACCCATGAAGTTCATTTCACTAATAAAAGTTGCTAGTTATGAACGAAAGCAAGGAGTAGTGTATATGATTTCGGTAATGATTAGCACTAAGGGTAAGGAACTTAAGGAAATTCCAGTAGTAGCAGAATACCCAGATGTATTCCCAGAAGAACTCCCGGGATTACCACCCGATAGGGAGGTAGAATTTAGAATTCATTTGATTCCTGGAACTACACCCGTAGCAAAGGCACCTTATCGTTTAGCACCCACTGAAATGTTAGAACTGAAAAAGCAGTTAGATGAATTATTAAGCAAAGGATTCATACAACCTAGTTCATCCCCGTGGGGAGCACCAGTGTTGTTTGTGAAAAAGAAAGATGGGTCGATGAGAATGTGTATCGATTATAGGGAATTGAATAAGGTTACAATTAAGAATCGATACCCATTACCTAGGATTGATGATCTCTCTGATCAACTTCAAGGAGCTAGATACTTTTCTAAGATCGACTTACGCTCCGGATATCATCAATTGAAAGTACAAGAAGAAGACATACCTAAAACTGCTTTCAGAACTAGGTATGGTCATTACGAGTTTACAGTCATGCCCTTCGGACTAACAAATGCTCCTGCAGCATTTATGGACATGATGAATAGGATCTGTAAACCGTACTTGGATAAATTTGTAATTGTCTTCATTGACGATATACTTATTTATTCCAAAAGTCAGGACGAACATTGTGAGCACTTACATGCACTCTTAACTTTGTTAAGAAAGGAAAAGCTTTACGCCAAATTCTCGAAGTGTGAATTTTGGCTACAGGATGTGCAATTTTTAGGACACATGGTGAATCACGAAGGTATTCACGTAGATCCTGCTAAGATAGAAGCTATCACCAAGTGGAAGGTCCCGCAATCAGCTACAGAAGTTAGAAGTTTTCTAGGATTAGCTGGGTACTATAGGCGCTTTATTAAGGATTTTTCTAAGATAGCTGTACCATTAACTAAGCTAACCTGTAAAGCAGTGAAGTTTGAATGGGGACCTAAGCAAGAAGAGGCTTTTAGGATTTTGAAACAAAGATTAACCAATACCCCAATTCTTGCCTTACCAGAAGGAACGGAAGATTTTGAAGTTTACTGTGATGCTTCTAAGCTAGGATTAGGATGTGTGCTAATGCAACGCAAAAAGGTAATTGCGTATGCCTCAAGGCAATTGAAAAAGCACGAGGAAAATTATACGACTCATGACTTAGAGTTAAGAGCCATAATTTTGCCCTTAAGATTTGGAGACACTATTTGTATTGAAGTAAGTTTAGTGTTTATACAGATCATAAGAGTTTAAGATACATATTTGGGCAAAAAGAATTGAACATGAGGCAAAGAAGGTGGATGGAAATTCTAAGTGACTACGACTGTGATATTCAATATCACGAAGGAAAGGCAAATGTAGTTGCAGATGCCTTAAGTCGTAAGTATCATAAGAAACAACGACGAGTTCGTGCTCTTAGATTAAATCTACAGTTAGATTTAATGGAACAACTAAAGAATGTTCAGGAAATAGCAATCAAGGATGATGCTGAAGGAATGAAAGGAAGAATAAATGAATTGGAGCAAGGAGCTGATGGAATTTAGAGATTCCATAAGAAAAGGATTTGGGTACCTAAGCAAGGAGATTTAAGACATAAGATCTTAGAGGAAGCCCATAAATCTAGGTATACCGTGCATCCTGGAAACAATAAAATGTACCAAGACTTAAGAAATAATTTCTAGTGGATAGGAATGAAAAAGGACATAGCTAGATATGTTTCTAAGTGACTTACTTGTTCACAAGTTAAGGCAGAACACCAGAAACCTTCGGGACTACTTCAACAATTAGAAATGCCTGTATGGAAATGGGAACTTATAACTATGGATTTTGTTACTAAGTTACCCAAAACCAGAAAAGGTAATGATGCGATTTGGGTAATTGTGGATCGATTAACCAAATCAGCTCACTTTCTACCCATGAAGGAAACCTTTAGCATGGAAAGGTTGGCAAAATTGTACGTAGACGAAGTAGTATCCTTACATGGAGTTCCACTCTCCATTGTATCGGATAGAGATAGTCGCTTTACTTCCTATTTCTAGACAAGTTTCCAGGAAGCAATGGGAACCCGACTAAATTTAAGTACTGCATACCATCCTCAAACGGATGGACAAAATGAAAGGACGATCCAAACACTGGAAGACATGCTCCGGGCATGTGTGATAGATTTTGGTGGAAACTGGGACGACCACCTACCTTTAATCGAATTCTCCTATAACAATAGTTATCATGCAAGCATCGAAGCTGCCCCATTCGAAGCACTATATGGACGAAAGTGCAAAACTCCAGTTTGCTGGGCAGAAATAGGAGAAAGTCAATTGTCAGGTCCTGAAATCGTGCAAGAAACTACCGGCAAGATCACTCAGATCAAGGAAAGACTGAAGACAGCTCGAGATCGCCAGAAGAGTTATACCGATAATCGACGCAAGCCACTGGATTTTCAAATCGGAGATAGAGTACTATTGAAAGTTTCTCCTTGGAAAGGAGTAGTTCGATTCGGGAAAAAGGGAAACTAAGTCCAAGGTACGTAGGACCTTTCCCAATAATCCAGCGAATAGGGGCAGTTGCTTATCGCTTACAACTACCAAAAGAGTTAGTTGGAGTACATGACGTGTTTCATGTATCCAATCTCAAGAAATGTCTATCTGACGAATCCCTGGTAGTACCTCTTCAAGATATAGAGGTAAATGAAAAGTTGAAATTTGTCGAGAAGCCACTACAGATAGAAGACAGAAAGATCAAGTTTCTCAAGCACAAACGACTAATGCTGGTCAAAGTCAAGTGGGATTCAAAGAGAGGACCTGAATACACTTGGGAGCTGGAATCAGAAATGAAGCGGAAATATCCTCATTTATTCCAGTAAATCTCGAGGACGAGATTTTTATTAAGGTGGGGAGGATGTCACAACTCTCATCAAAATTAATATTTCTTATTTTAATTTGCCCAATAGGAAACCCTAATTGAGACCCCCAAGAAATATTGCATGAACCCTAAAATTTTTAGAACAATCGGAATCAGGATCAGGGCCCCTAAAACTCACGGGGGCATTTCCTATTCAGTATTATCAAGACAGTTTTACGTGTAAAACGAATTTGAACGATCGGTCAACTCAGCCCAGCTACTGAGACACGGGGCTACCCTATGGTAGGGTGGTGCCCCTCGCGCCACGCGACGGCCCCTCGTGCCACGCGAGGGAGCCGGTTTTTCAGTATAAATAGTAGGCTGTGGCACTTAGATTTCTGCGTTGGTTCGACGTTAAAATTCGCCTTACACATCGAGATATCGTCTGATTACTATAAAAACACACACTAGCACGAATTCTTCCGCGACAACAGGGTAATAACTCGATCGCTACTACGATTCAATGTCCGATCGATTGAAATTATCCGATGAATGTTTAAGTGCTGCTCAAATTAGGGTTATACTTTGTCATTCGTCGTAAATTCGATGGATGTTTAAGTATCGCACTTTGTCATTCGTTGTGAGGGTTTTAATCTCGTGAGTTGTCGTAAAAAGTTGGATTACAGTTACTAACCTAGTTTCGTGTGCATTGTTATTTGAATTAGGTTAACAGGCTTATCAGTAGGCTAAACTTTGCCCGTTAAATCTGCAATGTGAGTCAGTCTCTTTTATCAAACATTTTTTTACAATACTCCAACATTTTCAAAAGTTATAATTACAGGGATTAAGTCGTGGTTATCTTGAATCACTGGCTAGTGGGGTATTGTGCACATTACTAATTTCTCACGGTTAGGCTAATAAATCCTAACAGTGATAATCGTCACTACTTGGGTGAAAGGACCCAATAGTGGCATGACCATCGTCAACAGGAGGTGACACGGCGCCAGATAAAAATAAGATAGAAGCCATTGTAATCGCTCTTATGCTGTAATTTATAACTATGTGTCATTTTATCAAAAATGAATGATTCACCAGTATTTCCACGCTGACAAAATATTTTTAAAATATGTTTCAGGTAACTACTGTGAACCAAGGAACAGTGCTATGGAGCACTAATAAAGCTTGAAGTAGTGGCTCAGTTAAACAAATAAACATGTTTTGTAAAACAGGGAATTTCCTAGAAATATTCCTCTATTGTAAAGTACGGGGTTTATCCCGAATTATGAAATAAAATAATCGGGCATTTCAAGTTTTAAAAAGATCCTGCTAAAAATCTTCCGCTCTCAAACTCAAATAATAAATACCGCGGGTTTCTGTCCCGCGGCTCCTAGACCGGGTCAAACCGGGACGAGGGGCCGTGACATATATAGTGGAGGGTTCAAATGAGAAGAAATTTTTTGTAAGAAGAAAAAAGAATAAGTTTCAACCAATAAGAATGCTTCATTTTACTTCATTTAATATTTGCATTTAATTTTAATATAAGGGTATATTTGTAAACTTACATAGATCATTAATTTGTAGTCTTCCTCTTTAATAGCTAACTACATTAAATTTATAGCTTATTTTTCAAAATATATATTTTTTCACAAAATAAAAAAAAATTAGAGTGTAGGAGAAATTACTAGGTGTGTAGGATAAATTACGAGTTGTGTAGGATAAGTTTAAATATGTATAGTATAAATTTCGAAATGTGTAGAATAACTTTTATGTGTGTAGGCAAAAAAATTAGTGTAAAGAATGATAATCTTTAAGAGTAATTAATTACTTAAAAATAGTAATAAATGAGATGAATGAAAAACTACTTAACATTTTACAATTATACCCTTTGTTCTTTTTCTTCTCAATTAAATTTTCTTCTTAAATGAACCTCTCATATATATATATATATATATATATATATATATATATATATAGGAAAATTGGTTTTTAATAAACCAACCTTTGTCCCATTGGTAAATAATAATCTTACCTACGTAATTGGTATACAATAATCCTACCTATCAACATGTTGGTAATCAATGAACTTCCATTAATTTTTTTATAACTGAAGTAAGTTTTTAAGTTTTATTTATTACACAAACAGTCCCTGTAGTTGTAATTTACTAGTTTTAACACCTCGCAATATATATATATATATATATATATATATATATATATATATATATATATATATATATATATATATATATTGTAACACCTTGCAAAATCATGTCCAATATAATACAGACACGTGTCATGGACTTTAAACGTGTAATGAATTGTTTCCGAGGGACTAAAATTGTCAAACAATGTAAATATGTAAGTAAAAGGATCCAAAGTGTCAACATGCCGTTTTTATGCCTCTGATTGACCTCACACGACGTTCGTATTCTTTAATGAATAAATTGTCAAACATAGAAGTCGTTTGTGCTTAAAATAAGGATCTTACGAAGCATAGGGGTTAAAAGTATCAACATGTTAAAGGTTACCTCTGAATGACCTTTTAGCGATCCCAAAAACATTGTAACGATTGTATATTTTGCACTAAAAAATATTGGATAGTAATCTCTTGAAGTTTCGAGAAAAACAAGTCGTTTCGGGTGATCTTGCAACTAACCGGGAGCTTAACGGAGTTAATATGTGACCCAAGGACCTTAATAGTTAACTATAGGGGTCATAAGTGCAATAAAAAAAAAGTTAAATAAAATTTAATTGGACCAGGGACTGAAATTCAAAAGTTACGAAACTTTTTACCGGATTTCCCCATTGTCCCGGCCCGCGTAGACTTCTTATAAGTCTTACGCGGCCCGCGTAAAAGTGCCAGTGACAGAAAACAAGGACAGCTGCATGTTGCAGCCTGTTACACCGCCATTGCATGGCTGATTTCGATACCAGAGACTGAGCAAATGGTTTTTCATGCACTAGGGACACATGGGAACATCTGGTAGCAACATAGGGACATATGGATTGATCTTAGAGACTCAAAACTCCTATATAAAGCCCTTGTGGTTCTTGTGTTCATTTGCACACTTTCAAATTTCACTCAAATTCTTTCTCTGGAGCTTCCTGGTGTTCAAGGAGGTTTTCTTTAGTTCTAATCTCGTGCTAAGAGTTCTTGTAAGCATTCTTAGCTTCCTAAGTTTAAGTTTTATTAGCTTAATGACCGTAAGTCAAAGTTATCGTAATTAAGCTTTGACTTGGTGATTAATCACTAACGGTCCAGCCATTATTCGAATTGAAAGTGGCTATGAGTTGGTAATTATGTAGGTAATAAACCCTTTAAAGGGCACCTACTGATTATCACTTTTACTTGGTCAATTGTCGGGTCAAACTTATTAATAAAAAGTCAACAGAATCAGTTTTTACAAATTAATCCATAACTGATAATACAGAGGTTATGGAACATTTTTAACACTTAAATAACTTGGTAAATAATATAAGAACATGTCTAAGCATGTTCAACCAGACAATTCCGAGTTTAGGCTCGGTTCGCAACCGAAATTCGCAAAAGTAGACTTTTGCTTTGACTTTCAGTTCTGACCCGATTTAGCTTGGTTTAGATATGCCTTAGAGTTCCTTTAGGACTACATTACATGTTAGTATAACCCTCTGAGATTATACTATAAGGTTCCATAGAAATCTGATTCATATGCATGTTTCCGTTAAATGCTTAAAATGGACCATTAGGCCCTTTTATCAATAAAACAAGATTTTTGAAAATGTGAGAGGACAAAAACCTTTATTACTGATATTTAAGTATATCCTAAAGATTTGACACCAGTTTATGGTCGGAAATAAGAGTTATGCTCGATATCGTAAAATGAAAGCCTTTTTATTAATTAAATGGTATTTTGGCATAAATCATATTTAATCTCAAATTTTGGCACCAAACTTTCTACCTACTGATATAATATAATATTTAGGGATTTTTGAATTTTTTTTTTAAATTTTATACTGATCATATTATAGAGTTCTAGTATAAATTCGGTATTGACGAAATCGCCCTTTTCTTTGATAAAATGAGTTTTACATAACATTTTGATACCAAACCTTTTCCTACTGATTTCATATGTTAAATAAAATATTTTAAACAGTAGAGGCTGATCAAAATCTTAGATTTCCTTAAACAACCCGAATATCGTCAAATACCGACTTTTACGCTTTTTTAAACGCATAGTAGGGTTTAAAACTATAATTAACACCTAAGACTTATTACCTACTGATATTATAAGCAAATTTTTATACTTTAACAGTAAGTAAAAGTTTGAACTCAGATTCCCAAATTTGACCCGTATAGCATATGTGAAATGACCAAAATGCCCCTACGGTGCATAGTTTGGTCATAAGTGATAAAATTCACATATGTATGATATCTTACTGATGTAACTTGTTAAAATAAATATTTTTACTGATTATTTTAGACCAAAACCTCAGATTACTATTTAACCTCTTTTATAAACTTTAAAATGACCAAAATACCCCTACGGGGCTTAAATTGGTTTTAAATTCATTTTGGGCATAATGGAAGGTATTCTACTGATATCACAACATATTTAAAGCATATTATCTTTTGGAACTTGTACATGACTCATTTGGTTACCCGTTATGCATAGTCGCGTTCGGTACGGTTTATGTAACTAGTTTGCATAAATTAACCGAAACGGGTCAAACCTTATCATTTTTACTTCAAAATCCAGAATGTGTTTAGTTTACCCATTTAATACAAGTCTTCATACTTGTCGGGTCTAAATCACATTCTAATCCGGTCTTTGCTTAATCTTGCGTTTTTGATGCGTGCGAAGTGTCGTATATATTAGGTGTATATTTTAAGCCCTTTTTAACACTTATTTTAGCCAAGTTTTAAATTTAAAAAACACGATATTTCACTAACACTAAACACACATATGGGCAAGTGCACCCATCTTTGAGTGTAGTATAGCGTTGGTAAGATACCGAGGTCGTCCAAGGACACAAGAGCTTTTAGTACCGGTTTATCCTCAACGTCTAACCAAAATAAAAGTTTAGAAAAATGTTTTAAACTAAGAAAAATAAAACTAACTGAAATGCTGAAAATAAAAATAAAAATAAAAACAGATAGACAAGATGAATCACTTGGTTCCGACTCGTATCTAGTATAACCTTTGATTATTTCCGCACTTTTGCACATAATTAAGAGATTATCTTAGTTATTGTAGTAGGCCCCTCTTTTGAAGGCGACGTTACCCTCACCCCAGTAGTTTGAGTCAGCAGGGATACAATCCTAAAAGGGTGGATTATTGGAAGATAATGAATTAAGTTATTAATGCAGTATTGTGGTAGGCCCCGCTTTTGGCGGTGACGTTACCCTCGGCTAAGTAGTCTGAGTCAGCAGGGATACAGTCCTAAATAGCCGGGTTATAGTATTAATAGTAGTTAACTTATGAGGGGATCAAAGAGTTTGGACCCCCGCCATCCAATACCGTGAAGTATTGAAGGAGGTCCTACTAAATTTGACCCAGGTCCATTGCAGGACCTCTAAACGCTGAACAATGGCAAGACCTTTACCAAACCGTTCCCTTAACCCCCTACCAGGTAGCCAACATATCTCCATATAGACCGTGGAGATATGAATGGTGAAAATCCTTTATTTTATATAGACAGTAAAATAATGCCAAGACACCACGGACAAACGATAAGGAAAGATCACCTTCAACATAAGTAACTAGTTATTAAAGTCATTAATACAAAACCAAATAAAAAGTGCAAAAGATTAGAAATAAAAAGTATTATACTAGACACTTTGTCTTCACCAAGTGATGTAAGAGACTTAGGCAAACATGGCCTTGATTATCAAGAACTCTTACGATCAATCTTGGATCCCGAGACGACTCACACACTCTACGATGGACAATGGATGATGGTGGTGGATGATGGTGTTGTGATGGTGGTGGGTGGTGGATGAAGTGTGAGAGAGGTGGTGTGCCAAGGGATGAGATGAAATGAATCCAAGCACTCCTATTTATAGGCTGAACAGAGAGCTGGACACGGCCCCGTGTCCGCTGGGCACGGCCCCGTGTCCGTCTGACACTCTCTCTCCTCGTTAATTGTAATTCGCAATTACAATAAATGCGCCTGCTGTACTTTCGACACGCCCCCGTGTCCGCTGAGCACGGCCCCGTGATGGGCAATAGAAGCTTCTATAGGTTTGTCTTTTCTGCTGCTTCTTGAGCACGGCCCCGTGCTGGCTGAGCACGGGGCGTGTTCAGTCTTCTGTTTTCTCTATTTTGCTTTGGAAGGTGCCGTTGAGGGTTCGGGCAGTCCACTAATGTTCCTTTTCTTGTATTTATGTTGGATTTAGCTGTCTTTTTGCTTCTTTTGCTTTTTTGAGCTCATTTAATCCTGAAAATACAAAAGGAAGACAAAAACACTCTTTTTCCAATATTAGCACTAAAAAAGGGTTAGTTTTATGCCTCATTTGATGTAATTTATATGTTGCATTTTACACACATCAAATACCCCCACACTTGAACTTTTGCTTGTCCTCAAGCAAAACTCTTTAATATGTGGCTTACACTCCCAAATGGAATAGGTAGAAGAGAAGGTTTTGGGCTTGTCGTAGAGTGTCGGGATTTCCAAGATCTTTTTGGGTTTTATTTTTATTTATTTACACTCCTGTTCGTAATGATTTATTTAGAACTGTTCATAAAAGAAATTACTTATTTGGGCATAACATGCCTTTTTAAAATTCTATTTATATACAAGTTCACATACCTCGCGGGGAAATCACTCACACTCGGCCGAAGGTGTATTTTTAGTGAATCACTCGAGAGCGGCACGGAACTTATTCCTACCATAGGCTTGCCAAGAAATCAATCCTCCTCCTTTTTAACTTTTATACCTTTGTAGATATCAAGAGGACTTTGTGGGTTAAGGGTTGGCTAGGGTTAAAGGTAGGTGGTTGGGTTAGTGGTTAGTAGAAAAAGGGCTAAAAGCGTAACAAGTGTCGGTTTTCGTATTTTTGCAACTTTTTATTTTGATGAAGCTTTTATTCAAACTAAGTTATTTTTGATTAACTTGTTTGTTTATTTTCTTTTTGCTTCATCATTATCACAAATTTTTTTTTTTTCACGAAGAACCGAACTTGTTACTAAAATAAAGGGTTAAAAATGAAAAAGGTTTTGGTGGATGAAAGGGTTTTTGTTTGGGTGATGAAACGAAAAGGTTTAGGCTCAAAGGGGCTAACTAGGGGGATTTTTGGGTAGGTGGTAAAGGAAAAAGAAAAATAATGGTGTAGAAATGAAAAGGGTTAGTCCTAATGCCTCCATCATTTACTTACTCGGGTTTAAGTTGATAAAGACCGGGAATGTATTGTCATGGCAAGTTCTAGAGTCGTAAGAACCAAGCAGCTATTCACACAAGAAACGAAAAATGAGCATTTAGTCAAATGATATGTAATTGTGTGCTCAATAAAGGCTCAAAACTCACTTTTGTGGGAATGGGTTTTTATGTGATCAAGTATATAATCAAATTTTAAAAAAGTTTGTTATGCCTTTTCATAATTTTCTTATGTTGGTTCTTTTTATCACTACGCTATCGGTTGTAAATTTGTAAAAATATAACCTTTTTGAGAACTTGAATTTCCCGAGTTAAACCTAGACAAGTAAAAAAAATGAAATTTTTTTGAAAAATTTTGGGGTGATTAGCGGTTCCAATAGAGTTTTGTGTAAGGCTTGTATTTAGGACTTGCAAAATTTAAGGTTTTAGCATCCCCCCCACACTTAAATTACACATTGTCCTCAATGTGTCCCAAAAATAAATTTTTAGGTTGATTAGATGTGTAAAATAGTGTTTAAAAAGCAAAAATTTTGTGTTATTGGGCGCTGAACACGGCCCCGTGTTATCCGGGCACGGCCCCGTGTTCAAGTGCCAGTAACAAAATTGAAATAAGTCAAATAGAAGGCTGGACATGGGGGCGTGTTGGGTGAACACGGCCCGTGTCCAGGTACCTGTACTGGGCGTTTTTCTGCAGGTGGTTCGGCACGGGGCCGTGTTGGTTGGGCACGGCCCGTGTTGAACCTTCTGAAATGGAGAAAATTGTCGGGTTGCCTCGTTCTTGTGCATGGGATCATTTTTCTCGTTCCCCTTTTCATCCTTTACCAGCATGAGTGTGTTGTACTCATTACAAACCATCCAAACCTTAAAACCATCATTTCATTTCACCATAGAGAGAGAACTTACATAATCCTAAATTAAAATAAAACTAAAACTTATCTAGATAGGTCAGCAGGTACACGAGGTTATCATAAGGAGTTCTACTATTTTAAGAAAATTTCGAGAACGATTTCCCGATATAGTAGGACTTTTAGCCGAACGAATTCTTCCCTAAACGTTGTTTAAAGCCATTCTTCGATCTCCCTAGGGAGGAAGAATGCGGCTTCGTTTTCCTCTGCTGCTGGTGGTTGAGGGGGAACATTCACCGGGACTCCTTGCACCACTCTTCGCGGAAGCTCTTGGTGCATGGCGTACCATTCGGCTGGAATGACAACTTCGGGCACCATGTTCCACGCCCTTTGGGTTATTATGGGTACCAAAGGCGGGGAGGCGAGAAGGTTCAACCTCTGGTGCAAGAGGTTTACTTCATGGAGACAGCCCTCCAGCCCCACAGTAAGATGGTTGATACGGTCGACCAATGCTTCTTCCACTCCCGTCATTTCATCAATAGCCTCCCTTAGAGCGTAAACATAGTTTACAAGAGAGTCTTCTGCTGTTGAAGATCTCCTCCCTTGTCGGTTATTCCTTGAAGATGATCCGCTTGTTCTGCTTGCCATTTTCTGCGAAGAAAACCGAAGAAAGCTAAATTTTTACAAAACAGAGCCCCTGGACACGGCCCCGTGCTCGTTGAGCACGGCCCCGTGTCCATTTGTCTGCAGGATTTTTGGCTAAAGAATCTTGGAGTTTTAAATTATTTTTATGATTTCTATCTGGGTTTTAAGCTCAGATAATTTAAAACAAAGTTATACAACTAACTTTAAGCCAGAATCTTTAGCAAATAATCTTACAAACTTCACATAGAGGGTTGGAATCAAGGGATTTCCAAGCTTCCATGGAGGAACTTTTGAAAAAATTTTGAAAGAGGAGGAAATGAATAAAAGTGGAAGGGACAAGAGGGTCCCTTGGAACCTTCTTTTAACACTTACCTAGGATGGTATGAGTGAAAATCCCAGGGATCTCTGTCAACTGAAGTGGTCAAAATGAGCAGGAATCAGGCTGCATTTAAAGAAAACGACAGCGCCCTGGGCACGGCCCCGTGTTGACTGGACACGGCCCCGTGTTCAGAGGAAATCCTGACACATTTTGTCCGTATTCTGACCAAATCAGCAGAGAATCTTTTGATGGACACGGGGACGTGTTGGCTGGACACGGCCCCGTGTCTAGGGACTGTTTTATGAAGTTGTCTAGTTTTTTTAAGGAACTTGTTAGTATCGGGTGGCTCCTGACTGGTTGGAACAACCCCAAAGTGCCTAATATACCTTAATTGTCCTAGACTAAGGCGAGAACGCAAGAGGTTGTCGGTGAGGGTAATTCCTATTTTCATTCTAAGTGGACAAGTCCAACCCTTTCCCGGGCTCTTGTTAAAGAAGGTATATGCCGAATCGCTCAGGTCTATGTATGCACCGAACGAAGTCGATGGAGAGTCCTTCACGGCACAATCAACACAGGGACGACTATCGTCCAAGTCTTTGCTAGGTACGAAGGTATTTTTGGGAGCAACGAGGTTGTCGGAATGCGGTTCCAACATTTCTTCATGGGTATCGTCTTGGGGTGGATCAATAAAATCCTTCCCAAGCTCTTCTATCCATTTCAGAATTAGCTCTTCTAGTTGAAATAACTCGCTAAGGCGCATTTCCCCTAGAATATCTGGCTGGGCGCATTCGAGGGAGAAATAGTGCTTATTTTTACTTTCGCCCCTCTTAAGGTTGTGAGAAGGTGGTGGGTCCATGTAGTGGGGCCTATAATTTAGGAAGTAGCATTTTACTTCTTCATGTTCGCCACCACATAATTGACACCACGTACCATAAGAGTGCCGAAAGTAAAAATAATTACTATCACTCATGTTTATGTCAGAAATTACCAACCGTCGGGATCTAACGGTTCTGTTTTCAGTAACTGAAACTTGGGCACGGGGGCGTGTTGAGTGGGCACGGCCCCGTGTTCAGCTTACTGTCTGATGTAAAACAGGATTGCCAGTTCCAATGATTGAGCACGGGGGCGTGTTCAGTGGGCACGGCCCGTGCTGAGCTCTGCAGAAGCTGAAAAACTAAGAAAATCCTAAAAAAAAATAAAAAGAAAAATAAAAGATGATTAGGCCGTTGATTCCTAACTTTCTTAAAATCCTTGTGTCCCCGGCAACGGCGCCAAAAACTTGATGCGTGCGAAGTGTCGTATATATTAGGTGTATATTTTAAGCCCTTTTTAACACTTATTTTAGCCAAGTTTTAAATTTATAAAACACGATATTTCACTAACACTAAACACACATATGGGCAAGTGCACCCATCGTTGAGTGTAGTATAGCGTTGGTAAGATACCGAGGTCGTCCAAGGACACAAGAGCTTTTAGTACCGGTTTATCCTCAATGTCTAACCAAAATAAAAGTTTAGAAAAATGTTTTAAACTAAGAAAAATAAAACTAACTGAAATGCTGAAAATAAAAATAAAAATAAAAACAGATAGACAAGATGAATCACTTGGTTCCGACTCGTATCTAGTATAACCTTTGATTATTTCCGCACTTTTGCACATAATTAAGAGATTATCTTAGTTATTGTAGTAGGCCCCTCTTTTGAAGGCGACGTTACACTCACCCCAGTAGTTTGAGTCAGCAGGGATACAATCCTAAAAGGGTGGATTATTGGAAGATAATGAATTAAGTTATTAATGCAGTATTGTGGTAGGCCCCGCTTTTGGCGGTGACGTTACCCTCGGCTAAGTAGTCTGAGTCAGCAGGGATACAGTCCTAAATAGCCGGGTTATAGTATTAATAGTAGTTAACTTATGAGGGGATCAAAGAGTTTGGACCCCCGCCATCCAAAACCGTGAAGTATTGAAGGAGGTCCTACTAAATTTGACCCAGGTCCATTGCAGGACCTCTAAACGCTGAACAATGGCAAGACCTTTACCAAACCGTTCCCTTAACCCCCTACCAGGTAGCCAACATATCTCCATATAGACCGTGGAGATATGAATGGTGAAAATCCTTTATTTTATATAGACAGTAAAATAATGCCAAGACACCACGGACAAACGATAAGGAAAGATCACCTTCAACATAAGTAACTAGTTATTAAAGTCATTAATACAAAACCAAATAAAAAGTGCAAAAGATTAGAAATAAAAAGTATTATACTAGACACTTTGTCTTCACCAAGTGATGTAAGAGACTTAGGCAAACATGGCCTTGATTGTCAAGAACTCTTACGATCAATCTTGGATCCCGAGACGACTCACACACTCTACGATGGACAATGGATGATGGTGGTGGATGATGGTGTTGTGATGGTGGTGGGTGGTGGATGAAGTGTGAGAGAGGTGGTGTGCCAAGGGATGAGATGAAATGAATCCAAGCACTCCTATTTATAGGCTGAACAGAGAGCTGGACACGGCCCCGTGTCTGCTGGGCACGGCCCCGTGTCCGTCTGACACTCTCTCTCCTCATTAATTGTAATTCGCAATTACAATAAATGTGCCTGCTGTACTTTCGACACGCCCCCGTGTCCGCTGAGCACGGCCCCGTGATGGGCAATAGAAGCTTCTATAGGTTTGTCTTTTCTGCTGCTTCTTGAGCACGGCCCCGTGCTGGCTGAGCACGGGGCGTGTTCAGTCTTCTGTTTTCTCTATTTTGCTTTGGAAGGTGCCGTTGAGGGTTCGGGCAGTCCACTAATGTTCCTTTTCTTGTATTTATGTTGGATTTAGCTGTCTTTTTGCTTCTTTTGCGTTTTTGAGCTCATTTAATCCTGAAAATACAAAAGGAAGACAAAAACACTCTTTTTCCAATATTAGCACTAAAAAAGGGTTAGTTTTATGCCTCATTTGATGTAATTTATATGTTGCATTTTACACACATCAGTTTTAAACCGTAAACCTTACTTTAAAACTAACCGGTCTAAGTTAAGACTTAAATAAGACCCGTTAGGAATCTAATAGGTTATTAAAACCTTCGTTCCAGATTAAGGAGCCCAGTTGTGGCACCTAAACAAAATCCGCAGCAACCTTAATTTCCTCACTTCATTCTTTCGTGCTTACTTGTCAAATTTCGGGACGAAATTTCTTTCAAGTTGAGGATGATGTGACAACCCAAACTTCCGAGGTCAGTGATGTTATTTATCAAATTCTAGCTTCTCGTTATTCATCCCTTTTAATTGCGATTAGACGCGTTGTGTTAGTATTCTAACTTGTTCTTTGTATCTTTTGTGTTTGGGCCGCGTCTTAGCATGCATCTAGTTATAGGTGGGTCACGTTTATTAATATCATAACCGACTCATACACACGGCTCCCTTAGATTGCATTACTCAAGCCCAACATCAACCAAAGCCCAAACCGGACTCATTTCATTATCTGAATGTACAATTGGGCTTGGTAGAGCCCAAGTGGGCATTGATTTAGGGGCCGACCATTGGCTTATCTTATATTTACACATAGTTTACGTGTAATGATTAACACAATCATATCTCCAACCCTAAAACCCCTCTAAGTGCGACGGCAGTAGATCATCATCGAAGCTTTCTTCTTCTCTTCTTGCATTCGGGTATGTCCAGTATATCAATCATAGATTATTTGAGTGTGTTTATGGTCTTTTGAATGTGATTGCATGATTAATAGGTTAGACATGAAATTGAAATTGCATGTTAGTGGCTGATATCGGTTTGTGTGTGGGTATACTAACGAATATTGATGACAATCGGTTGTGAGGGCCCATAGAGTGAAGTTACATGGTTGCACAAAAATTTAATAATCTGAATATGAACATGGCGGCCATGTGCGATCAAACAAAATCATGTGGACATTTAATGAAGTTGTCAGTAGGAATATTATATGCATGAATGATGAGTTGCATGACTTATTTGATTATTATATCACATGAACTGATTGTAAATTGATCACATATATGGATAGCATGTAGGATAACAATAAAAGAATGGTATATAGAGTAGTAATCGGTTCTGATAGAATAGGTTCCTGATATTATTATTGATTGTATATGTTGCATGACTAAATGATAATATGAAACTGTTAATACGTACGAGTTTAAGGATTGATGTTGCTGGATCACGTTGGTCGATTTGTGATTTTGTTAGTAGACAATTTCATGTTAATGTGCTGATCAGTTATACATAATTTTTATTTATATTGTATGACCCCTATTGATGAAAGGGGGTCCGAAACAAAGTGAAATTGGGAGATAATTGGATACAAGGTGTAGGTTTAGAAGAGGAATAATCGATCTAGGTTGACCCTGGGTTGTTAAGCGAGTTGATGTAATCCAATAGTTTGATCCGTTGGGTTGGTTTAATGGGCCGAGTCTTATTCCTTTTTATAAAACACCATAGTGGGTCTAGTATGAGCGTTTGTTACAAATCGATTCAATTGCTTAGCCCGAAAACTTGTGTGGTACTATTTCGATGCTATTTGTGATAATTGGTGTATTAGATATGTACACGGGTTCGCATGCTAGATAAGTAACATTTGAACACGTATGAGTAATACATGATTCTTTGGTACTATGTGTCATATGATTATATGTGTGAATATACTTGAATACGGGTCTAATGCTGAATGGAATCAATAATAGGGCGTGGTCGGTTATAATAACTAAAACAAGTGAAACACTCTGCCGAGCACATCAAGGTGAGTTCACTACTTTTGAGCATGCATCCCGGTGGTTGGGACAGTCAGTGGGTATCCCGGGGAGGGATAAGTCTTTTGGGTAAAAACTGGTATATATTTGATAATATTCTCATCCTATCATTCTTAAGTCCCATCTTTTGTTACCGGGGAGGTAACGGGGTATTAGTTGGTAGCACTACTTAGGTTTGGTACCCTCACGCCGTACCGGGGAGGACGATTGTGAACTAATTACCCAGTCGGGCCCAGTGCTTTGATAGGAGCACTGGGAAAAAGGCAAATCATACATCAGGAGCCGTCTTGTTATCATCGAGATATTATCAATATTACTTGCTTTTGTTAAGGAACTGAAATAATCATTTGGTAATCAACGTTTTCATAAACTGTGAACTCGCCAGCTTTGTCTGATACGCTTGTTGCATGCTCGCAGGTCGTTAGGTATCTTGGCTTTGGAAACTTGCTGTCTGGAGGAGCAGGAGTGGTCATGGGTTGACTGAAGAGACTCATGTGATTATTTATTTACTATTACACGTTGGTTTTTAAACAACTTAGTTTTTGGTTTATTATTTGCTTCCGCTGACATATTGGTTTTCGTATAAACTTACGATGGGATTTTACTATTAATTTGAGAACTTCGTTTAGAAACTTGTGGGTTCAATGTAATTAGTGGCTCATTGTTAGTCCGTCACACGCCTATCAGGGACACTCCCTAGGTGGTATTTTTTGGGGGTGTGACACCAGTAAAAGCTATTTGTACTTGCTGATTGATATACGGCTGAGAATAAAATTATAGTTTAGCTCAGGTAAATACTTTTAACTTATTTTCCGTTATACGGGCTTAGGATACGGTATTATAATAATACCGCTTGGTCGGGTATGAAATCGTAAAATCAGAATGTGATTAAAAAGATGCATAACCCGTTTTAATCTGTCTTGTTTGATGCAATGCCTTTAGGGGGTTAATGACCATGTCCTGGATATCCTCGGCTCATTCATTTGAAATGGCCACGACTTAAGCACGGGGTGTAGGCATACACCTGACAGTTGCGTATGTAAGACGGTACCCCACTCGTGAGGAAACTTCTTGTGGGTATTATACCAAGTGGTGTGTCTATTAATCTTGTCTCGGCTCTTCTAACCAAGCCCTGAACGGACGACGAACATATAAATATGTATACAAGATTATTTTTAAATAATTGTCCCAAGTTATAAAAGAATTTTGTGCCTTGTGCATTTTAAATCAATTTTATAAACACTTTTCATAAGAGTCAGTTAATTGTATTTACTAGTGTAAACTAACGTATTTTTCAAAAGGTTAAGTGCAGGTACTATGCGTAATGGGCTGGCTACTCCTAGTATCAAATAAAGAGTCTTGCAAGCTTTTGATGCCTAAATCTGTTGAACAATATTTCTTTTATTTTAGATCCGCCTGTGGATCCACTTACAATCCGTTGTATAGTATTTTATGTTACTTTCAACTCGGTTTGTAATATAAATTACTTTTAGACTTCCGTTGTGCATTAAACTGTGATTAATTGACTATGATGATATCAACTACGTCACGATACTCCCCACCGGGTCCACCGGTAATACGTGGAAATATCGGGGTGTGACAGGTTGGTATCAGAGCCAACATTGAGTGAATTAAACACTAGCCTTTTGTGTTTAATCTCAATGACACAGTTGCACATTCCATGACCTCCGAGTCTAGGCTAATGACTTAGGACTAATCCTAATCTTAATTGTTTTTGTCTTTGTTGTTTTTCTTTTGTTTTGATAGGATCAAAGAAAATGTCGCCACGATTCAGAGGAAGAGGCGGAAGAGGTAAATCACCAGTAACTGCTCCAAATGATCACGAAGCCGGGCCTTCTCACCGGCGAACACCTTCAGCAAACCTTAGTTCTAGTCCTCACGAGGATTGGAGAACATATTTGGAACCCGCGAGGCGTTCTGTCTCGCTTAGCTCTTCGCCCTCGTACCACAACTCCTTTGGGCCACAATCAGAAAATGAGCCCAATGACTCTCACCACTCCTTCATACCGTTGGAGAGGTCGAGTTCACACCGTGCTTTCCGGGACCCGACCCCATACTTTCAGAACCGGTTCAACCCGGCAAATGTGAGTTTAGAACCAATTGAACATAACCCATTGGGACCAAAAGACCACTTTCCTGGAGCCCAGGATATGGATATGGACGAGGATCCAGATCTAGAGCTTGCCGAGCCACCAACTGGGACGCCCACGCATCCAATCTAGATTTCTGACGAATCATCTTTCCATGGTTCGCCATATAGGGGCCCAGACAGTTTTGTTGAAAGGTGGGCCACACACCACTGGGAGTTCACTCCTCCTTTCGACCCACCTCCACAACAGCAGCAGGATCCCTCTGAGGATTCGCGTTTCCAGGCGGTTACGCCACCGCCACCGTCGCCGCCAGTACAACAACTGCCTCCAGAACCACCGAGGCAAAGAAGAACAGGTGCACGGATGTCCGTGCGAAGGGGGGATTTCCACTTCAGCACCCCCCAACACTCCAGTGGCAACCACAACCCGCCACTGTATGAAGACCCGAAAATGGGTGGACCTTCAAACCCAGTTTCAGAAGTCGACTCTGCGCCAGTCGCACCACCACCACCACCACACATGGGTTATGATAGCCCAATTCCTTCATACGCCGGTGCAGCGGCATATAACCCTTTTGAACAGCCAGCTTATCCCGGCTACAACTACTACAAGGCCCCCGCCGTCGACCCGTATCTCAAGGCGGCCAACTATAATGCTCTCCATCCAGAAGGGCCTTACGCAGCTTCGTACTAGTCTGGGTACCAAGCATATGGGTATCAATACCCACCACCTCCTCAACCTCTGCAGCAGCAGCCACCACTGATCCAACCACCGCAGCAGCAGGAAATCCTTCAGAGGTTGAACCAGGTGGAACGGGAGGTACATGAGGAGCGTAGAAGCCGCCGGGATCTACTTAAGGGTTTGGCAGACTTAATCAAGGGGAAGAAGAAGAGGTATTATTGAAATTCCTTATTTATTTGTTTTGTAATTTTAAATTTCAATCAAGTCCCTGCGTGGACATTTATTTATGTATTCAGTCCCTGCGAGGACTTGCATTTCTTCTTTTAGTCCCTATGTGGACAAGTTATTTATTTAAAAGTCCCGTTTAGGGCATCTATGTACTTCATTTAAATTTATTGAATGTTTTATTTAAATTTCATTTGTCATCATATATATGAATATATTATATGAAATAAATTAAATATCATTCCTTTTATAATTGATCTGCCAATATATATTAAAAGGAATCTTAAAAGGTATAACCTAGCCTACAAGTCATTATAGACCTGGCCATGATGGTAAAACCTGTTTAAAAAGATTCAAATCATTGTTAACATCTGAAAACATGTTAGCACTCCTGGCAGATGTGATTCGGTAAAGTCACACATGTCATCCTTATATTGGATTCTTCCAGATTCCTTATCTAGCCTAATGATCTATAAATCATAGGTTCAAATCATCAATTAAGATGATCATATAATAAACATCCATTAGTGATGAAGCGCCTACGGGCCATAATAATTGTCAATTAAGACAAAAGACAGTCGTAGTCTACGACTCCCTGTCAAGAAAAGGTGGTGAACTATGTTCAAACCTTAATGCCTCGATCTTATAAGATCATGGCTTATAATTTAAAATTTTTCTTGTGACTTGGCCTTTTGTGCCACTTTAATATCTTTAATGATTTATAACAAAGGATAAATTATAATGAAAATCCTAAATAAATATGCTTAACAAATTAACCAATATGGTTTATATTTACCATGGTTAATGAGTCATCAAAAATGATGATTCCATAATAACCTCTGAATGAAATATTGTCAATTGTTTTCTAGCAATCAAGCTACATGGCTGAATCAGAAGAGGTAAACAGTCACCCGAGAGAGAATAATGATACCACCAGAATTAATGTAGCTAGTGTAGATCTTCAGGCATTGATAGACAATGCCATTACGAGAGCCCTTGATAGACAGTTCAAGGAATCAAGTGGTACACGCTCTAAGACTCAATTTGTGGCTCATAGTAAGCCCCCTTCTAAAACACACGAGTCAAAGAAAGACGATGCTCGTCACTCGTCAAATCAGCAAAGTATCCCGTCTAAGAAGATTGTGTTCAATCGTGAGCCACGTGTTAAGACATGCTCTTACAAATATTTTGTCTCCTGCAAGCCCAGAGACTTCACAGGGGAGAAAGGAGCCATTGATTGTATGACCTGGCTCGATGAGATGGATACAGTGGTTGATATTAGTGGATGTGCAGAGCAAGATATTGTGAAGTTTGTGTCACAATCGTTTAAAGGTGAAGCGTTAGCTTGGTGGAGGTCCCTAATCCAAGCTACAGGGAAGATTCCTTTATATAACTTGACGTGGGATCAGTTTGTTGGTCTAATCAAAGAAAATTTCTGTCCTCAACATGAAGTAGAGAAAATTGAGACTGACTTCTTGACTTTGGTCATGAAGAAATTAGACTGTCAAGCGTATCTTACGAGTTTCAACACCATGTCACGATTGGTTCCATACTTGGTCACACCAGAACCAAAACGCATAGCTCGTTTTATTGGAGGTTTAGCTCCGAAAATCAAAGCAAGTGTGAAAGCATCAAGACCTACCACCTTTAGGTCAGTGGCTGATCTGTCCTTATCTCTTACTCTGGATGCGGTTAGGCAGAGATCGCTCAAGAATTCTGAAGAAGGGAAGAGGAAACGTGAGGATGAGAACTCACGTCGTTCTGATAAGAAACATAAGGGGAACTCTGAGTACTAGAAGGGTTCCGTGTTTAAAAAGGACAACCAGTAGTCGGGTGAGAAACCCAAATGTAAGACCTGTCAGAAACGTCACTTTGGAAAGTGTAGGTTGGAGTTGAAATCACAATCGCAGTTGAAGCCGTTTGGGTGTGGGATTTGCAAGTCCAAGGAGCATAAGACCTTGGATTCTAAAAAGATGAAGGATGCAACTTGTTACAACTGTAACGAGAAGGGGCATATCAAGACCAACTGCCCCAAATATGCGAAAAAGCCTGAGGAGGCTAAAAAGACCAATGCTCGGGTCTTTCAAATGAATGCTCAGGAAGCCATTCAGAACGACAATGTGATAACAGGTACTTTTCTTATCAATGATGTTTATGCTAGAGTATTGTTTGATTCGGGTGCAGACAAGTCTTTCGTAGACAATAAGTTTTGAAAATTGTTGAACCTGCCTGTTAAGACTCTAAGCATAAAGTATGAAGTAGAATTGGTCGATGGTACTATAGAGACTGCCTCAACAATTCTAGATGGATGTTTTATATCCATTAGGAATCACTCTTTTCCATTGTCCTTGCTTCCGTTGAAATTAGCAGGATTTGACGTAGTGTAGGCATGGATTGGTTATCTCATAACCAAGCCCAAATTGTATGTGATAAGAAGTAAGTGGTTATTAAGACTCCTTATGGTGAGCCACTTACAATTCAAGGAGATACTCAGTATGGATTACCTAAGCAAGTGTCTATGCTGAAGGCATCAAAATGTTTGAAGAAAGGTTGTGTCATTTATATGGCACAGGTGACCATTGATGAACCAAAGCCAAAGATCGAAGACATCCCCGTTATTTCTGAATATCCAGATGTTTTTCCTTAAGAACTACCTGGTTTACCTCCAGATAGGCAAGTGGAATTTAGAATTGATATCATTCCTGGAGCAGCACCAATTGCAAGAGCACCTTATCGGTTGGTACCAACTGAGATGAAAGAGTTAAGGACTCAGTTGGATGATTTGTTGGCAAAAGGTTTTATTCGGCCTAGCTCGTCCCCGTGGGGATCACCGATTCTGTTTGTGAAAAAGAAGGATGGCTCGATGCGTCTATGCATCGATTACCGTGAGTTAAACAAGGTTACAATCAAGAATAGATATCCATTACCCAGGATCGATGATCTATTCGATCAGCTCCAAGGAGGAAGTTACTTTTCAAAGATCGATCTAAGGTCAGGTTATCACCAGTTGAAGGTCAGAGATGAAGATGTACATAAGACTGCATTCAGAACTCGTTATGGTCATTATGAATTCTTAGTGATGCCTTTTGGGCTCACTAATGCACCAGCAGCGTTTATAGATCTCATGAATCGCGTTTGCAAGCCATATTTGGACAAGTTTGTCATTTTCTTCATTGATGACATACTTATTTATTCAAGGAATCAAGCCGATCATAAAAAACATCTTCGATGTATTCTTGAACTTCTTCAGCAAGAGAAGCTCTACGCCAAGTTTTCTAAATGTGAGTTTTGGCTCCGAGAAGTTCAATTTCTTGGACATGTAGTAAGTGAGCGTGGTATCCAGGTGGATCCCGCCAAGATTGAAGCCATTATGAATTGGCAAGAGCCGAAAACACCTACAGAGATTCGTAGCTTCTTGGGTCTAGCAGGATACTATAGACGCTTTATTGAAAATTTTTCAAGGATTGCTTTACCCCTAACCTCATTGACCCGCAAGAATATAAAGTTTGACTGGGGTCCCAAGCAACAAGAATATTTTGATATCCTCAAGCAAAAATTAAGTAATGCTCCTGTGTTGAAATTGCCAGAAGGAATTGAAGAATTTGTGGTTTATTGTGACGCATCGCACACAGGTATGGGATGGGTGCTTATGCAGAAAGGCAAGGTTATTGCATATGCTTCACGTCAATTAAAGGTGCACGAGAAGAATTACACCACCCATGATTTAGAGTTGGGTGCCGTTATATTTGCACTGAAGCTATGGAGGCATTATCTTTATGGAACTAAGTGCGTGATCTATTCTGATCCTAAGAGCCTCCAGCACCTGTTTAATCAGAAAGACCTTAACATGAGGCAGCGTCGATGGATGGAGACACTGAACGATTATGATTGTGAAATCCGATATCATCCAGGCAAAGCGAATGTAGTCGCTGATGCTTTGAGCAGAAAGGAAAGGGTTAAGCCCATTAGAATCAATGCTAAAAGCATTGAATTGAAGAACAGCTTGAATGAAAGGTTGTTAGCCGCTCAGAAGGAAGCTGTACTAGAAGCTAACTATCCGAATGAGAAGTTAGGCGTCACTGCTGATCAATTGTCGTATGGAAAGGATGGAATCCTAAGATTGAATGGTCGAATATGGGTTCCAATTTATGGAGGACTTCGAGATGTGATTCTTCAAGAAGCTTATAACTCCAAATATTCAGTTCAGCCTAGCAGTGATAAGATGTACAAGGATTTAAAGACAAATTATTGGTGGATAGGTTTGAAGAAATCTATAGCCACTTATGTGGCTAAATGTCTGACATGCGCGCAAGTTAAAGCAGAGCATCAGAAACCGTCAGGCTTGCTGCAACAGCCAGAACTTCCCACTTGGAAGTGGGAAATGGTAACTATGGATTTTATCACTAAGTTACCAAAGACAAAGCACGGAAATGATACTATTTGGGTTATAGTCGATAGGCTGACCAAGTCAGCTCACTTCTTACCTATTAAAGAAACACACAGCTCCGATAAGCTAGCTCAGCTGTACGTGGATAAGATAGTATCTCTTCACGGAGTGCCGGTGTCTATTATCTTCGATAGGGATAATAGATACACGTCTCATTTTTGGAAAAGCTTTCAGCAATCTTTAGGCACCTGTTTAAACTTCAGCACTACTTATCATCCTTAGACGGATGGGCAAAGCGAACGTACGATTCAAACGCTTGAAGATATGCTTAGGGCTTGTGTTATCAATTTAGGTGGAAGTTGGGATGATCATCTTTCGTTGATTGAATTCTCGTACAATAATAGCTATCATTCAAGTATCCAAGCCGCGCCTTTTGAGGCCTTGTACGGAAGGAAGTGTAGAACGCCAGTTTGTTGGGCGAAAGTTGGAGATGTCCAACTATCAGGACCTGATATAGTCCTGGAGACGACATATAAGATTGTACAGATCCGTGATTGTCTCAAAGCTGCCAGGGGTAGGCAGAAAATCTACGCAGATAAAAGGCGTAAACCTCAGAAATTCGAGGTAGGAGATAAAGTGCTACTTAAGGTATCACCCTGGAAAGGGGTGATGCGTTTTGGCAAGAAGGGTAAACTAAGCCCAAGATACATAAGACCATTCGAGATCATCGAATGTGTCGGAACTGTAGCTTACAAGCTAAATCTGCCTGAAGAGCTCTGTGGAATTCATAATGTGTTCCACATCTGCAACTTGAAGAAATGCCTAGCCAATGAATCGCTAGCCATGTCACATAAGGATGTGCAGATAGATGAGAGCTTGAAGTTCGTTGTAAAACCTTTGTCTATCGAGGATCGACAGGTTAAGAAACTTCGAAGAAAGCATGTACCGATTGTGAAGGTAAAATGGGATGCCCGTAGAGGCCAGAATACACATGGGAGGTTGAATCCACAATGAAACAGAAGTACCCTCATTTATTTCAGTAAATCTCGAGGTCGAGATTTCTTTTAAGGGGGTGAGGATGTAACACCTCGCAAAATCATGTCCAATATAATACAGACACGTGTCATGGACTTTAAACGTGTAATGAATTGTTTCCGAGGGACTAAAATTGTCAAACAATGTAAACATGTAAGTAAAAGGATCCAAAGTGTCAACGTGCCATTTTTATGCCTCTGATTGACCTTACACGACGTTCGTATTATTTAATGAATAAATTGTCGAACATAGAAGTCGTTTATGCTTAAAATAAGGATCTTACGAAGCATAGGGGTTAAAAGTGTCAACATGTTAAAGGTTACCTCTGAAAGACCTTCTAACGATCCCAAAAACATTGTAACGATTGTATATTTTGCTCTCAAAAATATTGGATAGTAATCTCTTGAAGTTTCGAGAAAAACAAGTCGTTTCGGGTGATCTTGCAACTAACCGGGAGCTTAACGAAGTTAATATGTGACCCAAGGACCTTAATAGTTAACTATGGGGGTCATAAGTGCAATAAAAGAAAGTTAAATAAACTTAAATTGGACCAGGGACTGAAATTGCAAAGTTTAGAAACTTTTTACCGGATTTCCCCATTGTCGCGGCCCACCTAGACTTCTTATAAGTCTTACGCGGCCCGCGTAAAAGTGCCAGTGACAGAAAACAAGGACAGCTGCATGTTGCAGCCTGTTACATCGCCATTGCATGGCTGATTTCGATACCAGGGACTGAGCAAATGGTTTTTCATGCACTAGGGACACATGGGAACATCTGGTAGCAACATAGGGACATATGGATTGATCTTAGAGACTCAAAACTCCTATATAAAGCCCTTGTGGTTCTTGTGTTCATTTGCACACTTTCAAATTTCACTCTAACTCTTTCTCTGGAGCTTCCTGGTGTTCAAGGAGGTTTTCTTTAGTTCTAATCTCGTGCTAAGAGTTCTTGTAAGCATTCTTAGCTTCCTAAGTTTAAGTTTTATTAGCTTAATGACCGTAAGTCAAAGTTATCATAATTAAGCTTTGACTTGGTGATTAATCACTAACGGTCCAGCCATTATTCGAATTGAAAGTGGCTATGAGTTGGTAATTATGTAGGTAATAAACCCTTAAAAGGGCACCTACTGATTATCACTTTTACTTGGTCAATTGTCGTGTCAAACTTATTAATAAAAAGTCAACAGAATCAGTTTTTACAAATTAATCCATAACTGATAATACAGAGGTTATGGAACATTTTTAACACTTAAATAACTTGGTAAATAATATAAGAACATGTCTAAGCATGTTCAACCCGACAATTCTGAGTTTAGGCTCGGTTCGCAACCGAAAGTCGCAAAAGTAGACTTTTGCTTTGACTTTCAGTTCTGACCCGATATAGCTTGGTTTAGATATGCCTTAGAGTTCCTTTAGGACCACATTACATGTTAGTATAACCCTCTGAGATTATACTATAAGGTTCCATAGAAATCTGATTCATATGCATGTTTCCGTTAAATGTTTAAAATGGACCATTATGCCCTTTTATCAATAAAACAAAATTTTTGAAAATGTGAGAGGTCAAAATCTTTATTACTAATATTTAAGTATGTACTAAAGATTTGACATCAGTTTATGGTCGGAAATAAGAGTTATGCTCGATATCGTAAAATGAAAGCCTTTTTATTAATTAAATGGTATTTTGGCATAAATCATATTTAAACTCAAATTTTGGCACCAAACTTTCTACCTACTGATATAATATAATATTTAGGGATTTTTGGAAATTCTTGTTAAATTTTATACTGAACATATTATAGAGTTCTAGTATAAATTCGGTATTGACGAAATTGCCCTTTTCTTTGATAAAATGAGTTTTACATAACATTTTGATACCAAACCTTTTCCTACTGATTTCATATGTTAAATAAAATATTTTAAACAGTAGAGGCTGATCAAAATCTCAGATTTCCTTAAACAACACGAATATCATCAAATACCGACTTTTATGCTTTTTTGAACGCATATTATGGTTTAAAACTATAATTAACACCTAAGACTTATTACCTACTGATATTATAAGCAAATTTTTATAATTTAACAGTAAGTAAAAGTTTGAACTCAGATTTCCAAATTTGACCCTTATAGCATATGTGAAATGACCAAAATGCCCCTACAGTGCATAGTTTGGCCATAAGTGATAAAATTCACATATTGTCACACCCCGATTTCCACACGTTTGACCGGTGGGCCCGGTGGGGGAGTATCGTGACGTGGTTGGCAACATAATAGTGAAACAACACAATATTTAATATGCACAGCGGAAGCAATTGAAAGATATATATTTCAACCGAATATAATATTGTAATATCAAGTATCACAACAGTCGATTGTTTATCCACAGATGGATCGAAAGTAAAATGGAAACAGTAGTTCAACAGACGATAGGCATCTTAAGCTTGCGAGACTCTTTATTGATGCTAAGGAGACAATCCAGCCTATTACGCTTAGTACCTGCATTTAATCTTTTTGGGAAAATACGTCAGTTTACACTGGTAAATACAATCAACTGACTCATTTTAAAAATGATTAAAAATTGGTTTGGATGCACATGGCATAAACATTTTATAACTTGGGAGAATTATTTAAATATATAATCTTGTGAACGAATTACATGTTCCTTATGCGTTCAGTAGCCCGGATCGTGTCCGGGTTAAAGATCAATAGACACACCACATCAACTATTTATGCACTGACGAGTGTACGCCTACACTCCGCGCTTAGGTCGTGTCCATTTCGTAAAATGATGCCAAGGATATCCGGGACATGGTCATTAACCCCCCAAAGGCTTTTAAGTAAACAAAACTGTTTAAACGGGCCGATTAAATTATTCAAATAACCACCAAACGATGGAAGATTTAATGCCCGACCAAGCGGTATTCTATATACCGTAACCCAAGCCCGTATAGGGAAAATAAGTTAAAAGTATTTACCTGAGCAAAGTAATAATCACAATAAGCAAATTGCAAGTAGCTTTTACTGGTCCTCCTAATCTGGAACGAAGGTTTATAATAACCTATTAGAATCCTAACGGGTCTTTAGTTAAGCTTAAGCTTAGACCGGTTAGTTTCAAAGATACGGTTCGTAAGAAACGTAAAGGGTATCCGTAAGAGCCATATACAGGTTTCCTAAGTTAATATGCTTCAAATATGTTGTGACATCAGTAAGATGTCTTCTATTATGCCCGAAACGAGTTTAAACACAAACTATGCCCCGTAGGGGTAGTTTGGTCATTTATGAGGTTATAAAAGAGTTTAAGTATAACCTGAGTTACAGGTCTGATATAATCAGCAAAGATACTCAATTTACTATGTTATATCAGTAGGGTAAAGTATACATCTGAAATTTATCAATTATAACCAAACTATGCACCGTAGGGGCATTTTGGTAATTTCACATAAGCCGAAAAGCTCAAAACTGAATTCTGAGTTAAACAGCCTTTGCTTACTGTTAAAACATTATAATTTATCTCAAATATCAGTAGGTATCACCCTTTGTATGTTTAAAATAGTTTTAGTACATACTATGCGTTAATAACGCTTAATAAGGCGATTAGAAGCCGTTTCCGGTTCTATATAGAAATCTGATATTTTTATTATTCCAGAGGGCTTAAAATAATTTATTTATCATTTGAAATCAGTAGCAAAAGGTTTGGAATCAATTAGATATGTAAAACTCATTTTATGGCCCGTGAGGGCAAAACCGACAATTACCGGATTAAGCCTACGACTATAAGTTATGCTCAGCCTAAAATTAATTAAAAATATTCAAAAATCCCAAAATAATATATTACATCAGTGGGTATTAAGTTTGATATCAAAAAGTAGGTGTAATTAGGCTATATGCTAATTACGCCGTTTAATTAACATAAAGCCTTCAATTTACGCTAATGAGCATAACTCTCAATCTACACCTCAAACTGATGTCAAATTTTGGGTGCAAGTTTATATAACAATAATTAAAGTTTCTACTCTTTTACATTTGCAAAAATCACGTTTTAAGGTGAAAAGGGCATAATGGTGAACATATGAGCAATTAACGGAATCATGCATATTAATTGGTTAACTAATGAACCGAGGTGTATAATCACAGAGGGTTATACTAGCATGTAACCTAGTCCAATTAAAGCTCTGAGGCATTTCTAAAACATGCCTAAATGGGTCAGAACTGAAGTCAAAGCAAAAGTCAAAGCTTTCCGACTTTCGGTTCCGAACCGGGTCTAAACATAAAATTGTCGGGTTGAACATGTTTAGACATGTTCTTACACTAATTACCAAGTTATATTAATGATCAAACATGTTGTATGTGTTCTACATTGCTAATCATGCATTAATTACAAAATAGACATTCTGTTGACTTTTTAATAACTAGTTTGACCCGACGTTTGACCTAGTTAGAGTGGGAATCAGGGGGAACCCTTTTAAGGGTTTATTACCCACATAATTACCAACTTATAACTACTTTCAATTCGACTAATCACTGATCCATTAGTGATTAATCGTTAAGTCAACTGTTAATTATGACGGTTTGACTTTTAAGCTAAAACTAAGCAAAAACTTAACTAAGAAAGGTTAAGCAAACTTACAAGTGTCTAATGATCGATTAGGAAGGCTTGGAAGGTGCTCTTGTGCTCCACAATTGATCAGAAATGCAAGAGAAGGTGTGAAGCATGTTTGCAACTTAGAGGCCCTTTTATAGTGTTTAACCCACCATAGAATGTTGACACACAAGTCTACAAGTGACCACAACTCATCCACAAGTGTCCCTAGATGTTTAGGGGTTGTTTAGGGGCCAAGCAAGGTGTGAAAAATCGTTTAAAGGTGGATACAAGGCTATGGCAGACAAGAATCCAACAAAAATAAAAAATCTAATCAGATGTGGCAGTAGCGTAGCGCGACTGCATAAGGGGTTAGTGCTCGCGCTACGCGAGCCTATGGTGTCCAGCCAACAAATTTTTCATTAATTGCAGTTTTGGTCCCTGGTCCTTCTAAAGGTCGCTTTCATGACTTGTTTTGCACAATGAGCCCTTTAAATTAACATATAAGGGCTTTAAGACATTTACCCACTTTGTTTAGTCCTCGGTTAACTTTATTGTTGCCCGAAAAGTCATAAACTTCAACGTTGACGCTTTAACCCCTCGCACACAAATTTGATCATAACTTTCTCATACGATAATGAAACTTTACGAAATTTATATCGTGCATTCTAGTGAGTATAATTAATGGTTACAAAGCTTCGAGTTTGTCAAAAGGTCACTCAGAGGTATAACTTAAACATGTTGACACATTTAACCCCTGTAGTTTGTAATTTCTCACTTTCCTTCATATTTAGCTTCGTATGATCCATGATTTATTCGTTTGAAGGTATGAGCATCATGTAGTGTTAATATATAATATATTTATTCACTGTTGACATTTAGAACTCGTATTTTCACATACTTTCCATGATCGTCAACTTTAATCTTTTATAACATTCTTTCACACATTCAAACATATGACACGTGTCAACACTTTATAGGACGTGAATTTTCAAGGTGTTACATCCTCACCCCCTTAAAAGAAATCTCGACCTCGAGATTTACTGAAATAAATAAGGGTACTTTTCCTTCATTGTGGATTCAACCTCCCACGTATATTCGGGACCTCTACGGGCATCCCATTTGACCTTTACAATAGGCACATGCTTCCTTCGAAGCTTCTTAACCTGTCGATCTTCAATCGACAATGGTTTTTCCACAAATTTCAAGCTCTCATCTATATGCACATCTGTGTGTGGTATGACTAGCGATTCATCAGCTAGGCATTTCTTCAGATTGCAGACGTGGAATACGTTATGAATACCACTGAGCTCTTCAGGTAAATTTAACTTGTAAGCCACTGATCCAACACATTCGATGATCTCGAATGGTCCTATATACCTCGGGCTTAACTTACCTTTCTTACCAAACCGCATCACTCGCTTCCAGGGTGATACCTTAAGTAAGACTTTATCACCTACTTCAAATTTCATAGGTTTACGCTTCGGATCAGCGTAACTCTTCTGCCTATCTCGGGCAGCTTTGAGACGGTCACGAATCTGGACAATCTTGTTCGTCGTTTCAAAGACTATCTCTGGTCCTGATAATTGGACATCTCCAACTTCCGCCCAACAAACGGGCGTTCTACACTTTCTACCGTATAATGCCTCAAAAGGCGCAGCCTTGATGCTGGTATGGTAGCTATTGTTGTAGGAGAATTCGATTAATGGTAGGTGGTTATCCCAACTACCACCTAAATCAATCACGCATGCTCGAAGCATGTCTTCCAAAGTTTGAATAGTACGTTCACTCTGACCGTCCGTCTGAGGATGGTAAGCCGTACTAAAATTCAAATGCGTGCCCGAAGATTGTTGGAAGCTTTTCCAAAAGTGTGACGTGTATCTAGTATCCATGTCGGAGATAATAGACACAGGTATGCCATGTAAGGCTACAATCTTATCCACGTACAACTGGGCTAACATGTCGGAGCTGTAAGTCTCCTTAATGGGTAAGAAATGTGCTGACTTAGTCAGTCTATCAACTATAACCCATATCGTATCATTGCCTTTCCTTGTCTTAGGTAACTTGGTGATAAAATCCATAGTTACCATTTCCCATTTCCAAGTGGGAAGTTCAGGCTGTTGTAGCAAACCTGACGGCTTCTGATGTTCTGCTTTGACTTGCGCACACGTCAAGCATTTAGCTACATAGGTGGCTACAGACTTCTTCAAGCCTATCCACCAATAGTTTGCCCTTAGATCCTGGTACATCTTATCAGCTCCAGGATGAACGAAATATTTGGAACTATGGGCTTCCTGGAGGATAACATCCCGAAGTCCTCCATAAATTGGAACCCATATTCGTCCATTTAATCTCAGAATTGCATCCTTGCCAAGAGATAACTGCTCCTCAGTTACTCCTAGCTTTTCGTTAGGGTAGTTAGCTTCCAACACAGCTTCCTTCTGTGCAGCTAACAACCTTTCATTCAAACTGTTCTTAATCTCAATGCTCTTGGCATTGATTCGGATGGGTTTCACCCTTTCCTTTCGACTTAAGGCATCAGCGACTACATTCGCCTTGCCGGGATGGTATCTGATTTCACAATCATAATCATTCAACGTCTCCATCCAACGGCGCTGCCTCATGTTTAAATCCTTCTGATTAAACAGGTGCTGGAGGCTCTTGTGATCAGAATAGATCACACACTTGATTCCATATAAATAATGCCTCCAGAGCTTCAGTGCAAATACAACGACACCCAACTCCAAGTCATGGGTGGTGTAATTCTTTTCATGCACCTTTAACTGTCTTGAAGCATAAGCAATAACCTTGCCTTTCTGCATAAGCACACACCCCATGCCAGTGTGTGATGCATCGCAGTAAACTACGAACTCTTCGGTACCTTCAGGCAATGTCAGTACAGGAGCGTTGCTCAACTTTTGCTTCAGAATATCGAAGGATTCCTGCTGCTTAGGACCCCAGTCAAATTTAATCTTCTTACGCGTCAGCGAAGTCAGGGGTGCAGCAATCCTTGAGAAGTTTTCAATAAATCGCCTATAATATCCTGCCAAGCCTAGAAAGCTACGAATCTCTGTAGGCGTCTTTGGCTCTTGCCAGTTCATAACAGCTTCAACCTTAGCGGGATCCACTTGGATACCACGCTCACTAACCACATGTCCAAGGAATTGGACTTCTCGAAGCCAGAATTCACACTTAGAGAATTTGGCATAGAGCTTCTCATGATGTAGGAGTTTAAGAATACAGCGAAGGTGTTTCTCGTGGTCAGTTTGGTTCTTCAAGTAGATGAGGATGTCGTCAATGAAAACGATGACGAATTTATCTAAGTATGGCTTGAAAATGCGATTCATGAGATCCATGAATGCGGCCGGTGCATTAGTGAGCCCAAAAGGCATCACTAGGAACTCGTAATGACCATAACGAGTCCTAAACGCAGTTTTGTGTATGTCTTCATCTCTAACCTTCAGTTGGTGGTAGCCTGACCTCAAGTCAATCTTCGAGAAATAACTTGCCCCTTGCAATTGATCGAACAAGTCGTCGATCCTGGGCAAAGGATACCTATTCTTTATCGTGACCTTATTAAGCTCACGGTAGTCGATGCACAGACGCATCGATCCATCCTTCTTTTTGACAAACAAGACAGGCGCTCCCCAAGGGGACGAACTAGGTTTAATGAAACCTTTGGCTAGCAATTCGTCTAGTTGCGCTCTTAATTCTTTCATCTCTGTTGGAGCCAATCTGTAAGGTGCTCTAGCAACAGGTGCTGCTCCAGGGATGATGTCGATTCTGAATTCCACTTGCCTCTCTGGTGGTAAACCAGGTAGTTCTTCAGGAAACACTTCAGGGTATTCAGAAATGATAGGAATATCTCCCATCTTCGGTTTTGGCTCATCAATGGTCACTTGTGCCATGTAGATGACACAACCCTTCTTTAAACACTTAGAGGCCTTGAGCATAGTCACTTGCTTAGGCAATCCATACCGGGTATCTCCCTGAATGGTAAGTGATTCACCAGACGGAGTCTTGATCACTACTTGCTTCATATTACAGACAATTTGGGCCTGGTTACGAGATAACCAGTCCATACCCAACACGATGTCAAAACCGGCTAACTTAAAGGGAAGTAGAGACAGAGGAAAAGAGTGGTTCTTAATGGATATGAAGCATCCATCTAACACAGTTGAGACGGTTTCTATAGTGCCATCTGCTAACTCCACCTCATAGTTCACACTTAAGGTTTTGACAGGTAATTTCATCAATTTGCAAAACTTATCATCTACAAAAGACTTATCAGCGCCTGAATCAAAAAGTACTCTTGCATAGACATCATTTACAAGGAAAGTACCTGTGATCACGTTATCGTCTTGCACAGCTTCTTTCGCATCCATCCTGAAGACCCTAGCATTGGTCTTCTTGGCCACTTCAGGCTTCTTGGCGTATTTAGGGCAGTTGGTTTTAATGTGCCCTTTCTCATTGCAACTGTAGCAAGTTGCATCTTTCAGTTTCTTGCAATCCAAGGTCTTGTGATCCTTGGACTTGCATATCCCGCAAGCAAAAGACCGTGACTGGGTCTGCGAGTTCGATCCTAGTCTGCACTTTCCAAAGTGCTGTCTCTTGCAAATCTTGCACTTGGGCTTTTCACTCGATTGGTGCCCATCTTTCCTTGACTCAGACCCCTTCTTATTGTCACCGTTTCCTCGGTGTTTCTTGTTTGACCTCCGTGAACTATCATCTTCACGTTTTCTTTTCTCAGCATCTTTGTTCCTCAGCGATCTTTGCCTGACCGCATCCAGAGTGAGGGACAGTGATATGTCAGCTACAGATCTGAAAGTAGCTGACCGAGAAGCCTTTACGCTTGCCTTTATCTCGGGGGCTAAACCACCGATAAAACGAGCTATTCTTTTTGGTTTCGGGGTCACCAGATACGGAACCAACCGGGACATTGTGTTGAAGCTCGTGAGGTAAGCTTGACAGTCAAGGTTTGTCATTACCAATGATAGAAAATCAGACTCTATCTTCTCCACCTCATGCTGAGGGCAGTAATTTTCCCTGATAAGGGCAACAAATTGTTCCCATGACATGTTGTACAATGGGATCTTCCCAGTGGCTTGAATTAGTGATCTCCACTAGGCTAAAGCTTCACCCTTAAATGATTGTGACACAAACTTAACCACATCCCTCTCAGCGCAATCGCTGATATCCACAACTGTGTCCATTTCATCTAACCACGTCATGCAGTCAATGGCTCCTTTCTCCCCAGTGAAATTTCTGGGTTTGCATGAAACGAAGTATTTATACGAGCAACCCTTGTCACGGGGTCCCTGGTTCAAAACAATCTTTTGAGATGGAGCACTGTTGTGGTTTGAGGAGTATCGGTCATCATCTTTCTTGGGTTCATCCTTCTTGGAGGGTGGCTTTGAATGCGGTGTAGATAGCGTTCTGCTTCGAGTTCCGCTATACTCTTCATACTGCCGCTCTAAGGCCTTTGTAACTGCGTTGTCTACTAACGCTTTCAGCTCAGCACCCGTTATATTAATTCGGGTGTTATCGTTATTCTCCACTGGATGGCTATTAATTTCGTCTGAGTTAGCCATTTTAATTGAACTGTTACAGAAAACAAGGACAATAGTTTATTTGGGAGTTTATTATGGAATTGCCCCTTAGGGTAATTCATTAACCATGGTAAACAGAGACCATATTTGGTTAATTAATTAATCGTATTAAATTAGGATTTCTATTATAATTTATCCTAATTATAAACAATAACAATATATAGTTAGCACATAAGGCCTAGTCACATGGACACTTTAAATCATAAGCCATGATTTCAGAGAATTACGGCTTTAAGGTTTGAATCATAGTTCATTACCTTTTCTGACAGGGAGTCATAGCTACCACTGTCTTTAGTCTCAGAGGACATTAACTATAGCCCGTAGGCACTTCCCTTCTAAGGGATATGATCATCTTATAGGATGATATAAGCCATGATTTCAGAGAATCGAGGCATTTAGGTTTGAATCAAAGTTCATTACCTTTTTTTCGGACAGGGAGTCATAGCTACCACTGTCTTTTGGCCCATGTAGAAATGGACAAGGCCCGAAGGCTCTATATTACCACGTATGGTCAAAATATGATCATCTTAATTGATGATTTAACCCATGATTCAGAGATCATTTAATTGGGTTAGGAATCTTTAAAAAGATCCTTATATAAATGACGTGTGTGATTTTAACAATTCACATCTGCCAGGAGTGTTAACATGTTTACAAATGTTAACAGGGATTCGAATCTTTTAAACAGGTCTTACCATCATGGCCAGGTCTTTATAAGGACACTCAGGCTAGGTTTCACTCTTAAGATTCTTATTCAAAAATTATTAGGCAGATTTTTATTAAAAGGAATGATTTTGATTTATTTAATTCATATATAATTTATTTATGCACATAATGGCAAACATGAAATTTATAAACTTACATTCCATTAATTATCAAAATATTACATATCGCCCTAAACGGGACTTTTTAGACAAACAAGTTACCCACGCAGGGGTCAAACTAAAAATACTAGTCCACGCAGGGACTCAAACATACAACATACCCTCGTAGGGGTTAACAGAAAGATTGACCCACGCAGGGGTTAAAGCAAACAAACATACATACCCACACAGGGGTTAATACAACAAGATAGGCCCACGCAGGGGCTCAACTGATACAAGGAAGTTACAACTATAGTGGAAGGATTCAATGGTCCTTCTTGCTCTTCCCTTTTATTAGGCTTGCTAATCCTTGGAAGAAACTTTGTCGCTCCCTGCGATCTCTGTGAAAGCCTCGCTCGACCTCGTCCAATCTTTGAAGAATTTCTTCCCGCTCGGGTGGGGAAAACCGCGGCGGCTGCGATTGAGTCCGAGTTATAGGTCTAGCAGGTATCTGGTAACCATGAGTTGGGTACCCTACTCCCCATGGAGCTCCATACTGTCCTTCCGGGTGATGTGCGTTGTAATTGGCCGCTACCATGTATGGGTCGGCTTCAGCGTAACCGTAGTTGTTGTGAACCGGCGGCCCAAACGGGTTGTACGTCATAGAACCCGTGTATGCTGGAATCGGGTTATCAAAACCCATCGGTGGTGGTTGCGGTGCAACGGGGTTTGAAGGTCCATCCATTTGTGGATCTTCTGGGAGTGGCGGATAATGACTGCCACTTGATTGTCGAGGAGAGCTAAAATGAAAATCCCCTCCTCGTGCAGACATCCGTGCTCCGGATCTCCTACGCCTCGACGGTTGCGGAGGTGGCGGCTGAACTGGCGGCGGTGGGGGCGGTGGCGTGACTGCCACGAATCGTGAATCCTCAGAGGGATCCTGCTGCTGCTGCTGCGGGTGAGGCGACGAATGATGCGAGGGTGTAAAACACCACTCGATCCGGTTAAATCGTGTCTGGTAACTGTCCGGACCACGGTAGGGTGATCCATGAAAGGATGAACCATCCGAGACCTCGATGGGATGGTTGGGAGTTCCAGTTGCGGGCTCGACGGGATCGGTGTCCTCGTCCATATCCTCTGCATGATCGCCGGAGTAATGGTCCTCCGGCCCCAATGGGTTAAAACCCACTGGTTCTTGAATGTAATTAGCCGGGTTAAACCGGCCCCTGAAGATGGGTGTGGGGTCCCCAAAAGAATTGTGCGATAAGGATCGCTGTAGGGGTATGTAGGAAGGTTGAGGGTTGTTGGGCTCATACTCCGGCTATGGACCGTAAGGGTTATGAACGGGAGGTGTCGAACTATGCGAAACCGACCGTCTAGCCGGCTCGAAAAGGTTCCTCCGGTTCTGTCGAGGATCGTCACTCTCGGTGGTCGAAGGAGCTCGCATATGCGAAGGTCCTGCCTCGTCGTCATTGGGGGCGGTGATTGGCCCCTTGCCTCGTCCTCTACGTCTAAAGAATCTTGGCGGCATCTTTAATCTTGTAAATATAGCATGAGATAACAACAACAATATATAAAATAAAGAAAAAGTAAAAATAAAACAAAGTAGAATTTGTCCTAGGTTATTTGTCTAGACTCGAAAGTTTTTGAAATGTGCAATTGTGTAACTGAGATTAAACACAAAAGGCTAGTGTTTAATTCACTCAGCGTTGGCTCTGATACCAACCTGTCACACCCCGATTTCCACACGTTTGACCGGTGGGCCCGGTGGGGGAGTATCGTGACGTGGTTGGCAACATAATAGTCAAACAACACAATATTTAATATGCACAGCGGAAGCAATTGAAAGATATATATTTCAACCGAATATAATATTGTAATATCAAGTATCACAACAGTCGATTGTTTATCCACAGATGGATCGAAAGTAAAATGGAAACAGTAGTTCAACAGACGATAGTCATCTTAAGCTTGCGAGACTCTTTATTGATGCTAAGGAGACAATCCAGCCTATTACGCTTAGTACCTGCATTTAATCTTTTTGGGAAAATACGTCAGTTTACACTGGTAAATACAATCAACTGACTCATCTTAAAAATGATTAAAAATTGGTTTGGATGCACATGGCATAAACATTTTATAACTTGGGAGAATTATTTAAATATATAATCTTGTGAACGAATTACATGTTCCTTATGCGTTCAGTAGCCCGGATCGTGTCCGGGTTAAAGATCAATAGACACACCACATCAACTATTTATGCACTGACGAGTGTACGCCTACACTCCGCGCTTAGGTCGTGGCCATTTCGTAAAATGATGCCAAGGATATCCGGGACATGGTCATTAACCCCCCAAAGGCTTTTAAGTAAACAAAACTGTTTAAACGGGCCGATTAAATTATTCAATTAACCACCAAACGATGGAAGATTTAATGCCCGACCAAGCGGTATTCTATATACCGTAACCCAAGCCCGTATAGGGAAAATAAGTTAAAAGTATTTACCTGAGCAAAGTAATAATCACAATAAGCAAATTGCAAGTAGCTTTTACTGGTCCTCCTAATCTGGAACGAAGGTTTATAATAACCTATTAGAATCCTAACGGGTCTTTAGTTAAGCTTAAGCTTAGACCGGTTAGTTTCAAAGATACGGTTCGTAAGAAACGTAACGGGTATCCGTAAGAGCCATATACAGGTTTCCTAAGTTAATATGCTTCAAATATGTTGTGACATCAGTAAGATGTCTTCTATTATGCCCGAAACGAGTTTAAACACAAACTATGCCCCGTAGGGGTAGATTGGTCATTTATGAGGTTATAAAAGAGTTTAAGTATAACCTGAGTTACAGGTCTGATATAATCAGCAAAGATACTCAATTTACTACGTTATATCAGTAGGGTAAAGTATACATGTGAAATTTATCAATTATAACCAAACTATGCACCGTAGGGGCATTTTGGTAATTTCACATAAGCCGAAAAGCTCAAAACTGAAGTCTGAGATAAACAGCCTTTGCTTACTGTTAAAACATTATAATTTACCTCAAATATCAGTAGGTATCACCCTTTGTATGTTTAAAATAGTTTTAGTACATACCATGCGTTAATAACGCTTAATAAGGCGATTAGAAGCCGTTTCCGGTTCTATATAGAAATATGATATTTTTATTATTCCAGAGGGCTTAAAATAATTTTTTTATCATTTGAAATCAGTAGCAAAAGGTTTAGAATCAATTAGATATGTAAAACTCATTTTATGGCCCGTAAGGGCAAAACCGACAATTACCGGATTAAGCCTACGACTATAAGTTATGCTCAGCCTAAAATTAATTAAAAATCTTCAAAAATCCCAAAATAATATATTACATCAGTGGGTATTAAGTTTGATATCAAAAAGTAGGTGTAATTAGGCTATATGCTAATTACGCCGTTTAATTAACATAAAGCCTTCAATTTACGCTAATGAGCATAACTCTCAATCTACACCTCAAACTGATGTCAAATTTTGGGTGCAAGTTTATATAATAATAATTAAAGTTTCTACTCTTTTACATTTGCAAAAATCACGTTTTAAGGTGAAAAGGGCATAATGGTCAACATATGAGCAATTAACGGAATCATGCATATTAATTGGTTAACTAATGAACCGAGGTGTATAATCACAGAGGGTTATACTAGCATGTAACCTAGTCCAATTAAAGCTCTGAGGCATTTCTAAAACATGCCTAAACGGGTCAGAACTGAAGTCAAAGCAAAAGTCAAAGCTTTGCGACTTTCGTTTCCGAACCGGGTCTAAACATAAAATTGTCGGGTTAAACATGTTTAGACATGTTCTTACACTAATTACCAAGTTATATTAATAATCAAACAGGTTGTATGTGTTCTACATTGCTAATCATGCATTAATTAGAAAATAGACATTCTGTTGACTTTTTAATAACTAGTTTGACCCGACGTTTGACCTAGTTAGAGTGGGAATCAGGGGGAACCCTTTTAAGGGTTTATTACCCACATAATTACCAACTTATAACTACTTTCAATTCGACTAATCACTGATCCATTAGTGATTAATCATTAAGTCAACCGTTAATTACGACGGTTTGACTTTTAAGCTAAAACTAAGCAAAAACTTAACTAAGAAAGGTTAAGCAAACTTACAAGTGTCTAATGATCGATTAGGAAGGCTTGGAAGGTGCTCTTGTGCTCCACAATTGATCAGAAATGCAAGAGAAGGTGTGAAGCATGTTTGCAACTTAGAGGCCCTTTTATAGTGTTTAACCCACCATAGAATGTTGACACACAAGTCTACAAGTGACCACAACTCATCCACAAGTGTCCCTAGATGTTTAGGTGTTGTTTAGGGGCCAAGCAAGGTGTGAAAAATCGTTTAAAGGTGGATACAAGGCTATGGCAGACAAGAATCCAACAAAAATCAAAAATCTGATCAGATGTGGCAGTAGCGTAGCACGACTGCATAAGGGGTTAGTGCTCGCGCTACGCGAGCCTATGGTGTCCAGCTAACAAATTTTTCATTAATTGCAGTTTTGGTCCCTGGTCCTTCTAAAGGTCGCTTTCATGACTTGTTTTGCACAATGAGCCCTTTAAATTAACATATAAGGGCTTTAAGACATTTACCCACTTTGTTTAGTCCTCGGTTAACTTTATTGTTGCCCGAAAAGTCATAAACTTCAACGTTGACGCTTTAACCCCTCGCACACGAATTTGATCATAACTTTCTCATACGATAACGAAACTTTACGAAATTTATATCGTGCATTCTAGTGAGCATAATTAATCGTTACAAAGCTTCGGGTTTGTCAAAAGGTCACTCAGAGGTATAACTTAAACATGTTGACACATTTAACCCCTGTAGTTTGAAATTTCTCACTTTCCTTCATATTTAGCTTCGTATGATCCATGATTTATTCGTTTGAAGGTATGAGCATCATGTAGGGTTAATATATAATATATTTATTCACTGTTGACATTTAGAACTCGTATTTGCACATACTTTGCATGATCGTCAACTTTAATCCTTTTATAACATTCTTTCACACATTCAAACATATGACACGTGTCAACACATTATAGGAAGTGAATTTTCGAGGTGTTACACATATGTGCGATATCTTACTGATGTAAATTGTTAAAATAAATATTTTTACTGATCTTTAGACCAGAACCTCAGATTACTATTTAACCTCTTTTATAAACTTTAAAATGACCAAAATACCCCTACGGGGCTTAAATTGGTTTTAAATTCATTTTGGGCATAATGGAAGGTATCCTACTGATATCACAACATATTTAAAGCATATTATCTTGTGGAACTTGTACATGACTCATTTGGTTACTCGTTATGCATACTCGCGTTCGGTACGGTTTATGTAACTAGTTTGCATAAATTAACCGAAATGGGTCAAACCTTATCATTTTTACTTCAAAATCTAGAATGTGTTTAGTTTACCCATTTTATACAAGTGTTCATACATGTCGGGTCTAAATCACATTCTAATTCGGTCTTCGCTTAATCTTGCGTTTTAAACCATAAACCTTTCTTTAAAACTAACCGGTCTAAGTTAAGACTTAAATAAGACCCGTTAGGAATCTAATAGGTTATTAAAACCTTCGTTCCAGATTAAGGAGCCCAGTAAAAGCTATTTGTACTTGCTGATTGATATAGGGCTGAGAATAAAATTACAGTTTAGCTCAGGTAAATACTTTTAACTTATTTTCCGTTATACGGGCTTGGGATACGGTATTATAATAATACTGCTTGGTCGGGTATGAAATCGTACAATCGGAATGTGATTAAAAAGATGCATAACCCGTTTTAATCTGTCTTGTTTGATGCAATGCCTTTGGGGGGTTAATGACCATGTCCTGGATATCCTTGGATCATTCATTTGAAATGGCCACGACTTAAGCACGGGGTGTAGGCATACACCTGACAGTTGCGTATGTAAGACGGTACCCCACTCGTGAGGAAACTTCTTGTGGGTATTATACCAAGTGGTGTGTCTATTAATCTTGTCTCGGCTCTTCTAACCGAGCCCTGAACGGACGACGAACATATAAATCTGTATACAAGATTATTTTTAAATAATTGTCCCAAGTTATAAAAGAATTTTGTGCATTGTTCATTTTAAATCAATTTGATAAACACTTTTCAAAAGAGTCAGTTAATTGTATTTACCAGTGTAAACTGACGTATTTTTCAAAAGGTTAAGTGCAGGTACTATGCGTAATAGGCTGGCTACTCCTAGTATCAAATAAAGAGTCTTGCAAGCTTTTGATGCTTAAATCTGTTGAACAATATTTCTTTTATTTTAGATCCGCCTGTGGATCCACTTACAATCCGTTGTATAGTATTTTATGTTACTTTCAACTCGGTTTGTAATATAAATTATCTTTAGACTTCCGCTGTGCATTAAACTGTGATTAATTGACTATGATGATATCAACTACTTCACGATACTCCCCACCAGTAATACGTGGAAATATCGGGGTGTGACATACATATATATATATATATATATATATATATATATATATAGAAACGGGATCAGGAGAAAACGCTCAAAAGTGTGAGAACGGTGAGAACGCATCCTGGCTCAACACGTGTCCCGCGGCATAGAGAAGGGCGGATCCGGAGGGGCTTTTTTGTCTTTTCATTCTTCTTTTATTTTCACAACGCGGTATAATATTTTTTGACGTTTAAGTTTTTTTTGGCGTTAATTGTATTTATTAACCTTTTTGGCGTTGAATTAATTGTTTTTGTGTCAGATATATAATTTTTTGGCGTTATATCGTTCTCTGGTTAATTTTTTTTTGCGTTTGTGGCGTTTTGTATAATAATTCACTATGAGTAATTAATATTTGCATAAGATTAAAATAAGACCAATTTTTCTTTTAGCGTTTAGTGAATTTTGTGGCGTTTTAATACCCTTTTACATGGTGCTTTGCCAGCGGCTGTTCTCCCAGTTTTCATTCTACTAGCGTTTTGGTGTTTGTAGTTTTTGGCGTTTTATATAATAATGTATTTTATTTATAGAGAATTAGATAACAAAACAACATATAACTTGATATCAATACAATATAAAATGAAAACAAAAATAATTAAAAATGGTAATCTAATTTTTCTTTCAAATCTTCAATGTCATCAGCCTCTTCCTTCTTGAATTTGTTTTTGGCGTTTTGAACCTTTATTGAATAGTTTAGCTAGATGCCAACTTTCCTTCATAAACCCCGTCTTTTTTAGAAGAAGCTGCTTAGTGGCATCCTGTTTTTTGGTGTGATATTCTTGTTTGGTGGCATGTCATTAAAGATCAACTCTTGCTTGATGCTATTTGTAATAATGGAGTCCAAAACATCATTTTACACTTGTGTTGAACCCTTTATTCCATCCATATATTCATCAAGAACAAAGCTCACATGATGGCATATCACTGTCATCAGTCTCTGTTTCTTGAATATTTGTCCATCTCATTCAGCAAAATATTATTGAGTTAACCCCCTCAGAAAAAAAAAGGATCCATTTCAGTGAAAGCTTTGCCATCTGTGGCGTTTTAAAGGGAGTGTTTTCTATAGGATATGGCGTTTTTGCGTTTTCTGGGTGTGAATAATTTCATTGTGTATAGACCCCTCTCTTATAGGAGTTTTTTGGCGCGTAGTTTAGGCGGGACTTTTTATTGTAATAAATGATAGTAACAAAGTAACTGTCTTTTCAGTGACTGTTTTTGTATTAACTGTGTTGATCAGCTTTTGTCAGTTTTATAGGTTATAGACGTCCCATCTTCTAATTTTGGCGTTTTTTTAAATGGCGTTATGCAGAACAACATGACAAAATATAATAACGGAGTAAATAAAATATTAAGCAGGAAAAATATTTTTTGTTATTTTTGGCGTTTTGTTAGGGTTAACCATTTTTAGTATTTTTTGACGTTTTGCTAATAAAGATAGAAATATATCATTTAATTATCTTAAAAAAAAAGAAGATTACGTAAAAGAAAAAAAAAAGAGGAAAAAAAAATTAAAATCCTTCGTCAAAAGGTACTTTATCCGAATAGTATCCATCACTTGTGTTATCTTCTTCCTCCTCGGAGTCTTCATCTGGATCTTCATCCATGTCATCACGTTCACCTTCATCAGCTTCTTGTTCCTGAAGATTCTGAAGCCTCCACCTGAACATGTCTTGCATTAACTCCAATCTTGAGTCTATTTCTGTTGTTGGTACAAGTGGCGTTATGCAATTCTTCCATGAAACTCAGTCGCTGCTTTGTCATGATGTTCTCTAGCCAGTAGACTTCTTGCTCTCCGCTGTCGTATGTAACCGTGACCATGCCTGTTTCATCATCAAAACACCATGATGTCATGACAGGGTCTGGCTTCGCATCTCCTTTGATTGGTCCAAATTTGCTGGTTAATGCTTTCATAAGCATATGCGTTTCATGGCATTCGTTGTCTAGAGCGATGCCAATGGATAAGATTTTTCCTCTGTATCTCTTCTTCCATCTTCAGAATTGCCCTGACCGTCTTAACATACACCCACCTTCTGTTGTCAAAATGGAGGACGTATCGTCTGATTCCCAAAGTGTATCTCCACGAAACGATTGTTGTCATTTTTGGCGTTTTGTTTAAGTTGGCGTTTTTGGTTAACGATTTTTTTTGCAGAAAATGGATAGATTGAAGTGATTATGGAAGCTATGTTTTACCTTTGTTTATATAATGATGTTTTGGTGCGTAATTTAGGAGGGAATTTCTTCTAATAAACGTTAATAACTGAAATTCAGTTATTTGTGTTGTTTCATCTTCCTATAATATTCAACGCGTTTTATTACTAATTTTAGGCGTTTTGTTTTTAATGGCGTTTTGTTTTTTTGTATGGTGTTTTATCATTTGATGGCGTTTTGAATATGAGCGGTAAAAGACCCTTTTACCCTTAATGAAGCGCGTCCCACATAATAAATTTGATGTTATTTACGAAAACGCCACCGCGCAATCTAGTCCATGGATTGTTATGATCGGACGATCCATAAGCGTTCTCACCGTTCTCACACTTTTCACTGTTTTCTCTAAATCCTGACCCTATATATATAGCAAACAATAGATGCGAGATAGGGGGACCTTCGCAAGGCGTGGAAAAACCTTTAAACCAACCCAAGTACAAACCCAAGTCACACACCTTATTACTACGTCAAAAATAGGCTACGGCCACACCAAAAAAGTGTGGCCGTATGCCTTTCGCCACACCAATTTTTTTCCGGTCAAGTGTGACCAAAGGTCCAGTCATCATAGGTATCATACGGCCACATGCACTGTCTAGTGGCTAAAGGTATTAAAAATGTGGCTAAAGGGTATCAACATTTTTGTTGGAATCAAGCATGCCCTCCACTAAGTGTGGCTAAATGATAGCAACAGCCACTTGAATTAAGTTTATGTGTGACAGTTTCTTTGATATAGTCACATGAATTTACCAAAGAAACTTGTTTTAGCCACACCGGTTAAATAAAAGTGTGGCAAAAAAGTTCAAATCAAGCGTTATGTCCATTAAGTGTGGCTAAAGGGTAGCAAAGACCACATGAATGTATTGTACATGTGGCTGTTTCTATTATATAGTCACATGTATTTTTTGTAAGCGTGGCTAAAAACTATTGTCCAATGGTTATGTATAGCCTTTGGTCACACATATTTTTTTAATTATGGCTATTGTCTAACCTTTGGTAACACATATTTTTTTACTCCATGACATATGCTATCCTTCCGTCACACAAAATAAAACAAAATGACGATTGTGAGGCTAATGGTTATATATAGCCACATGAAATTTTGTAACTTTAAGTGTGACTATATTCTAACTTTTGGTCACACATATTTTTTTCTTCCATGACATTAGCTATCATTTCGTCACACAAAATAAAACAATGTAACAATTGTGTGGCTAAGGGTTATATATAGCCACTTGAAATTTTGTAACTTTAAGTGTGGCAATACTCTAACCTTTGGTCACACATATTTTTTTCTTCCATGACATATGCTATCATTTGTCACACAAAATATAACAAACTGAGGATTATGTGGCTAATGATTATGTATAGCCACATGAACTTGTAATTTTAAGCGTGACTTTTAATCTTTGGTCACATATTTTTTTTCTCCATGACATTTGCTATCATTCAGTCACACAAAATAAAATAAAGTGACGATCATGTGGTTAGTGATTATGTATAGCCACCTAAAATTTTGTCATTTTAAGTATGGCTATTGTCTAACTTTCAGCCACACTTATTTTGTTTCCAATGACATCTGGTATCATTTCGTCACACAAAGAAAAATCAAAGTGGAGATGATGTGACTAATGGTTATATAAAGCCACATGAAATTTTAGAATTTTAAGTGTGACTATGTCTTATCTTTGGTCACATCTATTTTTATGTAATATCCATTTTATTTTCATTTTTTTATTAAATAAAAAAAAAAAGAACATTATACATGAAAAAACTTAAAACCCAAATGATATTAATAATAACATACCAAAATTCATACATAAGTTCTCAATTAGAGTATTAAAGCTACAGAACTTCTAAACAAAAGGTATTTACAAATGATGTAGCAATTGCAATGGAGCCCACATCACTCCTAGTAGCACTTACAACAACAAACCCACTTGCATTCATGAACCTCTACAATCTTCATGAGATATAACAGCATTGCGTTCGTGGTCATCAAATAAGTGGGCGAAAAGGGTATTACATAGTCATTTGTGTAGTGTATAAACCATATGGAAACCCTTTGGCTTTGCAAAATCTGCACATTTACGTTGTTTAAGTTTCAGGATCAATCTCTAAACTGTAATTGTAATATGCTTCTTGTATATCACAAAACATAGTCTAGACTTTTTAGGCTTATCTGAATTAAATGTTTGCTCCTAACCTGGGGGATCAAGCTCTTTAAAAAGGAAATCTACAGATCAATTTCTGGATGCAAGGTAGCAATTTAAGGTGAATCAGAAATTTTGGTTCGTGCAAATGGCACATTTGGCATCTGCTCCCATCTTGGTCAACCACTTCCCTACTTGCTGGTGGTGCTCTTAGGGCTGAATCCCCTCTAGGAACTGCATTTAACATGAAATGAAAATATAATTAATTTATAAATATGTTTAAACTCAATGGCATTCAATTCAAGATATGCAGACTTACGTGTGAAAAAATATGATCTTTAATGATCACCATAGCCATGCTATTACTAAATGATATGCATAGGCATTGAAGCACACAAATATTTTAAGGGAAATACAGGTACACAATAATTAGAGTTTCATCCTGAGAAGCATGGAGAATAGACTTTTTACTAAGTACTAAAAATAAACAGATAGGTATATCACTCATGCTATAATAAGTGTGTGTACTATGTACTAGGGGTGAACAAAAATCATCCCAGAGTAACAAACTATAAAACCAAATTGAACAAAACATGGAAATTTAAAATTGGTCTAACTTCTAAATTAATTTTCTTTTTATAGGTGTCGATTCAGGCTATCATTTTTCTTAGCAGGTTGAAAGCTACCCAAAGGGTACTATTAATTCATTACAAAAAAAGGTTAGATTTAAATTGTAACTTTTTTGTGATCATTTTAGTCTGTTGATCAGTTTCTTACAACTGTAACAACTTTGTTTTCCTAATACACATTAAGTGATATAATGCCAAAAGTATAACATCCAATTCCTATACCAATAATTGCACATAAGTAACTAAGTATGTACTTTCATCAAAAGGAACATGAACTCATCAGGAACATACCACCAATCAAGACGAAGATTACAAACCAAAAAACTTGTTGGAAGATCTCTTCCACGGCTACAACCACCATAGCGACCTCTGGGACTAGGTCACCTTCCACCCATGTGTTAGCTCTGTCCAATAATTTAGCAAAACAGAAAGAAAAACTTTGATCAACAAACAAAGATAGAGCACAATGAAAAATAAAATATTGTTCCATTCAGACCCTACTTGAACCGTGAATCAAAATAAAAATTTGTTCCATTCAGGCCTTTGAAAGCTCGAGTCGTATAGAATTCCATTTCGGCGGTCTTCACGGTCTTGATGATGATTTAAACTTGGTTTTCTGCTTAGGTTCTTCGTTAAACATTTACAAAACAACAGATGAATGAATATACGCTTGAAATACTTTCTAAAAGTAATATAAATATAAGCCTACAATTTTGTGAGGTTAACGTAAATAAACAGAACAAGATGCACACAAAATTTGGACCAGAGAATGCACACAAACTAAAGGAATGGTTTATTTCTTTGAAATTTAAACATAGGGCTAATGTCTTCAGGGGACCCCACAATAGTACAAACATCATTATGCAGGTGTAAATATCACAATGAAAACATAGTTATAATATGCATTTATAACGACAAATGAATGAGAAAATATGGAACATACTAGAGCATAGAAAGAGTGAAGTAATCATGTGCACATGTGAATACAAACAACTGCTTAATAATTGTAGAAAGTATTGCATATCAATTATATCTTGTACCCACAAAATATGATATCTTATCCGAGTCATTAGCCTATAAACAATATAGTCTATACTAACTCCTTCAGATTATGAACAAACTAAAAACAATAAGCCAACAGTGACTATTCCGGATGACCAAACTTTGAAATATCATCTTTCAGAGCTCTATCGGATGTTGACCATGACAAGCCACCAATGAAACAGTGGTATTCCACCTCATAAAAAGAGAGCATTAACAACAAAAAAGAAGCAAGTAAAACATGAGCGAACCACAGTCACAGTCCCTCTTCAAAAACAATACATCAAATAACCCAAAAAAAAACTATGAATTCTTACGTGTAGTGGTTGACAATCTAAGCATCAGATTTGTTGTAACGAGCAGCCAAATGCTTCTCAACAAGAACCAAACCAACATGCAATACCTTGACCAAGAGGACCTGATAACAACAAATAACTGTTTAGACTGAAAAAGATTTCATCATGATTTTGTAGTGTTTAAACGTATACGAGTACTAACCAGTGGTAACCTCAACACCAGATGTTTCAAAGTTCTCGGGAAGATCCGGAGTTTTGCTTCCCCGTTGACAGAATTGTTTCAAGTCTTCTTCGTGATAAAAGATATGACAAGAGTATAAGTAAATGTCAAAAATTCCTGGGGATGCAAAGAAATGGGCACTTACTATGATGATTATACCATTGTTCATGAAATTAGTGCACATAAACTTATGAGATTTAAGCGAAGAGAAATATTATGTGTGCAAGCTCTGAATTTGTTCATCTGAATTTTGGGGTATCATTATTACTAACCATTATCGGGACGATTACTACAAAATATAAGACGATAAGCTTCTAAATAAGAGGCTCAAACTAACCATATGGGTGAGTAAAACAATGTGTTGTAAAACAAGAAAAAACTTACAGCTTCTGGTTACCACATGACAGTATGAGTCATCAAACATATGATCTATCTTATCCCACCATCATGGATAACCAGACAACTTGATAGAGTAAGATCACACACTAAGGTCCATGTTATGTGTCATTAAATTTAAACTGATGATATAAGGCTACCCGGTATGGTGAGGCTCATCCCCAAGGGGATGGGCCGCCACGTCACCCGCCACGTCATTGAGAGTGAGGATGGGCCTAAAGGGGATGGACCAAGGGGGTGAAGGACGGGGCCCCACACTATTTATAAAAACAATTAAAAAATATAATTGATTTGATTTTTTAGAGAGAGAGAGGAGAGAGAAAGTTGAAAGAGAGAGAGAAAGTTGGCCCGGCTTGGGCGTCTTGTGGACGACGGTGAAGACGGGACGGGGCGGTGTGGGGGTGCGGCGCCGGGGCTCGCCGGGGCAGGGCCAACCCCCATACCGTTTAGTCTAATGTAATCAATGGAGCTAATGAATTCACCTAATAGAACATTGCAATCAGTATTAAAGAAACAAAAAGATAACACCAATATCACACACTAGACCATCTATGTAATCAATGGAGCTAATGAATTCACCTAATAGAACATTGCAATCAGTATTAAAGAAACAAAAAGATAACACCAATATCACACACTAGACCATCTATCCTCAACATTGATGAAAATGTGATGTACAGCAAATCTAAAATGCTAAAGCAAAATAGAACAATTTCATAAACAATACAGCAATTAATCCTATGTGCCCAAATCCCAGACAAGTCACATATCTCCAAACATGCAACACCACAACGACTTCGATAAAACCCACTAGCTAAATTTTTTTATCTAAGCATCTAATCATTATAATAGAGAAAATGTACACAGAACCTTCCCTTAACAGTCGAGGATTGCCCAAATAAACCGTAGCCAACGGTTGTGGTGTCAAATATCATATGTAGTACCAGATCCACTTCCATCCTTTGAATCATGTACTCATGTGTAGCACCAGATCCACTTCAATCCTTTGTACCTTCTTACAAAAACCGAGGCAGAGGGTGTTCAATGATTGATGGCAACATCAACGTCTACAACACCGGTGATTTTGAGTCGGATCTGTGGCAGTGTCCAACCATACCCTTATACCACCGGATCTGTGGTGGTATCCACCGATCCCTATTCTAACCCTACCCTTTTATACCACCGGAGTTCTGGAAACAAAACAGGAGATGTGTTCGGCGAGAGCGGTTTTCTGAAAAGTTTGAATGTGAAAAAAAAAAAGAAACAGGTGATGCGTTTGCCGAGTTAATTCTGTGAGAACACAGAGTTGATTTTAGGTTACAAGGGAGGGAAAGATGAGAGGGAAAAAACAAAACTTTTGGGATAGAGGGACGGGGCTAGAGATGAACTTAACGGGGGGAACTTAATATTGGGAAATCATATTTAATTTTATGAGTTAAATGTCATTTTACTTCATGTGGTTTGGTTTATTTTGGCAGTTTAGTTCAAATGTTCCATTTTTTTTCTGTGGGTCCAAAAAGGTATAACTGTTGTCATTTTAATCCACTGGGTTAACTTCATCCATTATTTCTGTTAACGAGAAGGGCAATTCGGTCATTTTATATGGCTGAATTGCCCTTCTAGTTAACAAAATTACATATAAAATGACCGAATTGCCCTTCTCGTTAACAAAAAAAAATGGATGAAGTTAACACAGTGGACTAAAATGGCAATGGTGAAACCTTTTTAGACCCACAGGCGAAAAATGAAACTTTTTGATTAAGCTGACAAAATGACCTAAACCGCAAGACTAAAATAACATTTAACTCTAATTTTATTTTAGAGTTTTTTTAGGGGATTCATAACTTAAGGGTGTAAATGAGGCGGAGCGGCTCAAGTGGGGACGAGTTCCGTCTAGTGGCGGATCCAAATTTTTTTTTTCCAATGGGGTCCATCTTTTTGGTGTTTGGATTTTTTTCAAAAATAAACGTCGGTCGTCGTTTTAGGAAACCAAGTCATTCAAGTTATTCTGATTTCCATATAGCAAATTCATAACATACATGTTATTTTAATTTCCAAAATTCATATTCATCGACGCATAGTAACTACTAAGTAGTAACAGATCCTAAAACTAGACAAGTAATATCTTTTCAAGTTGCAAAACTAAAAAATAAAAAATAGGTCTACAGTCTACCTGTAGGAGAAGAGCACCGGTCGGCACCCGCGGGGGGGGGGGGGGTCGCAAGGGTGTGGCGGCCCCAAAGAGGGAGGCGGAGTGGAGGAGAATGCGTTGGGTGTTCGCTGAGATTTGGAGGGTGTTGGGTGCGTGCGTGTATTTATGTATTGTGTAATGCCTCTGTATGTTTTAAAAGTGTTAATGTTAATTGTTAAACACCTAATAACTTGTCATACATTCATTAATGGGTCGTATTGGGCCTTGATTGGTGTCAGTGACTCATTATAGCCTATATCATGTCATAGTTGCTCTAAGAGGGTTTTATAGGAGTGTGATGAGTCATAGTTAGGTGTGAATGCCCAATAACATGCCATATTTTCATTAATGGGCCGTTTTGGGCCTTAATTAGTGTTAGTGGCCCAACACAACCTATCATGTCATAATAGTTATAAAAGGGTTTTATAGGAGTGTAATGAGTCAAAGTCAGGTGTGAACGCCCAATAACATGTCATACTTTCATTAATCGATCGTATTGGACGTTGATTGTTGTTAGCGACCCAATATAACCTTTATTATGTCATTGTTGCTCTAAAAGGGTTATATATGAGTGTAGTAATCATACTAGTCATAGTTAGGTGTTAATACCTACTAACATGTCATACTTTCATTAATGGGTCATAATTAAATGTGAACGTCCAATAACATGTCATACTTTCATTAATCAGTCGTATTGGGCCTTGATTGTTGTTAACAGCCCACTATAGTCTCTATTGTGTCATAGTTGCTCTAAAAGGGTTGTATATGAGTGTAACGAGTCATACTAGTCATAGTTAGGTATTAACACCCAATTATATATTAATAGGTCGTATCTGGCCTTATTGGTGTCAGTGGCCCATTATAGCCTATATCATGTCATAGTTGCTATAAGAGGGTTTTATATGAGTGTAATGAGCCTTAGTTAGGCGCCAATGCCTAATCACATGTCATACTTTCATTAACGGCCCATATTGGGCCTTGATTGGTGTTAGCGGCCCAATATAACCTCTCCCGTGTCATAGTTGTTCTAAAAGGGTTGTATAGGAGTGTATAGAAGTGCACAAACCGGTTAATTTTAATAACTGATGCGATTAACCGGTCATACCGGTTTATTTGACTTTTTGACTTTAACCGCTTATTTTTTAACTGGTCTGGTTAATTACTTTAACCTGTTCGGTTAATTAACCAGTTATTTTCGGTTAAAAACCGTTTTTTTTTTTTTTTGCTTTTTTTTTTGAATTTTTCGGTTATCCGGTCTCCCGGTTAAAAACTGTTTTTTTTTTTTTTTTTTTTGAATTTTCCGGTTAACCGGTCTGCCAGTTAATAACCGGTTCCTATACTGAATATCAATAACCGGTTACTAACCTACGGTTAAAAATAACCACTGATCAGTTATTAACAGGTTTCAGTTATTAACCGGTTTCGGTTATTTAACCGGTTATTATGTGCACCTTTAGGAGTATAGTGAGTCATACTAGTCATAGTTAGATGTTAACACCCAATTTATATAAATATAACTCATATGCAAACATTGACATTTTTATGGAAGAAAACCATAAAAATACGATTTAGAAATTGTAATATTTAATAATAGTTTGAATTTCTGAATATGTAATAAGATTTTTTGTATCCTTTTATTAAATAATGTAATTTTTTAATTGAAAGTATTATTTGAGGGGAAGTTATGAGATGAAATATTTTGAGGAGTAACAAAGATGATTGTCCAAACTCAAATAAAAATATACCCAACACAATGTGTCAACTACAATAATAAAAATATACTCAACACAAAGTGTCAACTACAATAAAAAAACTACAATAAAAAAGATAAATGAAATAATTCTACTTGTCTCGATCTCTGAGCGGTAGTTATTCATAACCTTCCACATCATAGGATCCACACAGGTTTTTTCGCTGGCTGTTACATATAAAGTTTGACACCAAAAGATAATCATGAATAACATCATATAAAATCTATACCGGTTTAAAAGTCATGTTAAAAAAGAGAGCAAGACTAATGTCAACACGGGTTTAAAAGTCATGTATAGATGAAGTGAATTATATAATGTAGCTTGGTCACGCATAACATATTGAAACTCATATTTTTATAACGGGCTTAAAAGTCATGTAAAAAAAGAGTGTGAGACTAATAGCTGCAACAAATGTGACCATGATTCTAGCTTATTAAAAATGCAATGACCTATTAGAAAATGCAAGTTGCAACAAAGACTTAAGCTGAAATACACAAATAAATATAAAACTTTGAGAATCTCAAAATCTATCGAAATGCAGATAAATACCGCGAATGAGCTCAAGAATAAACTCTTTGGCGTGGAGTCTTTGTTCCCTCATATGCGCGTGAGCCAATTTTTGGATCTGGCACTCCTTCGTTGAAAGTTGAAATCTTCCTTGACTTTTTGGAAACTATGCAGTTTTTGAAACTGCTTTGACCTGAACTTAATTTGATGCCTATGAAGTTAAGAAGAAAAACAATATTCAACTAAAAAGTCAACTTGTCATGTATGAAAAGGAAAATAAATATACAAGTAAGAAGTTCATATATTAATGATCAGCTGATAAGCTTCACTTTTATTAAAAAACTCGTTTTTACACGTACTCATTTTTGTTAATACCCGTTTTGACCCAAACCAAACTGACACCTTTCGAAAACAACCCGTTGGTGGAATATACCTGGCAGAATGGAGGGGTCGGGTCGGGCGGCAACGGGTTCGGGTTAGGACGGGTCGTTTTAAAAAGGGGTCAGTTTGGTTCGGGTCAAAATGGGTATTGACAAAAATGAGTATGGGTCACAACGGGTTGTTTTAAAAAAATGAAGGTTTGTTGGATTTAAAATTTCAAAGCATGTACAAAATATATATAATAATTGCAATTTACTCAAAAAAAAGTATCAATACAGAATCAATCATTTTGCTTGAAAATTGATTTGAAAAAACAAAATTAAAAGAAAACCAACAGATCAAAGTTTCTTGAGACAGCAAAGACGTCAACAGGTGGCTGGAAAAGATGATTACAGCAATAGTGCAACACCATACCTAGCTCACACAGCTATTTTTGTTCAGTTTCGTGCCCGTAAGTATGTTTATCTACTAAAGACCAACGGTTTTTTAAATGTTAAGTTTCAACTAGCCTCCACACAAAACGAATGCCACATAAACAATCTGCTGATTCCTTTTAAGTAAAAACAAACGCGCCTAAAACAGTTAAATATAATAGTGCTCTTTGATCAAACGGGGCAGGATATATAAAAAAGGATAGAGAATCGCCTAAATTAAACAAAACGAATGCCACATAAATAGACAATTTGTTGATCCTTTTAAGTAAAAACAAACGCGCCTAAAATAGTTTAGATATAACAGTGCTATTTGATCAAACGGGGCAGGATTTATAAAAAGAATAGAGAATCGTCGAACCTTAATTAAACAGCAAAAAACAAAGCCTTGAAACCGGTGAGCACTTAAAGCTTTCAACAGGAAGGAATACTGTAGTACTAAAGCAAACAGAGGCCACACAACTGTTATAAATATTCTAAGAAAACAAATAGAATTACAGATTTTGTAAATTGAAGTTTCTGTTGTTGAAAATTTGTAGTTGTTGCCATAGTAGGTATCATTTTTTTTTTCTTCCCGTGAAGTTTTATTCACCACCTTAGTCCAGTAGGTAAAGATATCTTACTAGTAGATAAACCATAGCTATCATTTTAAACTAACAAATTTCATACACCATTAGCTTATAGTTATCAATCAAGTTAAAGAGCACAAAAAGAATTTAATTCATGCAGCTAAGAGGACTTACCTAAACTTCGTTGGATCTTCGTCAGAGGGTTGGTCGTCGCCTAAACTCGATGTCTATCTAACTCTGGTTGCAGCCGTTCTAACTAGAAAGTGGCATTCAAGCCTGGAGCTTCTCGTCGAAGTACCAAGAGGGTCGTTGGACCCCTAAAATCCACTGCCGCCGCTGCTGTGTTGAACCAAATCCCCTCTGCCGGAACACCTCTGCCTCCTTTAGACATTCCAGTAACCGTAGCTGCCGTCTTCGTTCAGCGATCTGCCGGAGGCCATGGCCGGCTACGTGACACTCTCTGTCTCTCTCTTTCTCTCTCTCTCCCTCATCTCTATCATCGTTCTCTCACATCTTTCTCTCTCTATCTCTATTGTGTTTACCAGTTGCTTCTTCCCTTTCTCTCGCTTTCTCCAAAACGCGTGGGTTACCGATGATAACCCAACAGCGTGGCCCCCCTTTTCCACACATCTTCCACGCAGGTGGCTTCTAACCTACTTCCACCGTTCTTTCAGTTTCTCTGTTAACAAATATATTAAGAATTTCATACAGCCCTAAAGGAACCCTGAATCACTGAACAAACCAAATCAACTTCAGTTTTAAAACCAATGTTAAATAACATCCAAGGAGATTAATTCTAAAAACTAAGATTTTATTTGCTTTCATTAAGAGCACCCCTATTCAACCACGTGACAATTTAATATGTTTGAATTCCCCCAATACGAAACCCTAGAGCGGAGTTCAAACAAAGCATATGATATGAACTGAAACATGAATAAGAAGCCAGGGTTTACCTTTTCCGGTCGCAATATGAGGCGGGATCACCGGAAATTCCAATCTCGTAGCCTGCAGTTAGAACCAAACCTCAAATCAGCTTCACTCGAACTCAACTCTGCAGATCAAAAACTCTAATAATCAAACAATTCGGAAACCTAGCTCATCTCCGGTACGAAGGGAACAAAAAATAACACATGAAAAAATCTGCCAAGGGTGATGCTAACTGTTATCTAAGGAATGATGATGTGACAAATATTTATATAAATTCATATAAAATCTTGTAATTTTGACTGTGACTATTGCTTAACCTTTGGTCACAAAAAATAATATAGGTAGTCATATGTATTATCTTTTAGCCACATCATCACACAAATATTGTGGCCGTAGATTATATTTAATCACTCTTTTTGTAGTGTGGCTACTAAAGTCTTACTTTTTTCCCAAAGATGTCCTTTTAGACATATCATTAAAAAATACCATGGTCATAAATAATATTTGGCCACACATTTTCAGTGTGGCTAATAAATGTCACATATTTTTATTAAAATGTGGCTAAATGTTTCAAAAACATGTATTTTTAGTCACATAAAACAATTACCATGGTTGTAGATCACATTTGGCCACACTTTTTTTAGTGTGACTAGTAAATGTCACAGTTTTTTCTTAAAGTGTGGCTAAAGGTTTTGAGTTGTTATATAATGGCCACATGAATACGTAAAATGTGTGGCGATAAGTGGGCTAAAAGTTTTTCAAATGTTAGAAATGACCTTTAGCCACACATTTAATCAAAAGTGTGGCTGGACAGTTTGGCCATATGTGTGGCTAAAGGTCATTTCTAACTATATTGTATTATATATATAATCCAGCCACACTTTTGATTAAATGTGTGGCTAAAGGTCATTTCTAACATTTGAAAAACTTTTAGCCCACTTATCGCCACACATTTTACGTATTCATGTGGCCATTATATAACAACTCAAAACCTTTAGCCACACTTTAAGAAAAAACTGTGACATTTACTAGTCACACTAAAAAAAGTTAGAAATGACCTTTAGCCACACATTTAATCAAAAGTGTGGCTGGATTATATAATCTAGTCTAGTATATATAATACAATATAGATAGATAAAAAAAGTGTGGCTGGACAGTTTGGCCATATGTGTGGCTAAAGGTCATTTCTTATTGGTCATATGCATTATAATCTAGTCTAGTATATATAATACAATATAGATAGATACATATACTTGCGTGGTATTCGCCTTGCCTTTTCACTTCTTATTGGTCAAGGCGAATACCACGCAAGTATATGTATCTATCTATATTGTATTATATATAGTAGACTAGATTATAATGCATACGAGAAGGACAGTAATTTTACATGAATTAAAATGTTTAAGTAATTACATGTATTAAAACACAAGGTAAATTCTTTTAAAGCCTTCAAAACTTTTTAAATCCTCAAATCTCTTGATTTTTTTTTTTCATTTTTGTTAATCCCATGTCAGATGAAAAGATAACTTTCGATGAAATAAATGGCTATAAAAAAGCATATTGATGTTCTAAAGAATTCATTTATTCCACTGTTCCTTTTCTCAAATTGATAAAGAAACAAAAGTGAAGAGACCACATACTCTATAAAAGCAACATAAACCCATGCAAGAATTCATCTATTCCACTAAGCCTTTTCTCTAAGTAAAATCTTATATTTAGTCATCTGGCAAGAATAAGTGAAGGGGTATGGTCCCAGATCTCGCACCAGCATGGCTGCGAGTGACCATTACCCTTATCGAAAACCCTCACCGGCAAGAACTTATCTGTGTCCGTGCGGGCACGCGCGAACACAGCGGTCAAATCCAATCGGTCAAGTGATGAGAAGACTTACCTTGTGTATGAAAATGGGTGTAACACTTAGCGATGCGGCCTGACACTGCATCCTATGAACATTTTCGTCACGACAAGGGATCTGGACAAGAGCAACAGTCACCACAAGTGGCGATGCGGCCTGACACCGCATCCCGCATATATCTTGGCCAGAGCAAGGACGCGGAAACACCAGCAGTTACTGCGAGCAGCGATGCGGCACGCACCGTATCTTGCCCACGAGGCAAGTGGGACTGACACCACAGAGCAAGTGGCGCCAATGAAAGTCGCCTGTCAGCCCACACGTAAGCAACAGACTGACACCGTAGTAGGACGTGGCTTCACCTACACAACCGACAAGCCTGACACACCTGCATAGGGGCTTCGCGTTGTCAGTCTAGCCACTCAATTACCCTCCTTCACTCCTCGGCTATAAATACCCATCCCGGACCAGGTTTGAGGTATCGCTTATCAACTCTCTCATCACTACAACTATTACACACTTTGCTTCACAAGCAAATTACCGATTCTCACGCCGGAGAGTGGTAACAAGGAGCACCCCCCACCCCTTTCTCCTTGTTACGAGTCACGGTGTGTTTCCCTTGTGCAGGAGACAGATCAGCGGACGATCCATCCACCGATCCTCGGAAAGAAGGGATTAACCCTACTTGATGAGACAAGTTAATTAACCTCTCTTGGTTAACACTGTTTCATCATTGGCGTCCACCGCTACTCTTAGCACTTCTTTTGTTTTTCCACATCCTTTTCTTTCTTGAAGATCATGTCTGATTATCAAAACAATGCTACCGGGGAATGCCTAAACCCCGCAAACCCAGGGCTTACGGAGACTACTCCCCCGGCCTAACAAGTTGGCCACATTGGTACATCCACACAAGGGGGCCCTCTCCCATGTTCACACCAGATTTCTCACAGTACGCTTCTGTGATACCCCAGGCATGGATCTCCATGCCTGGTATTACCAACAACAAACATTCCTTGCCGCAACCTACAATAGAGCTTGCGCAGAAGCGCAAAATCCCGGAGGTCCCACCCCGCACCAAACACACCTGCAGCTCGTATCTTGCAATACGAGGGCAGGGCCCCCACAAACCCGGCCTCCCGAGATAGGTGCGAGGACCGCGGTTCCTCCTATTGCAGTGTCCGCACACTCGAAGAGGACGACTCCACATATGGGTCCCGTCGTAGGGGCCCAATACAAAGCCGCCTAGGCCCGCATGGCGAAAATTGGTGGCAACTAACAACCCACCGCGGGACCACAACCCCACAACGAGGGGCATAATCGCACCGACCCAGACGACCATACATATTGCGGGGAATCCCATTCGGCTAACAGCCGACCGGGAGGGTATAATTACATTCCTCCCACTCAACCTTGCACTACCTACATCCGCGCTGCAAAGCGCAACCAAGCTCAACCCTACACGCCAAGGTCCGCGGCCGAAAACTCCAAATTCATACCAGAGATCGCCCACGCCGAAGTGACTACAACCAAACTCCCACTTACGATTGGGAAATACAGTGTTCGTCTGATCCGGACGACCACATGAATGTTTTTATCGGTGCTGGGTGCATGGGCAAGTGGGACGAGGCCACATGGTGCCATTTTCCCCCCAGACCCTCACTAGATTAGTGAGGGCCTGGTTTGATTCTTTGCCAGTTGGATCGCTGGCTTCATTCGAACAACTTCAAGCAAAATTTCTTGCACATTTCAGGCAACAACGACGTCATAAACGCGATTCAATGGACGTCATGAACATTTGGCGCGGAGAAAACGAAAGCCTGGAATCTTTCGTTATCCGCTACAATAAAGAGTGCCTCAAGATCGGCAAGATAGCAGATCAAATGGTCCGCAACCATTTCATTCGAGCCGTCAAGGACGATGAAATGGTCATGACTATCTCAGGAAAGGAAGGCTTGCCAGGAAATTTGGACGACGTCATGGCCGCGGTCAAGACATACGCCCAAACTCAACGGTCGCTCAAACCGCACACTGGCAAAACGCAGCCCCAGGCGGAAGGTCAATCCTCCCGCCAAGACACCAAGCGCAACACCAAGCGCAACCGGGACACATGGAATCGTGACAGCGATTCCAAACCATACGTCCCACGCGGTTACCAGCTCGACGCAAGGGCAATGATCAATACCCAGCGCGACCAGCGGGCATCCAAGAAGGAATCTCGGGACCGCAATTAGACTGATATCAACAAATCGCCAAGAGACGTCCTCCTTACGGACGCACAATTCTTACGACCGGCCCAACCGATGAAGTTCAAAAAGAACCAAGATCTCACTCTTTACTGTGAATATCATAAGGACTCGGGCCACTCAACCAACAACTGCATCAGTCTCCGGTTGGAGATTGAACGATCCCTAAAAGAAGGGAAGCAGCAACATCTGTTGACAGTCGCGCAGAAGCAAACCAAGCGCATCACCCCCCACGACGAGGGCACCTACACAGGAAAAAAGACCATGCATATGGCCTCAACCCACATGATCCATGGTGGCCGTGGAAAGCCGCGCAAGGCGGCAAGAAGAAGGGATAACGACTGGAAAGATGAACAGGTTGTTTTCCCTGAAGTTCGAGGCGGACCGCGCGACAGGCGCGCCGGCGTGATCACCGGCTACCTAGCTCATTACTACACGGAGCGTCTCTTTGTCGACCCGGGCAGTACCTCCGACATTATCTATGAGCAGTGCTTCAACCAATTCGATAAAGAAGATAAAGATCGGTTGCAGCCGGTAGACTACCCGTTGGCTGGATTTGCGGGGGAAACAGTTTTCCCCTTGGGCCAAATCACATTTCCCGTGCGCCTTACCAATAGTAAGCACACGCGGACCGAGGAGATAAAATTCATGGTTTTACCCCACACCTCCCGATAAGACGTACTTCTCGGGCGGGAATCCCATGGCGATTTTAACATGATTACTTCCGTCCCCCACTCTGCCATCGGTTTCCCAACCGAGACGGGGGTCGCGATAATTTATGCCAGCAGAGAGGTTATGTCTACGAACGAACTGCGTCCGACCAAGACGGCAAGGCTTACCCCTAACACCCAACCAGAAAAGTGGGTACTCAACGCGAGGTAACCCGAACAGACGGTGACGTTAGGTCATGCCTTGTCTAACAGCACAAAAGCGTGCCTGAAGCAACTACTCTTCAGAAACCAAGACATCTTCGCATGGACACCCGCAGACATGATAGGTGTGCCACGCGAAGTCGCGCAACATTTCTTGAACACCTTACCAGGTATCAAGTCGGTGATCCAAGGCCAACGCCACCTTGGATCCACAAAGAACGAGGCGATGAATGAGCAGGTCAAAGAACTGCTCTCCGCAGGCATCCTACGGGAAGTCAAATACCAGACTTGGTTATCCAACCCAGTCATGTTAGAAAAAGCAACCGGGGGCTGGCGCATGTGCGTCGACTACAAAGACCTCAACAAAGCCTGCCACAAAGATTGTTACGCACTTCCAGAGATCGACGAGAAAGTCAATAACCTCGCCCCATTCCGATGGAAGTGCTTCCTCGATTGATATAAAGGCTATCACCAAGTACATATGGCAATCAAGGACGAAGACAAAACGGCATTCCACACCCCTACGGGGAATTACTGTTACACAAAGATGCCGTTTGGGTTGCGCAACGCGGGCTCAACCTATCAAAAACTAATGAACGACACTTTTGGCAATCAAATCAGCAAAAGTGTCGAAATCTACATGGACGACTTAGTCGTCATGAGCATGGAGGAGGATACCATGCTCACCGATATCGAAAGAACATTCCAAACTCTGCGAAGCGTCAACATGAAGCTCAATCCAGGGAAATGCTCGTTTGGGACGGAAGAAGGCAAGTTCGTTGGATTCATCGTCACAAATGATGGATTCAAGGTCAACCTGGAAAAATTTCAGGCGATCGAGCGCATGCCATCGTCTTCCACGATGAAGGAAATGCAACGACTAGTCGGCCGGCTAGCCGCGTTAAACAGATTTTTAGCTAACCACGCGGCTAAATCTTACCCTTTTATCATTACTCTACGGAACTACTTAAAAAAGGAACAGTTCCAATGGACCGCAGAGGCAGAAAATGCTTTCTGGGAGATGAAAGAGTGTTTGATCCAACTCCCAACTCTCACCGCACCACGCAAGAAAGAACCACTCATCCTGTACTTGTCCGCCGCAGACAACGCGGTAGGCGCGGTACTCATAGTGGAGCAGGAGGGAGTTCAAACACCAATCTATTATGTCAGCAAAATGCTCAATGATCCAGAGACAAGATACTCCATCATGGAGAAGTTGGTACTCACACTGGTACATGCATCTAGACGGTTATGTCGTTACTTTGCAGATCACGTCATCACCGTGTTAACCAACTACAGAATCGGACAAATCCTCTCCAAGCCCGAAATCTCTGGGAGATTAGCAAAATGGGTCATTAAACTGGGCGCGCACACGTTGATTTACAAACCGCGACCAGCAATCAAAGGCCAAGTTTTAGCTAACTTCGTAGCCGAAGTACCGACGAATCGCATTCTAGAATGCGAAGACGAACAAAACCCTACACCTTCACCGTCCTCATCCGACATCTGGGCACTATACACCGATGGTGCATCCAATGAAGACGGTGCAGGCGCAGGTCTGCGACTCGTAAGCCTTGATGGTCAAGAGCTTACTTATGCCATCCGCCTCGATTTCAAAAGTACAAACAACGAGGCAGAGTACGAGGCTCTACTAGCAGGGCTGCGTCTGGCAGTCAAGCTCGGCATCCAACATCTGGAAGCACACGTCGACTCACTACTAGTTGCAGGGAAGTCCACGGTGATTATGCCACGAAAGGGGATATCATGATCCTCTACCTTGAGCAAGCCATGAAACTGAAATCACGATTCACCTCCTTCAACATTCGCCATATCAACAGGAGTGAAAACAAACCCGCGGATGCACTTTCCAAACTCGCATCCCCCAGCTTCCAACATCTGGCAAAGGAGATACGTATTGAGATCCTACAAAATCCCTCAGTACCCCTGTGCCAAGTCAACGTCATCCAGTACGGTACAACGTCCTGGATGACACCAATCATTGCATACTTGCAATCAGGTGTTACTCCCGAAAGCAAAGCAGAGGCACGTAAGCTACAGTACAAGGCGTGCCACTATCAGATGGGAGACGGTATTTTATACCGCAAGTCATACCTGGGGCCACTCCTACGATGCGTCGACCCTCAAGATGCCACATATCTGATCAGAGAGATACACGAAGGAATATGTGGCATACACGCGGGCCCACGCATGGTAGTGGCCAAAATCATGAACGCTGGGTATTACTGGCCTGGCATGCACCTGGATGCGGTCAAAGTCTTGCACAAGTGTTTCAATTGTCAACGACACACACCAAAAACCTTGCGCCCCAAGAACAATCTGATCCCTGTTACCACCACATGGCCTTTCCAAAAATGGGCAATCGATGTGGTAGGACCCTTTCCAGACGCACCAGGTGCGGTGAAGTTTATCATAGTGGCCGTCAATTATTTCACCAAATGGGTAGAAGCAAAACCGCTAGCCTCTACCACCGCTATGATAACAAGGAAGTTTGTCTGGGAACATATCATCTGCCGTTTCGGCCTACCAATGTGCATTGTGACCAACAATGGCACCAACTTCGCTTCCGAAGATTTCCAAAACTGGCTAAAGGAATTGAACATTGAACACGTCTTCTCTTCAGTGGCACATCCGCAAGGGAATGGCCAAGTTGAGAGCATCAATAAAAGCTTAGTCGAAGGCATAAAAGCGCGGTTGGGAACAGCCAGACGTGGCTGGGTCGATGAACTCCCAAGTATCCTATGGGCTCATAGGACAAACCTGAAGACACGTCACGGTGAGACACCATTCAGCCTTGTCTATGGCTCTGAGGCGGTGATCCCCGCTGAAATAGGTCTCCCTTCCCCTCGAATGTTAGCTGTCAACCAAATTGACAACAGCGACGAACGCAAGCTTGACTTGGACCTCTTAGAAGAAAGGCGTGAAAACGCAGCAATCAACGAGGCCAAGTACAAAACCAAACTTGAAAAATACTACAACGCACGTGTTCGCATTTGTACATTCAATCCAGGAGATTATGTTCTCCACGACAATGAGGCTTCTAACGCAGAACGCCTAGGGAAACTAGCCCCTAAATGGGAAGGACCCTACCTCATCAAAAAGGTTTTGGGCAAAGGCGGATACAAACTAAAAACGATAGAAGGAGAACATATCGCAAGAACATGGAACGCACAGCAGCTTCGACGTTGTTACATGTAAGCTACGTTTACATTTTCCATGTAACCTACTGGCCCGCAGGCCAACTGTCCATAAATAAATGAACAATTCAATGCAATATTGTTTATCCCTTCGATTACAAATGCGTGTTCCACTTTGCGGTATCTGCAAAAACAGATTGACAAAATCTTCATTCGCAATACCCACACAAAGTGGTGACAACACACAAATATTGTAATAGGTCAGCAAAGGCAAAACATCTATGTCTATCCGGCCGGATATGCACACGTGGTTTTTACAAAACCTAAAAACAATTCCTAGGCCCTAATGGGATAAAAATGGGAATTGACTATTACCTACACGACAAAGGTATGCAATATACTCAACCGCGCTCTACAGCCAACAGAGTCATTCATATACTTGCATATCACCTAGTCATGTAAATGGCAAATAATGACTTAGTATTATTTACATGTGCCTGAACCATTGGCCTTAAATAAAGCACTATTTCACCCGCGCTCACACAAAGACAAAGTAAACGTTCTTTACTTACACATTTTGAGACACGCACACTTGTATCTCACCTAGACATGCAAATGGCAAATTTGGACTTAATGTTATTTGCAAAGGCCTTAAACATTGGCCTTATAAAATATTAACTCACATACGTTCAAAAGCAAGAAGTAAAAACACTTGTACACATTGAGCAAAAGAATGGATTATATATCTAACAGACTTCTACACCTATGCGGTACAAAAGATTAATACATGAGTTTTTTCAACCATTTACATCAAAAAGGAAGTCAAAAACGGCACGCAGGCCAACCTAATCTTCTTTTGTACCACTGGTGCCCGCATCCTCCTTTGCGCCACCAGCGGCTTCCTCCTCCTCAGGTCGTTCATACAACAACCGCAAACGGTCCACGTAATCTTCCACCTCCAAGCATTTCTCAATATCTTCAATGGCGGAGATGGACAAGTTGTTGTACGCGTCAACAGCTGCAGCATACAGAGCTTTAGTATCAATGCCATGGAACCCAGATCTTTCATCAGTAAATCTGCTCTGGTAGAAGGGGTCATATAGCTGAGGCATTCGTTGTAACCAGCCTTAAACCCAGCCCGCCGTGCACACTCCTTAAGCTCATTAACAGCAGTTGCGTTTTCAGGCGTGTCAAGAATGGTTCCAACAATCTGCAAAAATACAAGTGACAAGGTTAACAAAAGCAAACCTAAGTATGAGAAAGACACCAGGTACTTACATGCCCAATACCGTGATTACGCATCCAATCACGATCGGCTTTAAGCTGATTTAGAGAGGTGGTCAACCCATCTCTAGCCTCTTCAGCCTGCCTAGCCCGCGTTTCAGCCTCAGTAATGCGGGCAGTCACCTCCTCAAGAATGGCCAGCCGACTTTGCACATCCGCCTGTTGACAATTGGCAGAAATAAGTATAAACAGACAACATCTTACACACAAGAAACAAAATAACAACTCGTGTATAATCAAACATCTTATAATCAGAGTTCATACCTGGAGTTCCTCAATAGCCTTGTTTAGCTTGGTGCGGTCAGTATCCGCCTCTTCAAGCACCTTGGCACCGCGTGCCTCCGCCTCTTTTGCAGCCGCTTCAGCTGCGGCCTTTTCCTTCAGCAAAGCAGCGTTTGCGGCCTTGAGATTGTTCAACTCCTGGCGAACACGGAAAAGTTTTTCATTCTCTCAAGCACAAGCTTCCCTCCAACCCTTGCGCTCACCAGAAAGCAATTTTGCAAGAGTACGAACCTGTTTAAGGCCGGCGGTTGCAGCCCAAGTCTCAGTCTGCTTCAGCTTCTCAAAAGCAGCTTTTTCTTTTTTCAGCTGCTCCGCACCTTTCCGAGCAGCCGTCACCATTGCCTCAGCTTCAGCCCGCAGGCAAACGGTTTCCTCCTCCCTGCGACCCAAGACTTTGTAGTCTTCCATAATTTCATTCGCAATTATATAACTTCCAACAATCATGGAAGAAAGCTGGTTTATCCTGTTCTCACGAGGCAAACCATGGGCCCGAAGAGTCTCAGAAGGGGTACCCAAACCCCCCAAGATCTCCATGCAGGCTGAAGGATTATTGGAAATATCATCCCTTTGCATAACAGTCCAATGAGGGCAATGATAATCCAAACCCCGGTCTACCGCATAGGAGCGGTAATAAAACTCCAATTCAGTCTCGCCAGGCTGAATGGAAGGTTAATCTTCAACCCCCGTGCCCGCGGCAGTTGAACCGGATGGCTTCTTAGCAACAGGGGATTTTGGCTTCTCAGCAACAGGGGACTTCGGCTTCTCACCCCCTGACCTTCAGTATCATGCAGGTCAATTAAGTTGTTAGACGAATCCAACGTGTCAGCAATAGTTTGACCCGCAGTCTTCTTCGCGGTGTCCTCCACATGAACAGAAGGTGGAGTAACCACTTCAATCGAAGGACTTCCTCTATCCTCCTTCTGGGTTTCTACACCCACCACTTTCGGAGAAGAAGGAGGGGCGGCAAACAAGGAAACCGGTTCTTCCCGGGTTTCTACACAAAACAGAGAACATCTATCAGTTACATCTGGGATAAAAACACTTGTGTAACATATTATCAACTTACCATTTGTAACCGCAGGTTTTGGCTGTGGGATAGCAACTGTCCGAGTTCTTCTCAACTTCGGACCTTTTTGCCCACCAACATCAGGGGCATCTCCCTTTCTCTTCTTATCATCAACAGCCTTGACACCCACCGATGATCCACCCGCAGCCGCGGAACCACCTAGAACACCCAAACCCTCAAGGGTGTCAGACACTACCACGTAATCATCGTATTTGTGTAAACGAGTACGAGAGATACCTGCCACCTCCGGCACCAAAGCAGGAACAACAACTGGCGCCTGCGGTTTCTTCGGTTTGCGAAACCGTTTATCACCATGTTTCTCCACGTGCTGTTTGGAACACCTGCCGCATTAGGGTCTCCCAAGGCCCCAAGATCCCTTGCGTTTCGTTCATCAACAAAAAATCATCAAGGATAACTTGTTTACAAAAACACTAAAGGAAGAATGCACTATTATACCTTTGCCTTGCGGCAGCACCGCCTGCATTGCGTCCCGTTCAGGCAACCGGAAATTGTCACAAATGGTGTAGTTGAACCCTTCCTCACCATCCTCACAAGCCAATACCACAACTTTGCCCTTGAAGTCCGGGCAAAACATTCTCCAAAGTGTAGCATCCTCTGACAGCACATTTATAAGAACTCAGTAACAAAAACAAGGAAGCAAAAAACCGCACAGGAAAAAAGACACGTACCACCACTTTTTTTCCCGCACCACGGGCCTTGCCTTCCTGCTCATCCTCCCTAACATCATCCGCAACACCCATAACTGCGTATTATCCAACTTCACCCAACCAATGATCCGCAGGTTCGGGAATCAATCCACCGTATCTGCCCTGGGGACACTAATGTTCTCCGTCATGATCGGGTCCGTTACATTTCTAAACTGCAACTTTGTAGTAATAGCAGTAGCTTTAATGTAGAAGAACTTTGTCTTCCAGTTCGTCATGCCGTTTGGAGGAACCATCTGCTTGGGGGTATGATCTCGTTGACAAAAAGAGTATGATGAGCGACCGCACATCAGCAACCCTGACTCCCGATCCTTCAAGAGCTACATCAAAGCGTAACACTATTTTAAAGCGAGTCTTCTGTTACAAACCGCAGACACTCATGAGTCGCTGCGGCGGGACGTAACTATGCGAACGGTAGCTACGGAAGAGCCACGACTAAGTCATCACACAGATGTGCGAAGCTACTTCCAGAAAAACTGCTTTCCAACTAAGCGTGAAGGAAAGTGGCTACAGAACGAATGCGGACGAGTTTCACCCAGATTCCTAACCTCCCAAGGTGATCTCCTGGAGCAACAAGCCAAGAAACAGTGGTAACAAGTCTGCTTATGACTTTGTTTGCCCACCTATGGGCTGCATAGAATAAACAATGGTGGGCAGTACCATGCCTATGACCATGTTTATTTGCCCATAGTACAACTGAATGATTCACATTGTTCGACCAAACACGGCCAACAATGACGCAAAATTCCCCATATTGTTCGACAAAACATGGCTAACAATATAAGGGAACGAGGTAACCGCAAAGGACGTGCGGTTACTTGAGAGCTAAATTGGAAGAACACGAATACTCCACAGGTCAGGGAACATCGTTACATGTCCAGTTGATGAACATAAAGCGCCAGCAAGGCACTTAAAGCATTGCATCCGCAACCGCAGAGGTTAGAACTAGAGTTGCGGACACTGACTTCTTCAGTCATCGTCTCAAAGGTTGGTTCGGCACACCAACATGTGGCAACCAACCCTGATGACATCAGAAAAAGGTAGACCATACTACCAGATCAAAATTCTCGGCTGAGAATTACGCATCAGACGGAACATATTCACCGGTACGGAAGAGACGTCACACGACTCTACCATATCCCCAGCTTGATTTACTTGAAGCAGGAGCCATCGATCTGGCCTAGAATCTTCTCCAACTTCCAAAGTACCCACTCGACCTCATAGTCCAGTATTCCTCCCACATGCAACTTGCATGAGGAAACAACACTAGACTGGGGGGACTTCAAGGGGTATGGTCCCAGATCTCGCACCAGCATGGCCGCGAGTGACCATTACCCTTATCGAAAACCCCCACCGGCAAGATCTTATCTGTGTCTGTGCGGGCACGCGCGAACACATCGGTCGAATCCAATCGGTCAAGTGATGAGAAGACTTACCTTGTGTATGAAAATGGGTGTAACACATAGCGATGCGGCCTGGCACCGCATCCTGTGAACATTTTCGTCACGACAAGGGATCTGGACAACAGCAACATTCACCACAAGTGGCGATGCAGCCTGACACCACATCCCGAATATGTCTTGGCCAGAGCAAGGACGCGAAAACAACAGCAGCTACAGCGAGCAGCGATGCGGCACGCACCGTATCTTGCCCACAAGGCAAGTGGGACTGATACCACAGAGCAAGTGGCGCCAATGACAGTCGCCTGTCAGCCCACACGTAAGCAACAGATTGACACCATAGTAGGACGTGGCTTCACCTCCACAACCGACAAGCCTGACACACCTACATAGGGGCTGATCGTTGTCAGTCTAGCCACTCAATTACCCTCCTTCACTCCTCGGCTATAAATACCCATCCCGGACCATGTTTGAGGTATCGCTTATCAACTCTCTCACCACTACAACTATCACACACTTTGCTTCACAAGCAAATTACTGATTCTCACGCCGGAGAGTGGTAAAAAGGAGCACCCCCACCCCTTTCTCCTTGTTACGAGTCACGGTGTGTTTCCCTTGTGCAGGAGACAGATCAGCGGACGATCCAGCCACCGATCCTCGGAAAGAAGGGATTAACCCTACTTGACAAAACCAGTGAATTAACCTCTCTTGGTTAACACTGTTTCATCAATAAGCTTTATTTTTGGCTCATATGATAAGTTGTAAAGTCGAGCGAGCCAACTCAATTATAATTTCTAGCTGTCTCGAGTCAGCTCGGTATGAAGTTCGAGTTGATCTAGAGCTAGCCTTGGCTTGTCTCAGCTCGGCTCATTAACGGCCTTTAAGTGTCGTGTTCTCTGCTGCATTATGTTGGTACCTCTTTATGTGCTAAAATGAGTTTATCTTCCTAGGTATAATTTGGATTCAGATCTATATGCTAAAATGATCATAGAACTTTTAAAGCCTATTATTATAACTTTATAAAACTTAATACTGTTTGTAGTTTTTAATAGCATAACATAAATTGGAATGCTAGTACAATGAATAGGTACTTTTTTAACCACCTTATTAAAAATCTTTAAAATGAAATATAAAGTAATTATTTGTGCCATTTTGGAAAAACAGATGACCCATTGTAAGAATTCTAAAACTGAAATATGTAGTTAACGAGAACAACACAAATACCGACCGAATGCCTGCAGCAACATGGGTTAATTCCGACTAACAGGACTGCTATACGATATGGGTTAATTCCGATTGACAGGACTGCTATACGATATAGTACGAGAGGATGATAAACTAGCAGAAAACAAGTACCATGTTGCAAATTATCATTAACTAATACAGACTTGTATCTGAACACTTATAATATATCTTATATCTGTACTAACTATTAGAAAATAAAGTATATTTGGAAAATATTGGGTTCAGTCAAACCTAATCTCACATCTTCTGCTCACGATTACAGCTCACAATCCGGATTTCCAGCCTTTGTTTATTCCCTTTAATTATTCTTGTATCCATTTTTAGTTTATGTTTGGTCTATAAATTGAAGGCCTGAATGTAATAGAAGGTATCAATCAAAAGAACTACAATTCAATCATTGTTTCACCTATTCTCGACAACATGGTATCAGAGCAGAGTTTCTGATCCTTTGACACTCTGTTCATCACCTACAATATATCCCAGCCAATTCAACAACAACCCCAACTCAGTTCCAGATCATTCAATCAGATCTGAAAAACTTCAAACCTGAAAAACCAAAATCAGTTCAATTACTTACCGGAAAAACTTCAGATCACACAACAGATCTGAAAAACTTCTGATAAACACACAGTCGGATATCCTTTTTTCTGATCAAAATTCGATTACACCTCCACTCGAGCCACCACTGCTTCAGCCGCAATCAACAAATCAGTCTGATCAACTATCAAGCAACCTGTTCTGTTGCGTGGTTTCTGTCGTCAGAGAGCAAAACAAAATCGCCCTAATTTTTTCTTCCCTTGCGTGCGTATACTTCGACACCCGAGAAAGAAATAAACCTTTTTTTCTTTAATTTGGGTGTTAAGAAAAGAATCCTATTTTGATTCTTGGGTCTTGCGTCCAAACAAATCCCACAAAAAATTCATCACAATTTTTTATTGGCTTTTGTTTCCTGTTTTGACGTAAGTTAGAAGCAAAAATTTTTTATCCCAAATTTATTCCATTTCCAAATTTTATCTCAGACCTTCAACTTTTCTCATTTCCAATTTTATCCCAAATTTTTTAGTTGTTTTTTTGGCTTCCCTGAAAAAAGGTTAATATGGCAACAAATCGTGAAAAAGGTAGTGCATCGTGGATATTTGATTCTGGTGCCATTGACACCATGACATTTGAACTCTCAGACATGAGTTCAATGACAAAACCTCAAAGGACCCAAATTCATACCGCAAACGGAGGAACGATGCAAGTAAAAGGAGGGGGAACAATTGAAATTTTACCAACTATGAGATTGTCAAATTGCCTTTATGTTCCATCCTTGTCACACAAGTTGCTCTCAATCAGTCATGTTACCAAAGAATTAAACTGCACGGTACTAATGCACCCTACCTTTTGCATCTTACAGGATATCAGGACGGCTGTGATTATTGGACGTGGTACTGAGCGCCAAGGATTATACTACGTGGATGAGGTGGCTCAACTTGGTACTGTGATGTTGGCACATGGAACTGAAAACCGAGAAGCATGGTTACGGCACAGACGGTTAGGACATCCATCCTCTGGTTATTCACATCTTTTGTTTCCGAAACTCTTTTCTTCAAATGGTAAAATAGATTGTGAAACTTGTTTTCTTGCCAAAAGCCATCGAAAATCTTTCAAACCTAGCAATACAAAAGTTGATTTGCCTTTTTCACTAATCCATTCTGATGTGTGGGGTCCTGCTCCCACTATAGGGGGGGCAAGGTTTTCGATTTTTCCTAATATTTGTGGATGATTGTAATCGCATGACATGGGTATATTTTTTGAAAAACAAATCCGAAGTTTATGAGAAATTTACCATATTTTATGCCATGATTTACACTCAATTCAAAAGGGGAATACAAATCATTCGATCTGATAATGGGGGGGAATTTGTCAATACATCCATGAAACAATTCTGTCAAACCAAAGGATTAGTTCATCAAACCACCTGTTCTCACATCCCCGAACAAAAAGGTGTTTCTGAACGAAAAAACCGTATAATTCTTGAAATGACTCGGGCACTTCTAATTGAATCCCAAGTACCTCCATCATTCTGGCCTGAGGCAGTTGCAACCTCTGTGTACCTCCTGAATCGACTTCCCACCAATGCTCTCAAGTTTAAGACCCCTCTAGATTGCCTATCCAAATTTGCCAAAATCCCTCATCCTCTTACACTTGAACCACGAATCTTCGGTTGTACTGCATTTGTCCACATACCAAAAATCAATAGAAACAAACTCGGCCCATGTGCTGAGAAATGTGTATTTGTAGGATATGGGATCGATCAAATAGGTTATCGGTGTTATAACCCAAAAACTCGTCACATGTTCACCACAATGAACTGTGACTTTCTTGAAACAAAATACTTTTATAACACCCAACTCAGTGGTCAGGGGGAAAGTGAATGTATAGACACTCTAAGTTGGCTAATTCCATCATCCGAAGAAGTAACAACAGAAGATCATCACAGTACTTTGAACCAGTCACCTTTAAACACAACCACACAATCTGTGGAGCACAGTGCCACTGAAGAAACTCCATCCAACTTGATACCTGAGGTAAGAAATAATATGAACCCTGAATTCCCTGTATCTTCTAACCATTAAAATGAGATAACAGGGGAACACACAGAACCGGTAACAACAGAACATACAGAACAGGTTGAACCAGTAACGTTAGAGATAACAACAGAATATACAGAGCATGTTGAACCAGTTGCAACAGAGACAATTGGAAGATACGCTCTTCCTCCAAGGGCAAACAGAGGGGTTCCTCCAAAAAGATACTCTCCCGAGAAAGAAGCTCGAAGTTCAAAATATCCCATCGCAAATGTTGCCAAGGGGAATCTATCACAAGAAGCCAAGTCGTTTGGTGCCTCCCTATATTCTGAACAAGTTCCAACCACTGTTGAGGAAGCACTCAAATCAAAGAACTGGAAAGAAGCCATGAAAACAGAAATGGATGCCCTCATGAAAAATTCCACATGGGAAAAATGTATCATTTCAAAAGGCAAGAAACCCATTGGATGTCGATGGGTATTCACTATAAAGTACAACCCAGATGGAACCATTGAAAGGTATAAAGCCCGGTTGGTAGCCAAAGGGTATACACAGACATACGAAATTGATTATTCCGAAACCTTCTCCCCAGTTGCCAAAATCAACATAATCAGGGTACTCTTCTCTATAGCCGCAAACAAACAATGGCCACTCCACCAGTTTGATGTTAAAAATGCCTTCCTACATGGAGAGCTTGAAGAGGAAGTATATATGGAAGCACCACCTGGATTCACCGAAGGCTTTAAACCGGGAGAAGTTTGTCGTCTGAAGAAATCCCTGTATGGTTTAAAACAATCCCCTAGAGCTTGGTTTGGGAGATTCACCATAGCTATGAAGAAATATGGATACAAACAGAGCAATTCAGATCATACTTTGTTCCTTAAACAAAGAGGCAAACTTATTACCTGCCTAATTATTTATGTTGATGATATGATTGTGACAGGGAATGATGAGGAAGAGATAAAAAGATTGAAGGTAAATTTGTTTTCAGAATTCGAAATGAAGGATTTGGGAAGACTCAAATACTTTCTTGGGATTGAAGTGCTAAGATCGAATCAAGGGATCTTCATTTGCCAGAAAAAATATGTTCTGGACCTGCTGGCAGAGACAGGGATGATTGACTGCAAACCTTCAGACACTCCTATGATCATGAATCAGAAACTCTTTATGGAGGAAGGAGCTCAGTTAACTGACAAAGGTAGATACCAACGGATCGTAGGGAAATTGATATATCTGTCACACACTCGACCAGACATAGCCTATGCAGTGGGAGTTGTAAGTCAATTCATGCATCAACCCCAAGAACCTCATATGGAAGCAGTAATGAGAATCATTAGGTATCTCAAGGGAACAACGAGCCACGGTGTTTTATTCAAATCAAATGGTCATTTAGACACTCAAGTCTATACCGATGCAGATTGGGCAGGAGATAAAAGTGACCGAAGGTCAACCTCAGGATACTTTACCCTAGTTGGAGGAAACCTTGTCACTTGGAGAAGCAAGAAACAGAAAGTGGTGGCTCTTTCCAGTGCAGAGGCAGAATTCAGAGGGATAGCACGAGGCCTGACCGAAATCTTGTGGGTTAAAAAGCTTCTTACCGAAATTGGTTTTCCTCCAAGTAAACCTAACCAAATTCTGTGTGACAACAAAGCTGCCATTCAAATCTCGGAGAATCCGGTACAACACGACCGAACAAAACACATAGAGGTGGATCGGAATTTTATTAAAGAAAAAATAGAATCAGGGGTCGTTGAATTGCCATTTGTTCGATCTGAAGATCAGCTAGCTGATATCTTAACAAAAGCCGTAAATGGAAGAATTTTTGCAAAATGTTTGGGCAAGTTAAACATTGGAGATCCCACCGTTCAACTTGAGGGGGGATGTTAGAAAATAAAGTATATTTGGAAAATATTGGGTTCAGTCAAACCTAATCTCCCATCTTCTGCTCACGATTACAGCTCACAATCCGGATTTCCAGCCTTTGTTTATTCCCTTTAATTATTCTTGTATCCATTTTTAGTTTATGTTTGGTCTATAAATTGAAGGCCTGAATGTAATAGAAGGTATCAATCAAAAGAACTACAATTCAATCATTGTTTCACCTATTCTCGACAACACTAACTTTGTTATTTCTAACAAGCAATCTAAAACAACGAAGTTTGACAAGCAAAAATTACATTTCAATTAGTAGCTTTCATGAAAGTAAGGGCAAAGCCCTCATCCTGCTACGTAGACATCATGTAGATCATGTGTGCTTTACCCTCCACATCAAAAATGGAGGGAAGGGATGGTGATGGGAACAAGGATACAGCCCCAAAAATCAAGTTGATCATGCTGAACAAGAGGGGCAACGCCCATAGATATCTTGCCATCAAGAGGGGCAACTCCCTAGTGGCATAGAGGGTGAGCTGGTGTAGTGGCTTGGAGGGGCTTTCCCCTCCCCTCTCCACACCATGACACCGTATCGTCTAAGGTGGACTCAGTCTTTGACATCTTTTATTGTCTTATTCATACTTATATTTGTTTTACTGACATTGTTTTACTAGTTTTTTATTTGTGAATTAGAGTACTCTGTATTATTACTTAATAAGAGGTTAAATCCCTGGATGTATTTTTTTTCTAACAGAACACAGTTTCACTTTATGAGTGGTTAAGTCTCTAAATGGATAGCAATCAGCAAGTTATATGGTCCAGCAAAAAGCAATCAGCAAGTTAAATAATAAACCTCCTTAGGGGATGTTTGGGATTTGAAATCGTTAATCTCTTCGCATCTTTACTACAAGGTTTATTATGTAATTAGTTTAAAGATGGTTTAGGGTAGTTATGAAGTTTGAGGACCAAGGATGTCAAGTTGGAAGTTGATAACCAACTTCATTAAGCAAATCGGTGTGTCACTTGGACACACCTTCTGGATCACGACATCAAAGAGAAGAGAAGAGAAGCATCTTTTCAAGTTTATTCAGAGCCACATATTCAAGAGACACACCCGTTCGCGAGGAGACACGTCTATTGATTCGCATCCATTAGTTTAGTATAAACAGGTCCTTAGATTTCATTTGTAAAACATTCATTGTATTCGAAATTCTCAATTTATATATTCAAGTATTCGATTGTTATAGAGATCAAAGATCACTTTCTGGGCAACAATTGGTATCAGAGCAACAAGCGCATCGAATCGCAGGGTTTTCGCGATCAGGTTTTATTAATTTTCAATTCGCAGGTTTAGTTTTATTTTCGATTCAAGGGTATTGAACCAGGGGTTAGAAATCTAGGTTTTGATTTCGTGGTTTTAGTGTGAATTAGATTGTTTGGTTATTACGCGTTTCGGGAAATCGCGGGTAAAGGATTATAGGTTTATTGAAACCAAGAAAAAAATAAAGTCTATTGAAAACTGAAGATTGTTCGGTCAGAAGTGATGTCAGGAACAACCGAACCAACTCCACAAATTGTAATCCAAAAGGAAGTTATCTTTCCCAATTTCAATGCCCAATTTTGAAACCAACAAATTACACAGTTTGGGCAATTCGCATAAAAACAATTTTAGAAGCGAATGGACTTTGGGAAATGATTGAACCGGCAAAAAATACAGAATCAGATGTTAAGAAAGATAAGTCGGCAATTGCTTATTTGTTCCAAGCAATACAGGAAGATGTTGTATTGCAAGTTGCAAGACTACAAAAGAAATTTGGGAAAATTTAAAAACAAGACACGTTGGTGTTGATCGGGTACAAAAGGCTTGTTTGCATACACTCTTGTCAGCGTTCGAGTTGTTGCGAATGAGGGAATATGACACTATGGATTCTTTCACAGAAAATATAAACAGTATTGTAACAAGGGCAAGTGAATTAGGGACAACATTGAGTCAACTGACTCTGATACGCAAACTCCTAAACGTCGTACAACATAAGTTTACTCAGGTTGTTGCCTTCATGGAACAATACTCCGATCTATACACAATGACGCTAGAAGAAGCAGTCAGAAGGTTAAAGACTTACGAGGAAAGGCTAAGGTTAAAGAAAGGAAGCCCAGGAGACAATCAAGATAGATTGATGTTTACACATCATGACAACAACTCAGGCAGAGGAAAACAGTTCGGAAACCACGGGCGTGGCAGGCTCAACCAACCGCGTGGAAACTGGCGAGACAATAAAGACAAGAAAAGCACTAAGAACGAAGGATCTTCATACAGACCTAGAGGTGGAAATTCTAGGAATTGGAGGAAGTTTGGAAGGAATCAAACAGGCCCAAGAAAAATTCAGTGCTTCAAGTGTCAAAATTTCAGACACTTTAAGAAAGACTGTCCCGAGAAAGAAGTTGTACAAGAACACTCTAATCTCGCCGAGGAAGACGAAGCACATGTATTGCTAATGGCAATACAAGAAGAAAACGTTGTTCAAGAAAGGGTTCTGTTAAATGAAGAACGCATAGAACCAGTAAGGTACGCCACATAAGATGAAAGTCTATGGTACTTAGACAACGGTGCAAGCAACCACATGACAGGTGTGCGAAGTCACTTAAGAGAATTGGATGAAAAGGTAACAGATTAAGTACGTTTCGGTGATGGGTCGCACGTAGTGATTAAAGGCATAGGTTCAAAACTACGGGAATGTCTGAACCAAGAACAGAAGATTGTTTCTCAAGTATACTACATTCCAAGTCTGAAAAGCAACATATTGAACCTCAGACAACTCACAAAAATTGGTTGCAAAGTAGTTATGGACGAAGACTTACTAACACTCCGCGACAGAAATAGAAAATTACTAATGCGACTCAGAAAAATGAAGAACAGGCTGTATAAAGTAAAACTGATGATTGGAAGGCCAATTGCATGTTCTCAAACACAGAAGATTTAGCATGGTTATGGCACGCGAGGTTAGGCCATTTACATTTTGATGCTATTAAAGAAATGACTCGAAAGAACTTGGTATGTGGAGTTCCTCAAATAAGTCATGCCAGTCAAATGTGTGACGCTTGCTTATTAGGAAAACATAGTAGGACACCATTTCCAAATCAGGCGAAATTCAGATCTTAAAAACCTCTGGATTTAGTCTATGGAGATTTGTGTGGTCCTATATCCCCACCAATACGATTTTGCCCCAAGTTCAAAATAAAACTTTGGTTTTACCCCAAGCTAAAAATTACGATTTTGCCCGCAGTTAAAAAATTACGATTTTGCCCACAATTCAAAATAAAAAAATGGTTTTGCCCTCAGTTAAAAATATTATTTTACCTCCATTATAAAATTACGATTTTACCTCAGCTAAGAATTGCAATCTTGCCATCGTTTTTTGGGGCAAAACCATGGTAGTGTTTTATTCTACTTAGTTGACTCAATTTTGTTTTTGTTCGTGCCAAACAGCTGCATAGCACTCGCTAATTGGTCCAGACAAATTATTCTTTTGCCCCCAACTCTAAATTACACGCTTGCCATCGTTTTAGTTATTTTTTATCATAACTATGGTAGTGTTTTTCTGTAATTGGTTAACTTGATGTATCTTTTTTTGATATCGTGAAGTAGCATACATAACTAACCGACATAAAGGCGTACATGTTACTAAACTAAGAAATATTCGGTTTAGCGCCCCGCAACGCGGGCGACGCATAACTCTAGTTTCATTACAATTCTCTAATTGTTGTATCCAATTTTCACGTAAAGACGGCTCCATCAAAATAAAATAAAATAAAAACAAAGCTAAAACCATTTAGGGGAACAATGGAGTCATCTTCTTCGAAATATAGCTCTAGGTTACCATATTCATTTTTCACTTGAAAACTTTCAAATCCTAGTCTCAATCGTGAGTAGGTTCGCATCAAAACAAAAGTCTAAGAGGAGGGTCACCTTTCAATACTAACTAGTATTAAGCACCCCCCGCGTTGCGGCGGGGGCGAGCACTAATGCCACACTACTGTCAGCGACCACCGAGACTGAAGTTGCGGTGTTAATGCGAAGAAATTAAACCGAAACGTAAAACACATAATAAAATAACTAAGTTGATCTAGGACTCGCGCGTTACGATGAACCCGCGTCTTTTTTTCCCGTTTGACAGGTTCATCGTAATCTATATATAATATATATTAATACCACTATACAAACCATAATGCATACATTACAACAACCATTGCATCAATATGTTGCAAATTATATTTATACAAGATTTTGGCTAAATTAATTAGATTATTATAAATAATAATTTACAAATAAAACAACACAACTTTGAATAGATCAAACCGATTGAATATGGTAAGATAATGAAACCATTATTTGATTAGGGTACAACTACTTAAGCACAATTTACAGCCATACATGCATACAAAACAGATTGAATTTGGTAAGGTAATGAAACCATTATTTGATTAATGTACAACCACTTAAGCACAACTTACAACCAGTATTTGATTAAGGTACAACCACTTAAGCACAACGTACAACCAATATTTGTTTAAGGTACAACCATTTAAGCACAACTTACAACCAAACACTTAAGCACAACTTACAACAAATATTTGCTTAAGGTATAACTATGTAAGCTCAACTTACAACCAAGTATGCTTACAAATATTTCAAATAAATAGTATATAAATTTATAGTGTATAAAACCAATTATTTTTTGGAAAACCCCCTAAGCTCTTAGTACAACAACTATATGCCAAAAGGTGTTCCTAATTTATAATGTATAATGTACCTCCTTAAGTGTATTAAATATTTGAAGAAGACTATATTTTCGTAAGCGACAGTCAGGAACAAATATGATATCATGATTTATAACTATGAGGACAATGAATAAACAATTACGCTACAAGTAAAGGACCACAAAATTTGTACCTTAACAGTGAAATAACCAGTGTTGTAAAAATCGGAATTAATCGGCGCCTAGGCGGCGCCTAGGGGCGGATCTAGTGTATAACAAGGGGTAATGCCCGCTACCCCTTGGCGCTCTGGCGGTAGTGTAAAATTAGTGTAAATTTTGGAAAAATTTGACGTTTTTTCTATTTCATTACCGCTTATTTATAAAACGTTACCGCTTGGCGTGAATCCTAGATCCACCACTGGCGGCGCCTAGGCGCTAGTCGGGCGTTGACTAATTAATTTTGAGCTAGTCGGACCATTAGTCGGTCCAAGTCGGTCCTAGTCGGTGCAAGGCGGCCCAAATCGGTCAAATCGTTTCTAGTCGACCCACTCTTTTTTAGTTTAAATCAGGCCCAAAGAAATGTTTTTAACCATTAAATACATGACCCAAGTTGTTTAGTTCCAACCTGGCCCAAAAAAAACATGTTTTTGACCCATTAAAACATATTCCATGAGGCCATGACTGATATGTTAATATTTGAATGTTTAAATACTTAAATTGCTATGTTTTAAACTTCATTGTTTAAATTTTGAACTATTTTTAAGTATTATATTGATATTAACGTGTGTATTGAATGTTTAAATACTTGATTTGCTATGTTTTAAACTTAGTTGTTTGAATTTTGAACTATTTTTAAGTATTATATTGATATTAATGTATGTGTATATATATAAATTTAAAAATTATATATATAAATTCCGATCTGATTAATCCCTAGTCAGTACTCCACCTCCCGACTGGCGCCTAGCGATCTCTACAACACTGGAAATAACAATAACCACAACAATGTTAAGCTTGAATGAAACGTGTTCCGTACTCAAGAATTCATAATATTATTGTACTCGAGAATTCAATTTTCCTTACACTCGGTTCAAGTTGTGGTTCGCTTAGGTCATCCGTAATGGTTAATGCCCCCCTAAGAGGCACTTTCCATCACATCAACATTATAACGCCCCTTCAAAAAATGTATAATGGTTAACGCCCCTTAATTCCCTTTCAATTATTAATTTCCATTTTTTTCCATTAGGCATTATACTAGAAACGGTCCTCCCTTGCATGCCTCTATAACGTCTACCTGCGCAGTGTTGGGGGCGTTATAAATCCCCTTCATGCTCATATAATACCCAATACGCATGGTCTTATTATTTAGGTTTTTGAGACTTGAGCTTGTTATAAATATTTACAAGATAGTTCATAAAATTCACAAAATTCAAGATAGGTTTTTGTTATTGTTATTATTTAACCTCCCAACTTTATTAAATCCAACATCACATATTATTAATTAATAGGCCAAGTTTATTAAATTTAATTAATGTCTTGTATAAAATTTGTCTTACCATACATATGAAATTACAATTTTATTAATCTAAGAAGCATTATATATATATGAGGGAATCCATGTGATGTGGCGGAGTGATCAATTTCGCTATAATAAAATTTATATAAGGTTAAAAAATGAAAAAAAAAGTAAGATGAAGATATCCGTTATTAGGAGATTAAACAACTACTACATTGAAGGGAAGGACGTGATTGATCTTCAGGTTAGAATGATGAAGAATTAAATTTCTAACTTTATCTTTATAACCAATATATAATATCGTCTTCCACTAGTACACAAGTAACCATTAGACGGGGTTCAATTTTGTTTTTAGACGCGGTAATGCACATAACCCCGTCTAAATATACACACACAATCTCATGACATCAGGATCTTAACGAAATATCCTTACGAACCCTGACTTAAAATATGCTTACATAGCTTTAGACGGTGTTTTACAAACCCTGACTTAAAATATAATTTAACACTAATAAAATTCACGTATTTTGATATGAACCCCGACTTAAAATATGCTTACATAGCTTTAGACGGTGTTTACAAACCCCTAACTTAAAATATAACTAAAGGGCTCAATCCGTGTGCTTCTTCCAGATTTGTTGCTGATCATTGATTAAAAATAGATCCAATGGCCACCATCAACCTCCTGCTCAAACAAACACACATCCCCTTATACCTTTTCCTTCCTATACCTTTTCCTTCCTAAAACACAAACCCATTTCAACCTTCACCTTCCTTCATCAAACTCCAACATGTGTGAGTATGATCGGTAGTTTCTTGTAGTTTTTTTTTTTTCACTTAAAATAAAACCCTTGAATTACATAAATAAAAGAACTGTTTTTTTTTCTTGTAGTGAGTATAATCTTTGTTTATGATCTTTGTTTATCAGTGCTCCAAGGTTTGAGGCATCTTCGTCACCGTCATCAGCGAGCATCTTCGTCACCGTCATCATCGCTGAAGCTTCAGCCGCCAACCGCCACCATCGACCTCCGGCACTGCACCGTACCACCACCACCGTCAAGCTCCACCGGACCACCACCGCCACCGTCAAGCTCCGGCGAGTTAATCGTGTTTTGTTGAATTTGTAGAAATCATGTAAACAGATTTTAATGAAAATTATTCACGTTTTGTTGGATTATTGACTTCAACTTGGTTAATAACAAAATATCATGCGAATTCAACTTGTAGTGATGTTTTGATATGAGATTTGAATGAAAGTTACGTAATCTTCAAATTATTATAACTTTGCTGCAATTTTTTTTTTGAATGTTTTGATATGAGATTTGAATGTTTTTTATATAACTTTGCTGCAAATATGATTAAAAAGTTTTCCTAAAATTGTAAAATGATTTTAAGTCGCGGTACATCCAACACTGACTAAAAAGTTTTCCTAAAATTGTAAAATGATTTTAAGTCGCGGTTCATAATGCTGACTAAAAATATTTCTGTAAAAGTATGAACATCTTTTTAGTCGCGGTGGTTTATTTTAAGACAGGGTTCAGCAAACCGCGTCTTATAAACAACCCATTTTTAGCCACGGCATTTTAAGTCGGGGTTTGAAACCGCGACTAAAAACTATTTTAACCGCGTCTAATGCTCACTTCTGTACTAGTGTTCGTATCTCGTGTATTAAATTTTAAGCTTTCACTTTACAACTCAATGTATTGCATCGTCTTAATATCTCGCGTATATCATCTTCATATCGCGTGAAAATTACCTTTTTATCTATAATAATAACAAATATAGATAATTAATTAATAGTCCAACTTCATTAATTTTCAATCTATTAAATTGATAGTTGAATTAATGTCTTGTGTTAAATCTGTGTAAATATAGATATGTGTGTTTTATATTAAAACTTATTTTCAAGTCAAAAACGTTTTAACCATCACTAGTGCTCTAGTGGTGGCCACTGGTATTATTAAGTTCCACCTTTGGTGGGCCCGAGTGAGTTTTCCCCTGCAGGTCTCAAGTTCGAGTTTAGATGATAGGGTTTCTCATTGAAGGGTTTAAATTAGGGATCTGTAGTGCGAGAGGGCTCTCTAACACGGAACCGGTTAAAACAACGTATGTTAGACCTCTCAACATTCGCGAATAATTCACACCTTTAAAAAAAAGTCAAAACTTTTTTAGACACAATTGAAATTTGATATTTCTTGTAATAATATTATTTCCATACTTCAAGATTTTAAATATACTTGTATACCCGCATAGGCTGAAAAGGATTGATAAGATTTAATTGAGCCCTAAAGATTTTAGCAAAACTTAAGGGTATATATTTTGAGGGGTTAGGATCAAATACAAAGTATAAAATAAATAAGAAGGGTAAGAAGTATTCTAGTCCATTGATCTTAGATTTGGAGGGTTGAGATTAGTTGTAGGGAAAAGAAGATAATAGAAGGGCATAAAAGGAATCTTATATTTATGAATTTTCTCTCTCCACATGCAAGGCACATGCCAATTCCCCCATCGATTTAAAACGTCCATAACTTTTTCATACGACATTTTAAAAAAAAAAATTCATCATAATAACGAGCGTATTTTTATCTTTAATATGAGTACCATATTATCATATAAAAATAAAATAAAAAAAATCATTTTTACTGGGTTTTTTTTTGCATTGTGTTAAAGGTTCAGGTCATTGTGTCTTTTAACTGGGTTTTGGTCAGTAGAGTTTCTATACATTGTGTTATTATCAAAACCTATAACACAATGTTAATTTGAGTTCTATCCATTACATTTTTATAAGAACCTATAACACAATATATGACACAATGAAGATGGTGTTATATCTGGGTTTTCTATAAATTGTGTTATTAGTTCAGGTCATTGTGTTTAATATGTTATTCATTGTGTTTTAATATGTTGTCCATTGTGTTTTAATAATTTGTTCAATTTTTTTATTATCTTTGTTCATTGTGTTTTAGTTTGTTATGTATTGTGTTTTTAGTTTGTTTTCCATTGTGTCTTCATCTGCTCTCCATTGTGTCTTTTATCTGCTGTCGTTAATTGTGTCTTTTATCTGTTGTCATCAATTGTGCTTTTATTTAGTCTGATACTTATTGTGTTATATGTTATCGCCATTGTGTTATATGTTATGGTCATTGTGTTTTAGTATGTTGTCCATTGTGTCTTTATCTGTTGTCATTGATTGTGTTTTTGATCTACTTTACATTGTGTTTTACATCATGTCCATTGTGTTATTATCAAAACCTATAACACAATGTTAATTTGAGTTCTATCCATTGCGTTTTTATAAGAACCTATAACACAATATATGACACAATGAAGATGGTGTTATATCTGGGTTTTCTATAAATTGTGTTATTAGTTCAGGTCATTGTGTTTAATATGTTATTCATTGTGTTTTAATATGTTGTCTATTGTGTTTTAATAATTTGTTCAATTTTTTTATTATCTTTGTTCATTGTGTTTTAGTTTGTTGTGTATAGTGTTTTTAGTTTGTTTTCCATTGTGTCTTCATCTGCTCTCCATTGTGTCTTTTATCTGCTGTCATTAATTGTGTCTTTTATCTGTTGTCATCAATTGTGTTTTTATTTAGTCTGATACTTATTGTGTTATATGTTATCGCCATTGTGTTATACGTTATGGTCATTGTGTTTTAGTATGTTGTCCATTGTGTCTTTATCTGTTGTCATTGATTGTGTTTTTGATCTACTTTACATTGTGTTTTACATCATGTTCATTGTGTAATATGCAACTGGGTTTTTAAATTTTTTTTGAAAAATATAACAATATGGTACTCATATTAAAGATAAAAAACGCTCGATTTTATGGTATAATTTTTTTTCAAAACAGATGATGTATAAAAAAGTTACGGACGTTTAAAAATTAGGGGGGGGGGGGGGGGAATAACATGTGACTTGCATGTGCATATTCTCTTTCCTCTTGTAGACAAAATTATCCTTTCCATTTAATTCCTCCTAGGACAGACTTCTTACCCTTCTTATTTTTAAATACTTTGTATTATAACTCAACCCATATTTTGAGTTTCTATTATTAACCATTTTTCTTTTTTAAGACCATCAGGTGTTTGAGGTGTTAACGATTACATGGCATGTAAACCGAGATTAAAAATAACTCCGTCTTTGTGTTAAGGGGCATTAAATGAGTTGTATGTTAACTGGATGTTAAGAGATTGAATTAATTATTCCTTCATTTTTTTAAACCAAAAACCACTAAAAAAATAAGATTTGATGAATTTAAAGGGATTAAACCATTTCTTTGGAGTGAGGTAAAATGAAGTGAGAAAGAAAGGTTGATATGGCACTTAGACTATGGGGTATGGGGCGTGGGTTGGGTACAAACGCCCAAGTCACCACCCCGGGTGGGCTTGGGTTTCGGCGTGGCCCCTTGGGCGGGGGTTTCAGCCCGGCCGTTAAGCGGGGCTATCAAGTTGACATGGCAGGATCTCATTGGCCAAGAAAACTAGCCGTTTGGGCTAGCCGTTAGGCTAACCGTTGGCCAATTGCTATGTTTAAAAAAAAAATTCACTATAAATATTCACACTTCTATACATTTTTTTACCACAACTGTGACAACTAGAAAAAATAATGGTAATTCCGTACAACTTAAACACTTGATTTAACGTTTAATTTCTCTCTTTACGATTTAATTATTGCATGTTTAGGGCGTATAAGTTCTAGCAATCATAGGGCATGGTTAAAAATGCTAAACGATATTAACACAATCGCCATGCCGCCAGAAAACCGCAAACTATGTCCTAATATGTTAGGCAATATGCTGAAAACACTATTCACCGGAACACAATTCATGCCAGCTAGTTCTAGTTCTGAAAGCCGTTGGAACGAGCAACGAAGGGCACGGACGCACTTGGTAGATGGAATACAAATAAAAATCCCGAATTAGGGGCACTAAATCGTTAAAACACTTCAACTTTCCGGTGAACGCGTATGAATGCACTTTGTCCGTTCTACGCCAAAATATAACCAAAATAAAGCATCCGCGACACTAGAATCTATCATTTCAATGTCCGTAAGACTTATAATAAATGTATACACCCTAAATGGGCTTATGGATATCAACGGAAGACCCGGATCACAAGTTTCCGGTACTACGCCATAACGGTCACAACTTCGCCAATTTCGGTCCGACGAACTAGTAAAGAACATTTCCGCCATCCTAGCACCAAAACGAATCATCCAGTGAACTAGTTAAGCACATTTTAGTGTCAAAAATATTGCCGAAACATTTATGGAACAAGAACTTGTATCATTCTCTAAACCCTTAAACATTTACATAAGTTACAAGTTTATATATATATATATATATATATATATATATATATAAGTAACATTTCATAAAAACAAAATAATATAAATCAAGACCCCCCCCCCCCCATTCGGTCAACTAGGGGCCCCCACCCTCTTGATCTTTGGTTGAAAAACAAGTGATTTGGGAATGGAAGTAAGATTGAGAAGTATGGTCCTAGGAGTTGTTTATTAAACACCATTTCTAACATCATTTCATTCATATCTTTCAAGAAAGCCGTATGCTTTGGAAGAAGCTTGTACAGTTTGGGAAGGGGTTTTGATTGATAAAAAAGAAGAATCTACTTCAACCGATATGCCCTTAGGCACGGCCATACATAACATAGAAATCACACTTGGAAAGGGTGGACAATTAGCTAGAGCAGCGGGTGCTGTAGCGAAACTGATTGCAAAAGAAGGGAAATCGGCCACATTAAAATTACCTTCTGGGGAGGTCCGTTTGATATCCAAAAACTGCTCAGCAACAGTCGGACACTACTAGAAAAAACACCTTTCTTGACATGCATTGCATGTTATAAAAGGGTCTTTATGACACGCAAATGCGAGTCGTTGATTGAGGAGTCATAAAATTAACATGACATGCATTTGTGTGTCATGTTATTTAATGACACACATTTAATGACACGCATTCATGACACACATTTAATGACACGCATTCATGACACACATTAATGACACTCATTTTATGACACATTTTAATGACACACATTCATGACACTCATTTTGTGCACTTTTAAATGACACATGTTCATGACAAGCATTTATGACACATACGTATGACATTCATTTACTCGTGTCATGTCTTTAATTGTTTATTTTTTTTATAAAATTACTAATTTGCCCTCGATACATATATAATAACAAAAACAATAAATCTTTTTCATAAAACAAATACATACACATATGTATACCAAAACAATCCATTACATAATCATTTGTCAAGTATACTACAAATATTTTAACGTTAACAAAAAAAGGAATTGTTTGTCAATACATCGTCAACACCTAAAATACGATTTGTCACTTAAAAATAGAGGTAACCGCACAAGTCAACCAATCTTCACGAATGCCATCTATATCTGCAGCCGAGTATTCCTCTACTCCTTTCCCAACCTAAGACAACGATTAAATAAAATAAATCAAAAAAATCAAAATTTAATCCTAATATATGAATTTAATAATTTGTTTGGATATATAAGTACATATTTCTCTAATATACAGACTAAAATATGGCTAAACTTACATTATCATTGTCAAGTATGTAAGTACATATTTCTTTAATCGCATGTGGATGTTACTAAGCTGGCTAAAATTTGCAAGTATGTGTTCCGTAAGTGGTGTTGGATGTCTAATGGTGATTTATGCACGCGAGGCACGAGAATTATCTTAGGATGGAATCCTGATATGTTTGATGTTATGGTTATTTATCAAACTGATCAACTTATACATACTCGGGTAGTTATAAAAGATAGCAAAAAGAGTTACTTTTGTTCGTTTGTGTATGCTGAAAATAAATATCAAGACCGTAGACTGCTCTGGGAGGATTTATGTAAGCATAAAGTGTTCTGTCATGGTAAACCGTGGATAGTTATGGGGGATTTTAACACGGCTTTAAATGTTGAGGATTCTGTATTTGGTTCGTCTAGCATGTCTATTGGTATGCGTGAGTTTCATGATTGTATCCTTCAAGCTGAATTGTTCGACATTAATGCTCATGGGCTGCAATACGCGTGGAGTCAAAAGCCAAAGAGTGGAGTGGGTCTTCTTAAAAAGATTGATAGAATTATGGGTAATGTGTCGTTCATTGAGCAATTTCCTGATGCGTTTGCTTTGTTTCACCCTTTTCGGTTGTCAGACCATACTCCATGTATTCTTAGAATGATGAGCTCCAATGGGAATAGGCCTAAGCCTTTTAAATTCCCGAATTTTATTGTGTCAAAACCAGATTTTCAGGAGTCTGTGAAACAGGAGTGGATGAAAACAATAGATGGTATTACGATGCTTTCTGTTGTAAAGAAAATGAGAAACTTGAAACCTAGGTTGAGAAAGATTCTTTTCAATCAGGGTAATTTACATAAGAGGGTTATTGATTTGAGGAAAACATTGGATGAAATTCAGATTCAAGTGGATCAGAACCCTATGGATGTTCGGTTAAGGCAGCGGGAGACGCAATGTTTACAAGAATTTCAATCTGTGGCTTATGATGAAGAATGTTATCTTAAACCGAAATCTAAGGTTGAGTGGCTTTGCGCGGGAGATTCGAATACCATGTTTTTTCATAATTCAGTTAAGGCTCGAAATGCTCGAACAAAAATTCAGAGTATTACGGATACCATGGGAACTAGACATGAAGGTAATCAAGTTGCTGATGTGTTGGTTTTGCATTACACCAATTTTTTGGGGATGGAGTCTTCGGTTAATCAGGTTGAATTGGATGGCATCTTCACTAATGTTTTAAGTAGCGAGATTGCGGATCAAATGGTCTCTCAGGTCTCTCGAGAGGAAGTTAAAAATGCTATGTTCAGTATTAGAGAGGATAAAGCCCCAGGCCCTGATGGGTACACTTCTGCGTTTTTTAAGCATGCATGGGAGATTGTTGGTAATGAAGTTACGGATGCAGTGTTGCAATTTTTTGAGAATGGTAAGCTTTTAACTCAAGTGAATCATACTATTCTTGCATTGATCCCGAAAAAAGAAGTCCCGGATTCAGTACTTGACTACAGGCCGATATCTTGTTGCAATGTGATTTACAAATGCATAAGTAAAATTATCACGGACCGCCTAAAAGGTAGTTTGGGAAATCTTGTTAGTATCAATCAATCAGCGTTTGTGCCGGGGCGGAAAATTTCTGATAATATTCTTCTCACGCAAGAATTAATGCATAATTACCATCTTAACAGGGGTCCGGCTAGATGTGCTTTCAAAATTGATATACAGAAAGCATATGATACGGTAAATTGGTCTTTCTTGGAAAATATTTTGATTCGATATGGGTTTCATCATAAAATGGTTGGGTGGATTATGACATGTGTGTCGACAGTTTCTTATTCGTTGAGCATCAATGGAAACCTTCATGGCTATTTTAGAGGAAAACGAGGGTTACGTCAGGGTGATCCCATGTCACCCTACTTATTCACGTTAATCATGGAGATTCTTTCTCGTTTACTTCAGCAGGCTGCTTCCTCTCCGTTTAGATACCATGCTCATTGTGCCAAACAAAAAATAATTAATGTCTCGTTTGCTGATGACTTATTTATTTTTGTTCATGGAGATGTTGTTTCGGTTAAAAGGGTCAAAGAGGCACTTCAGACGTTTACTAACATCTCTGGTTTGGCTCCTAGCCCAGCGAAAAGTACAGTGTTCTTCTGTAATGTTCCACAATTGATTAGACAGGAAATTATGGATATTATGCCATTTCAAGAGGGTGTTATTCCGGTTCGTTATCTGGGGGTTCCGCTCATCTCATCTAGGCTTCTCTTTAAAGATTGCAAGGTTCTTATTGATCGAATGGAAAAGAAGATTAATAACTGGATGACAAAGTCGCTATCCTTTGCTGGTAGGTTGCAACTAATAAACTCAGTTTTGTCTTCTATGCATATCTATTGGGCTTCTGTGTTCATTATTCCTACTCGAGTTATCAATGAGCTTGAAAAAAGAATCCGTAGATTCTTATGGAATGCAGGATCGGAGGGTAAAATCCGCGCGAAAGTTGCATGGAAAGATGTGTGCTTGCCTAAACAAGAAGGTGGTTTGGGTATTCGAAGTATATCGGATGTTAATAAATCGCTTATGCCTACGCATGTTTGGAGTATTTTAACCAAACGTGAGTCCATTTGGGTTAGGTGGATTCATGAATATAAGTTAAAAGGGAGAAATTTTTGGGAGGTCCCTTGTCGAGGGAGCATGAGTTGGGGATGGCGGAAAATATTGTCTATTCGGAGCATTGTGCGGCCTCACATATGGTTTTTACTAAAAAGTGGGATGCAAACAAATGCTTGGAGTGATAACTGGTGCCATATGAGTCCTCTTATTTCTTTTATTACTCCTAGATCGATAGCTAATGCAGGTTTTAATTTGAAATCTTCGGTTGCGGATGTCATTGATGAGAATGGGCAGTGGAGGTGGCCTCAAGCGTGGCTAGACTTGTTCCCGGTTTTAATAAATATTCAAATACCTCATCTGATTGATAATGCTCAGGATAGACTAGTGTGGAAAGCTGTGGATGGGGAGTTTGGCGATTTTAAGTCCTCTCAAGTTTGGGATATGGTTCGAAATAGAGATAATAATGCGGCCTGGGCTAATATGGCTTGGTTTTCTCAATGTGTCCCGTGCCACTCATTCCATATGTGGTTGGTGTTCAGGGATAAATTGAAGACGCAGGATAGGTTGGCAGTTTGGGAAGCAGGAAGTGCAACAAATCTTAACCTCATGTGTTGCCCTTTGTGCCATTATGATCGTGATAGTCGAGATCATCTTTACTTTCAATGCGTCTTTGCGGATCAAGTATGGACAAACGTGAAGGGTATGGTGAACATGGATAGTGTAGATAATACATGGCAGTCATTAATGGGTTGGGTTGAACATCATTCTAACTCGAAGACAGTTGATGATATTGTGTGTAAAATGGTAGTTGCGGCGACCTCGTATTACATATGGCAAGAGAGGAACAGTCGGCTGTTTACTTCTAATCTTTTATCTGCAGTTCAAGTGGCTGAGAAGATTAAAAGTTCAGTTCGTCTAAGACTTATGGGGTTCAAGTTTCGATTAGAGGCTACAAGGAAGAGGATATTTGAAACATGGAAGATTAGTGATACTAAGGATGGCGAGTTGGATCCGGGCTAGATATTTTTTGTTTGTTGTTTAGGCCGGCCTGTGTTTGTTTGTGTTTTTTGGCCGTGGTTGTTTTGTTTTTGCCTTGACGTTTTGTCTGGTTGTTTGTTGTTTGGTTTCTTGGTTTGGTGTCCTAGGCTTGGTCTGTCAAGTCTAGTTGATGTGTTGCTCTGACACATCTTTGTTTTATTGGTTTATATATAAAATTCACCGGGGTAACCCTTTACCCAAAAAAAACTCCTTCGTAAGCTATCTCCTTCATGAACTTCATCAAAATTTGGCGTTACAAAAGCATAAAAATGACATTCAAGCTATGTTGTCAAAAGCATGTGAGGCACGTACCTAGGTGCTAAGGTGCAACGAGGCACACCAACTACGCACTATCCTAGTTGTTGTCCACATTCGGCCTTTATTGGTAACTAGTTTTATACCCTATGTGCGTTGCAGCGCGCTAAACCAAATTGTCCTCGGCTTAATAACATGTAGGTTCTTGATGAAACGTATGTGTGAAAACTGTTGAATATGGGTTAAAATTTTTGTGTCGTTCATCTTGTGTCCCCTGTTTTCAAGAAAAACGCGACAACATTAGTCGTTGGGTGTAATAAAAACAAGTCATATTTGTAGGTACTAACAACATTTGATGTATGAGGTTGTGTAAAGATTGATAAAACTACTTTGATAATCTCGATAGGGTGTGTAAAAAATAATTACAACAGCGTAGCAAATTCAAAAATTTCACATGAAGCTCAAACCTAAAATTGTATCCAAAACTTATAGTCATTAAAGGCAACCAGCCTTCATCATCAATTGGCTTTAAATGCAGCAAACTCTGACTTGAGTGAAAGTTTAATTCTTTGAATGGAAGAATTCTGAGAAAATACTCATTGGAAACACCTAACCGTTTGACCTGTTCCCCCTCTAGCTAAACTTTTTGGTTACACACGTCAAAAAATGTCATTTTTTGTAGAACGGGTTGAGTTGGGGTTGACTCGCTAACATTAGAAAGCTTCTACTTAGAAAATGATAATTACTTGCAACTTACCATGAAGTTATCTTAGTAAATCCAAAAGAGTTACTTGCCAGATGTGACAATGGGTCGAACAAATGCCATTCCAAATAAGCTTGTCCTCGATTTAATAACATGTAGGTACTCGATGAATTTTAAAAAGGCACGAACCGTGTACTACTTTTCGTACCGCATACCGGAGCGTACCACGATCCATGTGACTATGAGCCAAACCACTCCAGTTGATACGTAAAACTGATTCATCCCAAAGGAGATAAATTATCAGTTTTCAAAGACGAAAAGCGAAATATATAATAGCTAAGTAGATAATAGAACTTACAGACATAATCACAGCAGTGCTTCTCTTGTATCTTTAGTTAGGAATGTTTTATCGGTTGGTTCAGCCTTAACACATGTGATCAATAAAAGATTAATCAGCTAAGTTGAGGCGTATATCCTCTGTGATCAGAAATCATAAACATAATAACTATTATCCAAAAACGATATACCATATAAAAATTATTGTATGATTGGTTTTTTATTCCATAAAAAACTAACAAATCAAATGTGACTATATGCCTTTTGTTCGAAAAAGTAACGAAGTAATAATTTGTGAATATGTGACGTTTAATTGTCCTTTGTATGTGAAAGCACTATCTTAAGAAAATAGTCGATCATTTCAAGTTTTAGACATGTTGAGGCCAGGTTGATGGATTAAATTTATAATTTATAATTTCTTAATACTGTTTTAAACAGGTTTTAATGTTGAAAATTGGTTGGTCAGGCCACCCAGCCCAAACCGTTTAATAAACGGGTAAGTCATGTCAACTTGTGTACGACCTGAACCCGTTTAGTCCCAGCCCAAACCCATTTATAGAGGCGTTGTGGCAATGAGTCGTGGCGGGTAATTTGTCAAAACAGGTTAATTGGTCAACCCGCAAACACTATCCACTTTTTAAGTATTAAGACTACTAACGTGCAAATATGAACCGTAATCCTAATTCTCCCTTTCAAAACAGCAAAACGCCACAATTTTTCGAAGAACATCACGCAATTAAGAATTGTGGTAAGGAAGCAAAATCATGGAATTTGTAGTGGTTGTAGTACATTACTTCAATCTGTCCACCCGAATAAGTAAAATGAAAAAACAAAGAGCAAAACCTGAATTAAGGGTCGAGAACAAAAGTGCTACACCTAAAACAAATTGCGACCACTAAAAGCATAACGCAGAGAGCTCCATCAATAGTGAACCCTGCAAAATAGAGGTAATTCAAATTCAATTAAAAACGCAAATAAAACCCATGACCAAACATATATACCCAAACTTGGATCGAAAGTTAGGTAAAACAGAAACAGTTAATCGAACAGAAATCTAACACATAAAATTAGCACAACCAACAATCCTAGATCCAGTGTATGACCAATTATTATTATATTATTTTGAGCAGTGGCTCAAACCGCCAAAAAAATACTTGCACCCAACTACCGAAATGAGTGTGATTTGAGCAGGTCTAAAACTGCTCAGGAAATAAAAAATATACATATTAAATTTCACCAAAATCAGCTCCAAATTGATATAGATTCAGCCGTAAACAAACAAGTTTGAAATGAGACTTTCATAACTAAATCAAACTTCTGTGCACATATATAAATCTCACCTTCCTACCAAGAGTTGTTTTCCAAAGCCTTTTTCTCAACATACATGTTTAGTTACATTACAACATACATGGTTGGTTTTCTCACCAAAGATGGTCTGCGGTTGACGCATATTCTGCTGGACTCCTATCTCCGCCCATTCTACGAAGAAGTCGAAGAAACAGTCGATCATCTTTTCACCGGGTGCAGGTTTGCGCTTGAAGTTTGGTCTGCAGTGGCGTCTTGGTGTCATTTGCAGGCGCTCTTTGCTTTCAGCTGCAGAGATTTGTTGAGTCTGCACTCTTTTTTAAGCTTGCCAAAAACTAAAAAGCGATCTGTTCAATCCATAATCCTCGTTGCTTGCTGGGTTTTATGGAAAAATAGAAATACCTCATTTTTAACCATATTAGGAGGTATACGCCTCAAGTTGTGGGAGAGATTAAGGCTCTTAGATTCCTCTGGATGTCAAACAGAGCTGGGATCGTGGGTCTAAAACACTAATAATGTCTTTGCTTGTTCTTTCTCTAATTACATAAAACCTTGCAAAAAAGGCAATTCGTTAAATACAAAATGAAATGGTTAAAAATATAAATAAAACAGCTTGCTAAAGTTGCCAAGATGAATTCATAGTAGATAAAGGCGCAAAATTTATACTCAATTGCCAGGTACCCATGATAGTAGTACATCTAAACTATGATTGAGACATCAAATGCGTCCTTATTCATCAAACAAAAAAGTTTGAATGTAAATCAATGTTGATTAAGTAAAAGTGCATGTTCAATGATATCAATAACATTATCCATGAATCCAATGTTAAAAGTGTAAACCAATGTAACAGGACGTCAAAGAAAATTAGTCGTCAAAATCATTTTCAAGAATATAAACAATAACTCGCCATTATGTAAAACAATAGTCAATTTGGTTAAGCATTTCATCGAGCGGTTGGTGTGCTTCTTCAAACCTAGCATAAACATAAAACAGCAGAAAAAACATATACATATTGTGAATACATACATAATACATATACACACAACAACCAATATATACATAAAATTGATCCTTATAAATAAACATAATGAGAAACCATAGCCTAAACCTAATATGATATGTGAAAGATGGTTCTATGGTTCCTAAATCGCAATCGAACCATATCACTGGCTAAAGCAGTTGCGGGTGAACGACCAATAAAGGGATGGATGGTTGGAAGTTTGAGAGTTTTGAGATTAACTTTGGGGAATCGAGTATGCATCAGGGGAAATCAAAGGGTAAATTGAGGGGGAAAAGGGGAATTAGGAGGCAGAAAATAGTGGAGGGAATTTCAATTTTTTTATTTTTATTAATTCTTCACCTAAAACAAAGTTCTTTTTGGGCGAATATCTTAGTTTAGCTGGAAAAAAACAATTTTTTTTTGAGGGGGGGGGGGGGGGGGAACTTGAACAGTTCTTTGGTTTTGAGATGAATACAAAAGTATTTTGCGCGATTATAGACAAATTACACACTTTGTAATCTAGTGTAAACATAAAATACTAATTTTGTAATTTTACTCATCTAAAGTTTATATATTCATATCTCGTATTAATTGAATAAGGAAGAATGAATGAGGAAGATTGAATTAAATTGTGAAGAAATCAATATGATTCGAAAAAGAAGAAGAAAGATAAGAGTCTAACGGTACGGGGGTTTTCGTATAAACTATTCGCGTCTAAACTGTTCGGGTCGAAACCTTACTTGTGTAACTTTAGGGGGTTAGGCAAGATGGATAGAGCCTAGCCTCTTTGCAAAGGTGTCAGGTTCTATCCGGAGCCCCACCCGAGTTTTTGTCCCATCGTGTGTTACGCTAGAGAGTGTTCAGCTCTTGTGTTGGCACAAGTCTGTCAAGTTGCAGTCGACGGTATGGTTTCCCAGGGGAAGCCCAAGCCAAACTCTTGAAGCCAATGTGGGCCTGGTTAAGACAACATAGTTTGGCCGGAGTGGGGCAACAAAACTCCTCCAATTTGGGAAATGCGGTAGCCTAACACAAGAAAGTCGTCGTTCAAAAAAAAGATATATTTGGTAATAATTAAAGAAAATGTTGCATTCATTAAAAAAATATATATGATTAATGAATAATAATTTAAAATATTGTTGTACTTATTGACAATTGTTATAGAGTAAGGTGTTGTAGAGTATAGTGTATATAGTAACACTCAAACTAAATAAACTAAATGCCATTACAAGTGTATGCGAAGCAAATGTGGCATACGTAAAATGTCATTAAAAACCTAAATTAGTGGCACAAAAGTTAAACACCACTAAAAGTGTGTGCCAAGCAAATATGGCATACGCAGTGTGCCACTAAAAACCTGAATTAGTGGCAAAAAAACAAAATGCCACTGAAAGTGTATGCCACTAAATGACATTTTGTTTGTTGTGCGTCTAGTCGTTTAGTTGTCGAGCCTGATCTCGAGCTTTACATACAAAGTTACAAATTATATATTATATATACGTACTATTTTAAGTTGGATGTCGAACTCTAGCCGAGCTTTGGCTTGTTTAAGCTATCTAAGCTAGCTCATATCACTATTAGAAAACACAAGAGTTTGGACGGTTGAAAACTTTGTTATGGGCTAGTCATAACCTAAAATGCCCAAAATAGTGCTTTTGGTATTTTCAAACCAGTTAATCGCCTAAAATATTACCATTTTGACGATTTTAAATGAAGCCCCAAAAATGGTTTTTTCCATCTAAAGATTAGTCTAGCTCAAAATAAAATGAGGTATTTTTCATAAAGTGTAGTATTTTCTAAGCTATTTTAGAAGACCAGCTAAAAATATGTATGTATGTACATGTATATGTGCAAAAAAATTGGTCGATCGAGTTTGACGTTGTTAGTAATATAGCGTGTAACAGGTTCATTAAGAGTCATCATAACTATTAGAGTGAAAAATTGGATATGGGAAGATGCGGCTGGGATGAGAAATCATGAGAGACCGGTGAGAATGTCGCCTCGTCGATAGGGTACCTTCCAAAACCAATACCAAACGGCATGGCCATGTCCCAAAACCACTATGACGAGCCTAACTGTAACGAGCTTGAACCTAAAAAAAGCTCATTAAGTAAACTAGCTCGAGTTCAACCCAGCTCATGAGCCTAAACGAGACATTGTTAATATAATTTTTAATTAATATATTAGATATATATCACTTTCATAAGTCCGTACAAAACTTTCTCTGTAACAGTTTTCAAGTTTTTCCCATGATTTTCTATTGGAAATTAACCATGATGTCCATATTACATAAACTATAACTGCTATACGAAATTAACCCTTATGTTTATATAATGTTTTTTTATGACGGTAAAAAGATGACACACAAAAACAGTTTCATAAATTTATTAAATTTTGTACAACCATGACATTTTTTTCTTGACACGCATTTAAATGTAATAAAATAAGTGTGTCATTATTCGCGTGTCAAGATAGATCTTGTTTTTTTATGACGCTAAAAGGATGACACACAAAAAAGGGTGTCATAAATATATTGAATTTTGTAAAACCATGACATTTTTTTTCTTGACAGGCACTTTCGAATGTCATAAAATGAGCGTGTGTCATTGTTTGCGTGTCAAGATGAATCTTGTTATTTTTATGACGCTAAAAACATGACACACAAAAAAGAATGTCATAGATTTATTAAATTTTGTAAACTATGACATTTTTTTCTTGACATACGCTTTTAAATGTCATAAAATATGCGCGTGTCATTGTTCGTGTGTCAAGAGGAGTGTATTTTCTAGTAGTGACCATCATTTTCCTTTAAAAAAAAATCACCTACAACCTCCCTTATCCTCCCTCTACATCTCGGCTCAAACACCCCCACATAACTCCACCATTTTTACTTCAAGATCACCCCATTTTCACTAAAATTAAGCCTACATAAGAGCATTCTCATCCAATCCATCAAAACTTGTGAGGGTGAGTTTTTATATTGTAAAGGGTAAAAAAAAGTGGTTGTGAGTGGAGGAGAGAGAAAATGTTACTGTTCATCTGTATATTTGGGGGGACACTGTTCACCCAGTATAATTTTTTTTAATATATATTGAAAGTAGTTGTGAGTGAAGGAAAGAGAAAAATGTGATGATAATATTATTTAATTGAAAAGGAAAGAGAAAAAGTATTTGTTTTTAGTGGAAATATATTGATATAGGAGTTGTTTTTTAGTGGAATGTATGAATAATTTGATGGATTGGATAAGAATGCTCTAAGACCTTCTAAGCATCAAGAACACATGGAGCATCATTAGGGCTACCTTTGGAGCTTAATCTCTTCTAAATCATCACCTTAAGACACTTGCAAATTTGTAAGCCTTTTACTTATCATTTTTAAGCTTATTATTATGTCTAGATTACTAAAGTACTTGTTGATCATCTTGAAATCAAAGAAAAATTTCACCTAAAACCCTAAACCAAAACTTAACAACTTACTAATCTTGAAGTGTTATGTGTTTATTATGTGCTTTAGGGTTGTATGAGTTGTTTGATCTTGTTAATCTTGGTTAAAATAGGTGGTTTAGCTTAGGATTTAAGTTGATCATGTTGTATGTTTAGTGTAGTAAACTAGATTAGTGATGATCTTGATGGATTAGTCTTAGAAATGTGATTTAAACACTTAGAAGTTTAAATCAAGAAAGATCATCACCCTTAAATCTATGAGCTTTATATATATATATATATATATATATATATGTGTGTGTGTGTGTGTGTGTGTGTGTGTGTGTGTGTTTAAACATGAAAGATTAAGGATTTAATAAACTAAACATGGTGATTAAGAACTAATAAATGTGATTTCTAAAAATAACAAGTGATTATGAAAACCACACTTAAAAGTCTTGGATTTTTCTTTTAAATTAATATATATATATATATAAGTGCTCATGATTTAAGAAAATAAGTGGTAGAATTTGTTTACTTAATGTTGTAAATTGTTGAGATTAGTAGATTAATGTTGATGGTAAATTGGAAATGATTTTAAACATGTTTTGAATACATGGGAAAAACGCCATAGTTTAGGGAAACTATGGCGAAATTTTAATTTAAATCTAATCGCGATTAAAAAGAGATTAATGGGGTGATTAAGATGGTTAATCGTGATTAGTAAACTTAATTGCGATTAACGACCTTAATCATGATTAGACGAACCCTAATGACAAGGGTTAAGTATTAACTATCCAAGAGTTTATTTAAACACTAAAAGGTATTTTTATTAAACAAACATGGGGAAAATTATAAGCATACCAATAAATAAAATTTTTGGAGAAAATTATATATACGATTTAAATACCTTAGTTGGTGTATAATACGTGCGTATTATGTGTATGTATTAGTGATAGGAAATACAAACCAAATGCATAAATACCTTTCACAAAAGCAATACATGAATACTTGAAAATTCACCAAATACATATACATGAACCACACATATGACAACCACGAATGAACCACCGGACAAAGGATAAGTGGGTAAACGGACATCGGACGACTTAACTTATAACCATATTTACTAACATGGCAATATATATATATAAATAATCGAACCGACACAAAATATATAATAAACGCTCTATCGAATGAAGCACGTCGTCATCGCCAACGATCACCTTAGTGTCTTGACACGGAGCGTGCACACACCACGGACGACATATTGTCACTTCCGACACGAAAACACACATATTTGGCACTACGACGAAACTCTTAAAAAATATATATTTATAGACAAGAGAAATATAAATATATGTAACACTTATAAAAATCCGGAAAGTATAAAAAATGAATATTACTAAGTATACATATACATGTGAGTATACAAGTATAGTAATACGTGTAAAATACGCTCAAAATACACTTGTGAAAGTATAAGAATACTTGGACTTATAATGGGCTTGTAAAGGCCCATGTATATATAATAATTGGGCTAAGCCCACTTACATAACATAAATATTGGGCCAAGCCCAATACCTTAAATACATGGGCAAATGCTCATTTCCTAAAATACTTATAAAAGCCCACGTACAATACTAATATGGGCTAGGCCTACTAACTTATAGAACTTGGGCTAGGCCCAAATGCCATAAAATATGGATTAAGCCCAAAACCCTAAATTGTGAGCTAAGCCCAAAGTAACATACATGTATATTTTTATAAATATATATTGTACAAGTACACGTATAAATACGGTATACCTACACATATAAATACAGTATACCTACACGTATAAATACGGTATACCTACACGTATAATACGGTATACCTAGGCGTATAATACTGTATACATACACGTACAAATACGGTATACGTACACGTATAAAGCACACAAATACAAATATACATATGGTATGCGTATATGTATAAAAGACTCTAGTACATGATGATATACTCACATAAACTTGTTGAAATTTACTCTCTCACTAATGTTGTATACATACGACAACGTATTTCGACGTTAAAAATAAATATTTTTAACACCTATATCTATAAGAGATATACAACTATATTTGAGGAACAAATATAAATCCTTGAACCAAAGCATACAGATAAAACAAATGCCAACATATTACTAAAATACACAAGTGTTCCAAAAACTAAATGAAAATAATAAACGTTCAAGATGAACAACGAGTACAAGGTCTAGGAAGGACCGATGTGTCTAATGAGTTAGAACCCTTACTAGTTGACTTGCGTTTACAGAACACGTTGATTGAATATCTCTCTCTCTCTCTCAGGAACGCAAAGCTGTGAGTTCATGTCCCCCTTTTCTTTTAAACGTTTTCGGTTTTATAACTCTCGGGGGGAAATACATGTTAACAAGGGTATGGTTAAGCTATGGAATGAATTCTTGGATCACGTGAGAATAGGCGCTAACTTAGGCACCATTAATCCTTTTAAGGACCACGGAACAGGGGGTAGATCTATCGGGTACGGGCGAGCCCCACTCACGGTCCTTGTGTGGCCACTTAGAGTGCTTTTGTGTCCCTGTCGAAGTGAATCAACACCTAAATCATCTATCGGGTTGAGTGCTTCCTATGTCGGCACACATATTAATGTCCTTGCAAACCATTAATGATCATTACATTCATAGACGCTCTACATACCTACTTATAACACTTGAACTTTCAAATGTTTTTGAGATTCATTTGATACTTACGAACTTAAAACACATGAACTCGCTCAACTTTTGTTGATGTTTTCAAACTTACATGTATTTCAGGGAACTAATGGGACTTTGGTGCTGGTATTTACTTCGAAGCTTTTGGATTACAAGTTATCGGTGTCATCCCTTTTGGAGGGTTTGGTCCATATATCTCATCTTCAATAAGATATAGGATGCAAAGCCTTATGTTTTAATCTTATGTCAAACTTGACTTTTGTAAAACTTATAACTTATGTTGTTTTGTATTTTAAAAAACTTATGGTGTGTACTTTTAACTTATGTCAATGGATGAACATCGTATGTTTTTAATCATGTAGTTGTTTACTTATATGGTATGCGATGAAAACTAATCAAGTTCACACCGCACGATTCCGCTAATAAACGGGTGTGACAGATTGGTATCAGAGCCTCGATTGTAGTGAACTAGGATTCCTTCTCGAGTCTAGTCTACAATCACTAGGATACTCTCACGAAAACATTTTGTTTTTGTAAAATGTTTTTCATTGCATATACAAAGGCACTAAGGTCCGATAATAAAACTCTTTTCAAGGAAACAATGCGAGGACATTAATTGGGGCATAGTCTATATGGCAGAGAAGAAAATTAAAGAACAAATTGTTTTACATTCATTACTTTCAAGTTTTATTTGTTTTAATTTATTGGAGATTGCCGATCTCGAATCCGGCTCTATCAGAAGCCATGGCTGGCTTGGTTTTGTTTGAAACCCTAGGTTAGGGTTTAGGGTGAAGTGAATTGGAAAATTGGTAAAGTAGAAGTATTTTTGTTAATGGGGTGAGTCAGGGTATTTGTGGGTGGAGTTGTGGGTCAGTTGGATCATCAGCCCAAATCATTTCTTGGTTAAAATTGTTTCATAAAGGGGGTGAAGGAGATGGTGAATTGTTGATGGTACGTAGCAAGGCATTTTCAGGTGACTGGGTGCCGGGGATGATGACAGGGGGTAGCGTGGCCTGACATGAAGGTTGTCTGTGGGATTTCTAAGAGAGGGCGTTAGTTTTCCGTATATTAATTAATTTATTATAAATAGTGGGGTTCAAAATTTTTTATTTTACGTTTAAAATAGATATATATTTAATGGGGGAACAAAATGACTATAATACCCTCACGTGCAAGGCACGTGAGGGAAGTTAACAACAAAAACTAATGAGGTTATGAGATAAGGACACCGCCTAATAGAAGATAGTAACATAAAGGACATGCAGTGTAATTTTTGAAGTTAAAGGACAACGTCTGCAACTTCGATTAAACATAAAGGACGTAAAATGCAATTTAGCCTTTGATTAAACATATATATATAAGTAGTGGATTAAGATTGACGTTTGATTACCTTTAACCTAGCAAATACAAATGCTTAGTCATGGCATTAGATTGTTACAAACTTTTTCTTATTAAATTTCATAAACTATGATAATAATATTTACTTGTGTATACTTCAGCATCTACCACATTTGAAAGTACTTCAACTCTTTGCCATGCCCAAGCTACTCAGCACACCAGATTTTGATGGACTCCCATGTCTTCAAAAGTTAACACTTTATTGTTGTGACGAGTTAGAAGAAATTCACCCTTCACTTGGAACTCACACGAGTCTTGTATACTTGAGTATATTAGGTTGTTACAAACTTAGAAGGTTTCCAAGAATTGTCCAGATGGAAAACCTAAAGACTCTAGAAATAAAGGGTTGTAAATTGAAAGATGGAGAAATCCCTTGTGGTGTAGGTAAGTTATCCAACTTACAAGAGCTAGATCTAAGGACTAAGGAGTAATGATTTTTCAAGATTAGATTTCAGCTTCTCGCAGCTTACTATGCTCAAAGACCTCAACATGTCATATTGTAACAAGCTTCTTAAATTGCCCGAGCTCCCATCAAATTTAGCTATTCTTAAAGCAGACTATTGCATGTCACTTACAACTGTTGGAGATTGCCACAAAAAATGTAAACAGTTATGCGAAGTCTCACTTCATGAATGGCGTGACATTCATAATGGTGAAAGATTACTACAATCCATGCTTGAGGTATGTTTGTTTGTGTGCTTTTTTAATCTCATTTAATAATGATCTGAATATAACGACCGTGTGTTAATGAATTAGGGAAATGCTATTGAAAATGGCTCTATGCTTCTCCGACTTCGAGGTGTTGATGTTGCAAAGGGGTTTACACCTCCTTTGCTTAGAGGGGGTAGATGTATAGTGCAACTTCCAGAGAATTGGTACAATGACTTTTGTGGTTTCTTAATATGTGTTGTTTTGCCAAGTTACTTATCATCTATAGTATTAAATATGAATGAGGTGATGAGTGGTAGGGATTCTCAAGATGATGTGGTTTGGGAGGAGAGTGATAATGCCAATGATTCTCAAGTTGATGTGACCGATACAAGAGGTTGTTTATTTAGACAAAGGTCTAAATTTCTTCCATTTAAAAGTTCGGTTGACAAGGATACACTGGTATGGTATGTTTCATTTGGTTCATTGAGAGACACTACATGGTGGGATCAAAGATACAAAGCTCTCTTGTTTCGCATTAATGATAAAGATAAGAATAGGAATGAAAAGTGTAGCGGTTTTAGAGTCAGACTCATTGACAAGAAAAGTAGAACTAGTCTAACAGAAACATCAACATGCCATTCTCATCATGCACCTAGATTCAAGATCGAAGGTGACACAACATCTGCTTTAAGGATATCCTTAGACAGTTAAGTGTAATCAGGATTGTCATTGTTACGTAAATTATTTGTTAATATGTAAAATCATAAATATACATAAATTTTACTTCCAAACATTCCTTCATATATTACCAACAAATTTAGTATTGTCGCAAATGACTTTATTTTCTTCTATTGTATTTATAAATGTAACATGGATGACAATGTTTAGAGAAATAATTCACTTACTGATGTTACTGAATGCAATCATCAAGCCATCTAATACTTCCATCATTAGAAGATTTTTATTCCTCTTTGTTGTAACCGAAGCGGCTACGACATCAGCCACCCGCAAGCCTGGCTTCATTGAAGATCTGAAGAAATCTTGCATTTTCATGTACTCAAAAGACTTCACCTTTGACAATACCTGTCACGTGTTACCAGTACATAACAAAGGGTACAATGAGACAAGGAACAAAAAATAATTGGCAAATTACATAAAACGTTAACCACGAGCTTTGGTCTAAAATTCCAAAACTTTTTTAACACTAGTACACAAGTGATTTGTTGGTGCTATGAGATTTTATTAGTGGTGCGGTTGAAGTATTAACCCGCACCTTCATATATTCCATTAACAAAATCACCCCCAAAGTAAAAGGAACCCGCACCCTTAGATCCTTCCAATCTTCCCCAGAAAATTTTTAGCAAAATTGTATCCACCACCAATTTTACACTTTTACAATTTACACAATACAATTGAGCCTTCTTCTCTCCTCTCCTCTCCTCTCGAACCCTAATACCGGCTCTAATAATGATAATGGTGAAACCGTCACAAGCAAACTACGGCTACAGCAATGGAGAAACCGCCACATGTAACCCTAAACTGCTAGCAGAAAAACCTTTTCCTGTGAAACCCTAAATCGATTCGCGATTGTTACAAATTAAGGAACCTAAAGCCGAAATCAGCCCTCACATGTGATGCAGGCCCAAGTGTGGAGGAGCGGGTCATCTTGTATTTGGAGGCCCAAGATCGTGTAACAAAAGGGGCCTCACTAAAATGGCTCTAACTTGGGCTACGGGGGTCCGTTTTGGGCGTGCGACCAGGCGAAACGAACGTGAGAACGAGCTCCATCTTGCTGCAAACGGCCAATGGCAGTTTGGGTCATCGTCCGGGCCAAAAAAACGCTTATTTCTATTAGTTATTTGCATTTTTATGTTTTTTGAAGTGTTTTAGACATTTTGTTTTTGGGCTTGTGTTTGGTCCATGGCCTTTTTGTGGCCCATTTCGAATTTCTATCTCTATTTATATGGTTCTCTAGTAATTTGAACAATCAGACTTGAATTTTGAAACTACTCAACTTTTCACTTCAAATTCCGTGCCCTTTGGGTTGAAATTTGGGGTTGGGAAAAGACCTACACGGGTATTCACAGAATCAACGTGTTTGTTCTTCGTTATCGTATCACGCGCTACATCTGTTGGTATCAGAGCCGAAATCCTGGCTCAAAATGCCTCCGAGGAGAAACAACAACAGGCCTCTCGATGAAGTGTATGAACGGGAGTTGGAGCAGCGACTTATGGCGAGAGTGGATCAACGGTTGGATCAAGTGGTCGACCAGTTGACTGACCGGATGGCTGACTTGATCAATCGTTGGAGGCAGGGACCCAATGATGGGTATGGTTCTGATTTTAGTAACCCATTTGGTGATGGTTCGGATTCCGAAGACGAACAGGAAGGGCGACCAAGGGGTGAACGTGGAGGGGGTAACAGGCGTTGGGATTTTGGGATAAGGGTTGATATTCCAGAATTTGATGGGACCAGTTTGAATCCGGAGGGGTTCATCGATTGGTTGGCTACCGTGGAGGAAGTGTTTGAATACAAGGAGGTGCCTGAAAATAAGCGGGTGGCCTTGATCGCTACCAGGCTACGTGGTAGGGCCTCTGCATGGTGGCAACAATTGAAGTTAACGCGAAATAGACTCGGGAAGTCAAGGATCGTGACATGGGCCAAGATAAGAAAGTGGTTGCGGTCTAATTTTTTGCCTCACAACTTTCAAAGGTTGATGTACCAACGCCTGCAAAATTTAAAACAGGAGGCTAAATCGGTTGATGATTATACCACTGAGTTTTACCAGTTGATTGCTAGGAACGACATTCAAGAACCGGAGGAACAACTTGTTTCTCGGTATATTGGGGGTCTGAGGGTTCAAATCATGGAGTCTGTGAATCTTTTTGACCCGTTAACCATCCCAGAGGCACACCAACGGGCGTTGGCCTTTGAGAAACAAAATCGTCGGGTGAACAGTTCATTTACCCCTGCCAGAGGGAATGTTGGGTCAGGCAGTGGGGCACCTCGTGGCGGGCCTAGTCAACAACGGCCGGGGGTTAACAATACCGGGCCTACTTCTAAAGGGGCTAGTAGTAGTGGTCCGAGATGTTTCAATTGTGGTGAAACAGGCCATCGTCAGTAGTGGTCCGAGATGTTTCAATTGTGGTGAAACAGGCCATCGTCAAGCTGAGTGTAAAAAGGCTGGTAAAAGACACTTGTTTGCTGAGTCTGAGGATGATCAATATGAAGAATACGAAAATAACCCAGTGTATGATGAAGAAACTGAATACGAAGAGGAGGTTGTGAGCGGTGATGTTGGTGTGAACTTGGTGGTCAGACGCTCTTGCTATACACCAAAGGCAGATGGGGATGATTGGCTTAAGCATAACATCTTCCACTCAACATGTACCATTTTGGGAAAGGTTTGCACGTTTGTTATTGATTCGGGGAGTTGTGATAATTTGATATCTGAAGAGGCGGTCCAGAAGTTGGCTTTGAAGACAGAAAGTCACCCAAACCTTATAAGCTTCAATGGCTTAAAAGGGAGGTGAAGTGACGGTATCTAAAAGTGCCCTTGTTTCTATTTCTATTGGGTCCACATATAAAGATGATGTTGTGTGTGATGTGGTCCCTATGGACGCGTGTCACTTATTGTTAGGTAGACCTTGGGACTATGAGCATAATGGGCGGTCAAATACTTATAGCTTTTTGTTTGGTGGTGTGAAGATAACTCTTGTTCCTAGCAAGCCTAAGCAATTAGCCACAAAACAGTTGGGTACTCTGTTGACCATTAGTCAGTTTCAAGATGAGTTGGAGGAAGCAGACAATGTTTTTATTTTGATTGGGAAGCTAGTGCCCGAGGAAGTCGAAATTCCTGAATGTATGGTTCCGTTATTCGAGGAGTTTGTTGATGTTTTCCCAGATGATTTGCCTGCCGGGTTGCCACCCCTACGAGACATCCAACATCACATTGATTTGGAACCGGCGGCCCAACTACCCAATAAGCCCCATTACAGAATGAGCCCAAAAGAACATGAGGAATTGCGTCGGCAGGTTGAAGACTTAATTTCTAAAGGGTACGTTCGGGAAAGCATGAGTCCTTGTGCTGTTCCTGCTCTGTTGACTCCAAAGAAGGATGGGACGTGGCGTATATGTGTTGACAGTCGTGCAGTCAACAAGATCACTGTAAGGTACAATTTTCCGATTCCCCGACTTGATGATTTACTTGATCAAATTAGCGGTGTGATGAAAGGTGTGAAACCCGAGTGTTAACATGTTTATCTTGTGTGATTTATTGTCGTTTACAAGATTATATACTGTGAATATGTTCACTACGAGCGTTTATTGATTCACGGGTTAATCGGCATAATTCGGTGGAATTAAGTGCGTGGAAGCAAAGAGGAACGAGCAAGGATGATTATCGAAAGAAATCACGTCATGCGGGAAGTCTCGGGTCCGATATGGAATTTAGAGACAAAAGACATATGATATAACAAAGTCGAGGGACCTAATGTGTCATTGTGTGAAAGTAATATATGAAGGGGAAGGTGAATTAATTCTGAACATCACAAAAAGTCAAGAGAAATTAATATCATTCATATACACACATGTAGACTCTTTGAAGGAATTCATATATACACGCATACAATGGGGAATTAAAGAGGCTGACTATTGGAAAATAATTAATACTTACACACTTGCCAATTTGGATGGCATGGGGGGAAGTAATAACTCACGTATTCATTTTTCATTATAAAAGGACATCGAGCTCAGAAAAATGAACCATCACTCTCAGCTCAGAAAAATCATGCACTCAACCTCAGCTCGAGCCTGTGAAGATCACCCCACCAACATGCGCGGTTAAATCTTTTGTGGACACTCCGGGTGAATGATTCTTGTGAGACACTTTTAATTTAGTTTTTGTTTTGTATTGAGATTTGGATTTGTAGTCGGGTGACAGCCGACTATTTGAGTAATTATATAATTTGTGTGACAGACAAATCCTGAGTGACAGTCAGAGTTATAATTATGTTTTGAATCCAATTATGCTTTTGTTGATTGAATGATTCCTATGTATGCTTGTTTTAATATTTATCTGATCAATTAATATTAAGATTTTGAACTGCATAGGTAATTGGTAGATGTGACAGGTTTACTATTCAATCAATAGCATCCAATAAAATCAAAACTAGGTTATTAGTAATTACAGAATCTGAATCTCGGAGTGACCACGTTTTTTCTATCATTGTTTTACAATCTCAAAATTATTGTTTATATTTTTCTACCAAGTTTTCAAAGTAATTCAAATATTTACAAACAAATAATAATTAGCATTAACCACAGACTCCTCTGGATTCGATACCCTGCTTACCCTAGCTACCTAGGTTAATTAGGTTTTTGCATGTCCATAACGACAGACATCAAAATGGCGCCATTGCCGGGGAGTCGGTGCGCTTAGTTTAGTTAGTTGTTTTTCTTAAAAAAAAGTATAATTATTGTATGGTTTTTATTTGTTTTTATTTAGTTCCTGTTTGTTTTATTTTATTTTGTGTTTTGTCTGTTTTGTTTAATTAGTCTTTTATTTAATTTGTAATTTTAGGATATTTAGAAAAACCCCTTAAAAATATATATATATATATATATATATATAGGGGAAGGTTAAAATGAGAACCACCTCGAGTTGTAAGAACCAGTGAGAACCACCCCCGCGGGGGGCCGTTGACCACGAAATTTTTTTTACACCTAGATCCGTATATTTTAACACGGGGGGTAAATTTTGGGTTCAAACGGCGCGCCCGAGGGGGTAGTTTTTTACGCCCAAAGTTTGGGTTTTTTTAATTTTTTTAATTTTTCTTTTTTTTTTTTACCAAACTTTGGGCGTAAAAAACTACCCCCTCGGGCGCGCCGTTTGAACCGAAAATTTAAACCCCCCGATAAAATATACGGATCTAGGTGTAAAAAAAATTTCGTCGCCGACGGCCCCCCGCGGGGGTGGTTCTCGTTGTTCTTACAACTCGAGGTGGTTCTCATTTTAACCTTTCCCTATATATATATATATATATATATCTTTCTTTTTAGGTATACTTTATTTCTTTTGCTTTTATCATTACTTTTTGACTAACGAAAAGTTTGGCATTACTTTAGGTTTTGCATCGTTTTCAATCACTACTTTGTCTAACGAAAAAAAAAAAGGTTTTTTCTTTAAAAAAAATGATGTTGTTTTTCTTTAGCGATCAAAAAGTATGGGGAATCTCCTTTAGCTAGTTGTTTTTCTTTAAAAAAAAAATCAAACGAAAACATTTTGATGACAAGTTTTACTTTTGTTTGTTTGTTTGTTTTCTGTATATATTACTTTTGTTTGTTTGTTTGGTAATTTACTTTTGTTTGTTTGTTTTCGTTTTACATTAAAAAAAATCCAAAAATAGTTGTTTTTTGTTCTTTCTAGTTAGTTTTTATTTTATTTTATTTATTTATTTAATATTTTTTTTTTGTTCAGTACTACTGTTAGTTTGTTATTTGTGCAGAAACAATGGCATCGAAATATGATTATGACCATGTTATTTGTGCAGAAACAATGGCATCGAAATATGATTATGACCCATGCTCATGTTGCGGGAGCTATTATCACTGGGCTCAAGATTGTCCACATTTTGAACAAAGGTACTACCAACCGGATTATGGCTCCAGAGGATATCAAAACTACAATCAATCCGATAAAGGCAGGGACTACCATCATGACCGAAATTGGGAGTACAATGGTTATAGGGGCAATGGTCATTTTAATGAATATGACTCATCAAGTTACGCCCAAGACATCCCTGATATATATCAGATTTATGAAGATATAGTCAAGCAAGGTGAATTCATAAATGCACTATGCAATGAGCGGGTTAAAAGAGAGTCCGAGAGGTTAGGAAGCAACAATCAAGTGGACTCACAATCTCAAATATCCGAGTCAATCGCGGATTCCCAAGATGAGGTTTGTATTGAAGAATCAGATGTAGAGGCAGTAACTCCTGTACGGGTAATAGTTGATGATAATGATTCACCCGTCCGTTTAAATATGACCATTGGTGCAATCCGTTTGGTTGCAAGTGTTGAAGATGAAGAGGAGAATGGGCCTTTGATCCCAGTCCAGTTAGATGAGTTCAAGACTGAGAGGGCATTGGTGGATCTTAGGGCAAGCGTAAGCATATTGGAAGGTCGAGTGTTTGATGAATATGATTTTGGTGAGCTTGAAAAGGTGGACACCACGATTGTGCTTGCAGACGGGTCAAGGAAACCATCTAGGGGGATGTTGAGAGGAATTGCTGTAAGAGTAGGCGATTGTTATTACCCCGAAGATTTCCTAGTTGTGGACCATACGCCGTCCAATGTTGAAGGACAACCGCCGGTTATCTTAGGCCGACCATTCTTGAAAACCGCGAAGGCTACCATTGATTGCAATGCTAATACTTTGAGTATGGTCTTCGGGTCACGTAAGTTTTCCTTAAACTTTATGTCTCACACTTATGCTTATTCTAATATTGTTAACAAGTGTCATCCTCCAATTAATGAGGATGTCCCGAAAGAGAGTGTTGCTATGATTGACAGGTCTGAAGATGAAAAGGTCGTGAAGGATAAAGTGGTCAAATCACCATGGTGGCTCAAGATGAGAAACAAAAAGAGATCAGTCAAGTTAGAAAAGGAGTCACCAAAGGATGCAACCAAATCCAAGAAGAGACCACATGAGGTGAATATAGGTGAGTTCTCACAGCTGAAGGAAAAGAAGAAGCCCGCAAGGAAAATTAATGGTGAATTCTCACAGTCGATAGATTTCGATAACCCTGATCATATGGATGCCATATGGAGTGAAGGATGGAAGTGGGATACTAACCATTCACCAGCACAAGTGTTCTTTGCACGAGAGATGCCATTTAAACCACCTTGAGCATATCAGGTATGGTCTGGCTGAAGACCCATAAACTTAGCGCTCTCGGGAGGCAACCCGAGTTGTGTGTCAGTGTCCGTTTTGTTCTTCCCCATGGCAGCAAGCAAGTGTGGGGAAGTTTCGCTTGATCAGGTACATGTACTCTTTCCTTTATCTTAGTTTGTTGTCTGGTGGTCATGTTCTTTTATGTGTGTTTTTGTATTTGGTGGTGTTAAAATTTATTGTGTTTAGGGAATGTGTTATGTTATTTGTATTAGGAAAGGTTGCTCATGAGGTTTGTTAGTTGGTATTCCTAGGTTTTGTTTTAAAAACACTATACATTGGGGACAATGTAGCCTAAGTGTGGGGATATGGAAACCCGGGAAGGAAAAGGCTTGGGACAGAGTTTGAAAGAGGTTGAAAAGTGATTAAAAACGATGAAAACCGAAAAAAATTGAAAACTTTTAAAATTTTAAAGAATTTCATCGCCTTAAGTGAACTAAATGATATGAAAAACCGAACGTTTCAATCACTAATGGGTTCCTTGCCGGTAGCAAACTAACGTAGTCCCTTGTCATGGTCGTTCCTTTAAGTTTCATGAGAGTAGGTCCGACATGTGTTTTTATGATAAAAGAATTGAGAAGAGATGTCTATTTAGGGGTAACATGCTTTAGATTGCATATGCTACATGTCGGCAGCCTTTTTACCCTTTCTTGGTGAGAATTTTGAGCCTGTAGAATGATAGAATGATTTGCATATTGAATTCCTTTGTTGAGAGCAGGCCACGTGTTATTCTGTGTTAGAACTTGTATGATTTGATGCATGCTGAGACTGTGGTTTGATACGTGCACGTAAATGATAAAGGCATTAGGATATCCCGTACACCTATTTGTTTTGTGTTTACCTAGTTATTACCCTTAGTAGCCCTTTTGAGCCTATTTACCTTTCGTTTGTCCACCTAATGTGAAATGTTTTGATACCGACCGTGAATGACAAATTATGAATGAGTGAAAAAAAAAAGCAGAGAAAAGAAAAAAAAATATAAAAAAAAGAAAAAAATAAAAGGAAAAAAATAAAAGTTTTGTGAATATTGTTTATGTATTGGGTAGAAACCAACCCAAAAGTATGTTATGTTTGCAAATAAAGTTGTCACGGTTTGGTCGTTTGTTTGTTCGCCACGAAAAAAAATATATATATAAATATAAACCAAAAAATTTCATACCTTTAGCCTAAGCCCAAAACCCGAAAGTCCTTTTGATGCGTGCCGTGTTATATGATACAGTGGAGGTATGATTGTTATACAAGCCTATGATTACAATGATTACAGGATTTCATGTTTGGTTTTGAGTGTTATATATACTAGCACATTACACGCTAGTTCATATTTTTAAACGGAGAGGAGAGTCCATTGTGAGGGGTGTGTAGCACGTGTATAATCCTAAGCATGTTAGTTTTGAATAGACAAGTCTTAAGTTTTAAAAGTTGCACCAATTGCTTGTCGGACTGTCAATCTTGATTGTGTCAGTCTATGGGACGGGTATGACTTGGGACTTAATCTGTTGCATTGGTCTAGGGGTTTAGAGGTGTTGTTACTATGGTGAGTAGTTCCATATCGGTTTGCTTGAGGACAATCAAAGATAAGTGTGGGGATGTGATGAAAGGTGTGAAACCCGAGTGTTAACATGTTTATCTTGTGTGATTTATTGTCGTTTACAAGATTATATACTGTGAATATGTTCACTACGAGCGTTTATTGATTCACAGGTTAATCGGCATAATTCGGTGGAATTAAGTGCGTGGAAGCAAAGAGGAACGAGCAAGGATGATTACCGAAAGAAATCACGTCATGCGGGAAGTCTCGGGTCCGATATGGAATTTAGAGACAAAAGACATATGATATAACAAAGTCGAGGGACCTAATGTGTCATTGTGTGAAAGTAATATATGAAGGGGAAGGTGAATTAATTCTGAACATCACAAAAATTCAAGAGAAATTAATATCATTCATATACACACATGCAGACTCTTTGAAGGAATTCATATATACACGCATACAATGGGGAATTAAAGAGGCTGACTATTGGAAAATAATTAATACTTACACACTTGCCAATTTGGATGGCATGGGGGGAAGTAATAACTCTCGTATTCATTTGTCATTATAAAAGGACATCGAGCTCAGAAAAATGAACCATCACTCTCAGCTCAGAAAAATCATGCACTCAACCTCAGCTCGAGCCTGTGAAGATCACCCCACCAACATGCGCGGCTAAATCTTTTGTGGACACTCCGGGTGAATGATTCTTGTGAGACACTTTTAATTTAGTTTTTGTTTTGTATTGAGATTTGGATTTGTAGTCGGGTGACAGCCGACTATTTGCGTAATTATATAATTTGTGTGACAGACAAATCCTCAGTGACAGTCAGAGTTATAATTATGTTTTGAATCCAATTATGCTTTTGTTGATTGGATGATTCCTATGTATGCTTGTTTTAATATTTATCTGATCAATTAATATTAAGATTTTGAACTGCATAGGTAATTGGTAGATGTGACAGGTTTACTATTCAATCAATAGCATCCAATAAAATCAAAACTAGGTTATTAGTAATTACAGAATCTGAATCCCGGAGTGACCACGTTTTTTCTATCATTGTTTTACAATCTCAAAGTTATTGTTTATATTTTTCTAGCAAGTTTTTAAAGTAATTCAAATATTTACAAACAAATAATAATTAGCATTAACCACAGACTCCTCTGGATTCGATAGCCTGCTTACCCTAGCTACCTAGGTTAATTAGGTTTTTGCATGTCCATAACGACAGACATCACGGTGCCACTATTTTCACAAAAACTAGACTTGAAGAGTGGGTATTACCATATCCGACTTAGGCATGGGGATGAGTGGAAAACCGCCTTCAAGACTCGTGAGGGGTTGTATGAATGGTTAGTGATGCCTTTTGGCTTATCCAATGCCCCTAGTACGTTTATGCGGGTCTTGAACCAGTTGTTTAGGCCCTTTATTGGTAAATTTGTGGTGGTTTATTTTGATGATGTTCTTATTTATAGCCCTAATTTTGATGAGCATGTGAAGCATGTACGGCAGGTTTTGACCTTGCTCTGTAGGGATAACTTGTATGCAACCAAAAAGAAGTGTGTCTTTATGGTCCCTAAGGTCCTATTTTTGGGGTATGTTGTTTCTGGTGATGGCATACAGGTGGATGAATCAAAGGTAGCGGTTGTTAAGCAATGGCCAACTCCAACTACAAGAACTGAAGTACGTAGTTTCCATGGTCTTGCTTCGTTTTATAGACGGTTCATTCGAAATTTCAGTTCCCTTATGGCGCCAGTGACTAACTGCATGAAAGGGAAGACTTTTATATGGACTGAGGAGGCAGAATCAGCTTTTCAGTTAATCAAGGAGAAGCTTACAACAGCACCAATTCTAATATTGCCAGATTTTTCTCGGGTTTTTGAGTTGCACACGGATGCCTCGAAGGGTGGTATTGGGGCAGTCCTAAGTCAGGGGGGCGTCCAGTTCTTATTTTAGTGAGAAGTTGACTGGGCCAAAGTTTCGTTATAGCACTTACGATCTTGAATTTTATGCAGTGGTCCAGGCTGTGAAACATTGGCGTCATTATTTGTTTCACAAGGAGTTTGTTTTATTTACAGACCATGATTCGTTGAGGCATATCCGCAGTCAAGATAAAGTATCACATAAGCATGCCCGGTGGATGGCTTTCTTGGAAAAGTTTACTTTTATTGTGAAGCATAAGTCTGGAATTTTGAATCGTGTGGCAGATGCCTTGAGCAGAAGGAGTAACCTGCTTGTTTCTATGAGAGTTGTTGAACCCGGGCTAGACAATCTCATGGAACAGCTCACAACAGATCCATATTTTTCTGTCATTTTGCAGGACGTGCAGTTTGGGAAGAGGACAGATTTTCTTGTGCATGACGGTTTTCTTTTTAAGGAAAATCAATTATGTATTCCCAATTCCAGCCTCCGCCTCCAAATAATTAAAGAACTGCATGGAGAAGGGCATGTGGGGAGAGACCGTACTTTACGATTGGTGCAGCCTTCTTATTTTCGGCCTACTATGCGGAGGGATGTTGATCGGTTTGTTAGACGTTGCAGGATCTGTCAAGTTTCAAAAGGCACAGCTACCAATGCAGGGCTTTATATGCCTCTACCCATTCCTCAGCAGCCTTGGGTAGATATTAGCATGGATTTTGTGTTGGGGTTACCCCGTACTCAGCGTGGTAATGATTCGATCTTTGTAGTGGTGGACCGGTTTTCGAAAATGGTGCACTTTATTCCTTGCAAGAAGACAACAGATGCAGTTAATGTGGCTCAGTTGTTCTTTCGGGATATCTATCATTTGCATGGTTTGCCATCCTCTATAGTTTCTGATCGGGATACTCGTTTCTTGAGTCACTTTTGGCGTAGTCTATGGAAAATGGTGAACACTCAGCTCAATTTTAGCAGTGCTTACCACCCACAAACTGATGGGCAGACGGAGGTTGTTAATCGCTCACTTGGTATTCTTTTGCGGTGTCTTGTGGATGATCATGTGAAGTCTTGGGATCAAAAGCTTTGTCAGGCTGAGTTTGCTCATAATCATGCTGTTAATAGGAGTACTGGGTTTAGCCCGTTTGAGGTGGTCTATTCTGCTAAGCCTCGGGGTCCTCTTGATTTGATGTCACTTCCTACCCCAGGTTCTGTTCCCAAGAAGGTGCAAGATTTTGTGGTTGGGTTACATGAAGTTCATAAAGTTGGGCAGGATAACTTGGCCCGCGCTAATTCAAAGTACAAGCAAGCTGCAGACCAAAAGCGTAGGCAAGTTGATTTTGAAGAGGGTGACTTTGTTTGGGCCATTTTGACTAAGGATCGTTTTTCAGTGGGGGAGTATAATAAGTTGTCAGCCAAGAAGATTGGGCCAGTGGAGATTGTGCAGAAGATAAATTCTAATGCCTATCGTCTGAAGTTACCAAGCCACATTCGTTGTTCTGATGTTTTTAATGTCAAGCATTTGCTGCCTTTTCATGGGGATTCATCTGATGATGAGGTTGCTGCAGATTTGAGGTCGAATTTTGTCTACCCAGGAGGGAATGATGCGGGCCCAAGTGTGGAGGAGCGGGTCATCTTATATTTAGAGGCCCAAGATCGTGTAACAAAAGGGGTCTCACTAAAATGGCTCTAACTTGGGCTACAGGGGTTCGTTTTGGGCGTGCGACCAGGCGAAACGAACGTGAGAACGAGCTCCATCTTGCTGCAAACGGCCTATGGCGGTTCGGGTCATCTTCCAGGCCAAAAAACGCTTATTTCTTTTAGTTATTTGCATTTTTATGTTTTTTGAAGTGTTTTAGACATTTTGTTTTTGGGCTTGTGTTTGGTCCATGGCCTTTTTGTGGCCCATTTCAAATTTCTATCTCTATTTATATGGTTCTCTAGTAATTTGAACAATCAGACTTGAATTTTGAAACTACTCAACTTTTCACTTCAAATTCTGTGTCCTATGGGTTGAATTTTGGGGTTGGGAAAAGACCTACACGGGTATTCGCAGACTCAACGTGTTTGTTCTTCGTTATCGTATCACGCGCTACATCAACATGGAACTAAGACGACACCGATCTTCTGTTTAGCGAACACAAGGCGTTGGATCTATAGGTTTATGTTGTGGTAAGTGGTTTTTATTTGGTTAACTTCTAGGGTTTATGTCTCTGTTTGTTTGGTTGTCTTTGTAGCTAAATTGTACGTTTGTTGTTAAGGAATAGCTCCAAATTGAGCTCCAAAGATGGATGCGACACAGGGTTGGGTTTTTTATGTGGAGTTCAATACCAACATTAATCTTGTTTATGGATTGTGATTTTAGGGCCTTTTTGACATGACTTTGTTTTTTAAAATTTGCCTTGTCCTATCATGCATACCTTATGTTTGATTATATGTCTAACTGAGATTCCATGTAGTCATGTAGAAATTTTTTGTTTGCTTCTGTGTTGAAGTAATTTGTAACTCTGTTACTTAAGTATTGTTATGCATCAACTTGTCATGAACTAATCAATTTGTTGAAGTGAGTAAATGAAAAGTTGAATTGTTATCTAATGAAGAAGCAGATGAGTTAATTGTTTGTAATTCAATTGAATTGTTATCTAATATGTTGCTGCTGCCTGTCATCTTTATTTTTTTAGGTCAATGTGAATGGTTTTGATTGTGGCTTTGTTTCATAGTTGTGAATATTTGTTCAAATATAATGCTAGATTTACTATGATGCATAATTTATATCCAGGAACACATCAACGATTTATAATCCAATGTTGTTTTATTTTTAGATTATTATAATTTATTTTCATTTAGAACGGAGACAACCAGAGTCATCTCCAGTGGGCCTGGGTTGCGAGTTTAGGCGACGGTCAACCCTCCAACGAAGATCCGGCGAAGTTTAGGCAAGCCCTCTTACTTGCATGTTCTATTTTTACATGAATTGGCAACCCTTAAAGTTACACGATGTGATGAGGATCAGGTCGGGGGTTTGCATGTCACAGCACACTTAGTGATATAATGAGCAGGTTATTTGCAAATAAGTTATGAGTTTAAGTTTGCAATCATGAGCAGGTTATTGTAGGTCGTCTAAGTTTGCAACATGGTGGCATACAACACAGGAATGGTGAGACAAAGTTTGTGAAGGCATCATGGAGCCTAACGTGTTAAGTAATTCTAACTATTGTTTTCTATTTAAGATGAATTTATTGGGTTTAAGTAATAATATATTGTTGTGGTATTTCTTAGTTACATCCATGTTCCACAGTTTCTTATGTTTGTGTTTCGTTTTTTCATTTTCATTGCAGTTCCATGTTTGTTTGTTCTTTACGTCATCTAATAGCAAAAAGATTGACGCTGAGGTTGTTGCATTTTGTTTCAGGTATTATTTAGCTCAGTTCTATTTTACAAATAGTTGTTTAGTCTACTTAAATATTCTTTTTGTTTTGCAAGATGATTCCAAAGGGGCTGCTCTCGACTTCGATAATGCATGCAGCTAGCTGAAACCATTCTAGAGGTCCTTTCATACTTTAATTTGAATGCTATGTATGGTACTTATCTTATAATGATATTCTAAAGTCTTTGGTTTCCAAATACATTTTCTGCATTTTTTTTGTGTTTTGAGGTCTGGTTATCCCTTGAGAATTCTGAACACATTTACTTGTGTTCATTAGTATAAAACTTGATATTCTAAAGTCTTTGGTTTCCAAATATATATGTGGTGTGTGTGTGAGTTCATTAGTATAAAACTTGATTAAACGTAAACGGGTCAAATTCGGAAAACATGTACATATTATCCCAAAGTGTATTTAGCACTGTTAGTTTTATATTGTGCTTCATTTTGGTAATATCACGTTATGTTTTGTTAGGCGGTTTTCTACGGATCGGGTTGCAAGGTTTGAAGAGGTCGGTTCGAGTTGCAAGTGGCATGAAGTGGTCCGTTCGACATATTTGGAATGCAAACTTATTTGAGCTTCACATGGAAAATATGTACATTTTCAAATGGTATACGTTTGTGTTTCATTCGAAAAACATGTTTTTTAATGGCAAGTCGGAAGACATGTACTTTTAGGAATCTTGTATAATATTAGTTTTTCTTTTTTTGTTTGTTATTTATTTTTTTTCAGCCATAAATATTTGTGTATTAAGAATATTTATTGGGAAATTAATTAAATTTCCCAGAAATTTAACAGAATTAAGAACTATATATTTTTTTGGTGATGAAAAATGCTGCTTTATTGAAAGGTGTGTGGCCATGTGGCTAGTGTCTAATTATTGTTGCATATGTAGTCCAAAATTCACGTGCGGTCGTATTCTTTAAATGGTGCGGGGTTGTGCACCGCATCATCAAAAAAGAGAACTTTTGGTGCGTAATTAGTTGGTGCGGCCAGAACACCACATCATCAAATCTATTTCACCGCACCCTCAAATGGATTATGTACTAAAACTTCGAATAAGAAGATTTGCTTACATTTTTATGCATTTATGGAAAGTGTCAGTTTCTAGTGGTTATCTCTTTGAAAGCCGGTATCTAATCCTGATTATGTGATTATCGGGTGAAAAATTAGCTTACGAACATCAGTTAGGAGCAACATGTGTAACACATTTTGATTACATTATTATCTAGGGATCATTAAGTCATTCTAGCATGTAACTATGTAAGTGCTTAAAATCTAGGGATCATTAAGTCATTCTAACATGTAACTATGTAACTGCTTAAATAATCATAAGTTGATGAATAATCCAAGGACAAACATGTTGGGATATCGAACAAATGCAGACACAAATAAAAGAATAGATTGAAAAGATAAACAACAATTGAAAGATAACAAATGTCGATATCTTGGTAACTTGTTCCAGACCCGCGACGACATGTTTATAGACCCGCGACGACATGTTTATATACATACACTAGTAGGGTGCCCGCGCGATGCGGCGGGTGACACTTTGGATTGCGGCACTCGTTTCTGGTAGTTTTCTTATTCGTATAATATTTATAATAACATTAATGTGGTGGATATATTTCATTAGTGTTACACATATGTAAAGTTTTGTTTTTTTTTATAAAAATTAATAATTAAAAGACAAAAAAATATTGTTTTTAAAAAAAAAATTAATAATCAAAAGACAAAAAAATATTAAGTTGTTATAACTGTAAAGTATGTTTATTTTATTTGTTAAATTATAAGTATAATTTTATTCTTTAAAGTTCATAACTTTTTAAAATATCCACATAGTCCTCATCCAATAAATTTAAGTTTAAAATTTTTGTTTTTATAAAAATTAAAAATAGTATTTGACTCGTAAGTATGTTTTAGAGTTTTAACATAAATTGTTAATTTTCGGTTTTTTATAAATATAAAAAAATTATATTTTTATAAAATTTCAAGAAATGTTTTTATAAAAAAATAGGATGTTAGGAGTTTATATCTTTATTAACTTTATATCATACTAAGTTCAGATTTTTAGTTTCTAACTAATCTTATCTATATGAGTCTACTTTTAACTTATAATCCCTAAAAATATGCAACACAATCTACTATTATCTATCTAGTCAAGTTAGTAGAGAATTCTTTTGAAACTGACTAATATTATCTATAATAATATAGTTGAACATATAATTGCTAAAAATTGCAACACAATTTAGTATTTATTTAGTAAAGATTGTAAATTTCTAGAGTATTTTATTTACATTTCTTGTTACAAAAAAATTTATAAAAATTTCTAGAGTATTTTATATACAAGTAATTTAGCTATACCTTGATGTCATCAGGCGTAGGATCTGTTTTCTAGTGAAACTATTAGTGGTTCACTATTCTGGCTTGAAATTCGAATTAGTGACCTAAGAATTTAGGTGTTTAATGTGTTTAACTGTTTATTATAGGAAGTATAAACTGTAAACAATAACTTAAAAAGTTTACCTTTATAACCGGTGACTACACGAAGCAAGAAATTGATTAGAGAATTACTACTATTTGTTAATTGTAGATTCAATCTTATTAGAATTGACTGTGGACAATTATCTCAACATTGTCAGCATGTATCAGACTTTACAATACATAATTTATGTTAACGAAACAAAACCAATACTTACCTTCACTTGTAGGTCATTTGTTCCATCAGTTTGTTGCTGTTCAATCATAATTGATGACTACACGAAGCAAAATACTCATAATTTATGTTGAATAATTTGGGGATATTGCTAATCCACACGTATTTACAATAGTGTTTTTTTTATCGTGGTTTGAAGAGGTAGGGAGCTAGCTTCAGGGTGTTGAAGAAGGAAATGAGCAAATTAGGTCAGTTTTGTTAATAACTAATCTACCTGGTTTTAGTTAACAATAAGTGTTCATTTGTTGTTTTCCTTTGTATTTTTTGTTTAAAAAAGGCGGTTAACATATGAGGGATTTTTGTAAATATTTTAAAAAGAGAATTCAAATTGAAGGTCTACTAATCTGTAATGAAGGTTTAACACATCAGAGGTTTTTGTAAGAGAATTAAAAAATGACTATGAAGGTCTACTAACCTGTAATGAAGGTGTTAACACATGGGAGGTTTTTGTAAGATAATTTAAAATGGCTATGAAGGTGTATACAAATGAGAGCCTTTTGTAAGAAAAATCAAAATTGCTTCAACTTGAGGTTGTACTTTCTGTGTGGTACATTCAGGACACTACTATATCTTTTTATTATTTTTTTCAAGTCTTTCAAGTGTTATCCCATTTCATTTACACCACTTGAAAAGAGAATTTACAACATTAGGAACATGAAAATGATCATAATACTTACTTTTTTTTAATAACTGAAACAACTTATTTACAGAGCACAAATTAAGAGTTAAGTAAAAAATATTGGACCCACTAATATAAGGAGCTAAAAAATAGGAAGTAAAACTTGTGTAAAATGTATAAAAGACAAACTATCTTTTATTAAAAACCATTTATAACATTTTTTTTTTTGTATAAACATACGATTGATATAACCAGAAAACTTGTTAAGTTACATCAAAACAGAAGGTAGACGGGCAACAAGCTGCGCCGCCAACCCTTTCTGAATTGCAAACCCCAACCTCCCGAACACGAACCCCTGCCCCCTTGGGGTCGAACAATTGCTGTGGATAACCCGTTGAACCCTCGTCAAGAAGTTGATGGCTTCTGGCGCTAGGGAGCCAAAAGTATCAAAGGCAAAAGGGATAAAGACATGTTGGTTCTCTGCGCAAGCTTTAGCGTGCTTATCCACTTTCTTTGATTCTGCCTTTCTTGCTGCTAGTCCAGCTACAAACCCGTTTTCCCTTAAACCAACCAAAGGGGAAACCCCCGTGAGGTCTACACAAGCATGTTTCCCCCCAGCCCAGCCAAAGACGAGCAGATCCGCTGGTCGAAGAGTAGATCTCCCTTCCATAGGGTCCGTGAGGAAATTCACAGGGGCCTCTTTCTTAGCAGAAATCCCAGCTCTTCTTAAGATGTCCCCCAAAACATCTCGCACCCAGTCATGCCGATATTTAAACCCAGGGAGCTCTTTACAGTGAACTGCGTGCTCCCCATATTTATCCATACAAGCTTTACGACATATCGGGCAGGTTTCATCTTCTGGGTACATAGGGATCATTAGCCGGTATTTGAGAATGGTTCTGTATTCTACTGCCGACATGCATTGTCCTAACCCCTCAATCGGGACAACGGTCAAAAATTCCTGAGCATGGGGACCCTTCAGACACTCAAACACCGCCTTCTGGCGGGGTGACAAATCAAAAGCTTCTCCCAGGCTTTGAGCGATTTTGCTAAAAAGTGCATTCGCCAAAGTTTTTTGTGGCTTCGAGGGGGCGGTGTCCTTGTTAGAGAAACCGCCAATATCCAAGTCTGGGAGAGAGACATTTAAGCGTTCGAGCGCTTGTTGATAGTCTGGGTCAAGCCCGACAACCCCACCGTTTCGAAGGATATGATCCTGTAGTTCCCAAGACTGAGCTCTAGACGCCACAAAGGCATAAGCCCCAACATCTCGGGCTGAGAAGAGGCCCAAACCACCTAGACGCATTGGCAAAGATGCTAGACGCCACTGGAGGTCACCAAAGAAGGGGCCGCCACCCACTACTATGTCTTCTATAGCCTTTCTAAGGCCATCATCGAACCGAGATACCGCATCCTCCATCAAATGGGGTTGACAAGTCCGCAGCCCAAAAAGCAACTTAGCAACACCCATGCACGACCTTAGCAGAAGGAGTTCACATTGGGGATCCCTCAGGCAGGGTAAGAGTTTCATAAGGTCAACCGCCCCCGAGGCCCGCCGCCCTGCCAACTCTCCAATAAAGCTAGGATCCCGACTAACAGCTCCACCAAGGAGCTTAACCCCCTTCTCTGGTCTACCGATCCCTCTCGGGAAAAGCCCGTCCTGAACTTTCTGGCCGTCACATGTCGGCCAATAAACCTCTGTTTTCTTAATATTGAGATAAAGCCCTAGAGATGGCCCCTCCTCGTTGATGATGTCTAAGGCCTTAGCAACCTCAGAGGCGTTGCCGATAATCGTCCCATAATAATTACTTTTTTTAAAAAAACTGAAACAACTTATTTATAGAGCACAAATTAAGAGTTAAGTCAAAAATATTGGACCCACTAATATAAGGAGCCAAAAAATAGGAAGTAAAACTTGTGTAAAATGTATAAAAGACAAACTATCTTTTATTAAAAACCATTTATAAAAACACATTGCCCTTTTAAAAAAATATATGAAACTTGTCTAAAATGTACAGAAGGCATTATATGTTTTGAAAACCACTAAAAAAACCAATTAACATTTTTAAAACAAAACAATATGTAAACTTGTGTAAACATTTAAAAAACGAAATTACCATATTTAAAGAAACCTTATCCAAATCTTTTCTAAGTTTTTTTAAGGTTAACAAATTACAAATACACCATTTGCTATTTGATCTGATCCGATCCTGTTTAAATAAAAAAACTGAAAATATGAATCTTTAATTACATGTTTAAAGATCAAATGGTAAACTGAAAAAAAGAAAGTACACGAATTTGAGTTCACCTTCGATTTATCATGTTCGACCTCATCTTCTAAACCTGTTTAAATTAAGAACAGAAAATTTGAACTTTTAATTACAACTTTAAAGAGGAGATTGTAAATTTAAATAAAGAAAATACGTGACTTAAGCCCGCCTTCAGTTTATCATGCTTCGACATCATCTTATAATCCTGTTTTCATAAAAGCAGAAATTTGAACTTTTTAAATGCATGTTTAAAGATGAGATTGTAAACTAAGTACTTGTACAATGAATGAAAGAAAGTACATGAATACAAGTTCACCTTCGATTCACCATGCTTCACCATCATCTTCGTGTCCTTTTTATGTTAAGAGTTTCAAAGCTGAAAGTGTAATATGATGGAAAGAGTACCTTGGCCAACTGATTTGTGTTTTTTTATGATGATCTTCCATTTAGACAGCAGAGGTAGTGTTTTTTAACCCCATATCTTCCTGTATGTTCCAAAAAGAAAAAAATATACATGAGAACAAATCAAACTCATTACTAACATTTTTAAATATAATTTGTCGCAACCCCGTCCTCTAACTACTCGGGAACGGGCGGCCGCGGCCAGTTTCGGTGGTATCGTTGTTTTTCATTTTGGCAGCGGAACTTTCATCAGGATCGTAGTTAGGAAATATTTTATCAGAGTAAAATACCACACATTTATAATATTAAACACATGGTAAAATCCCAAGTTTCAAGTACACACATTTCTATAGGGATAAACCTTATTTTATTTAAATAAAACACCTCTTTATTTTAGGTAACTTTATTGCCACTTTTCCAAGACTTCAGTGCTGTCCAGCTGGCTTCTATTTGGCTTTCACATTTTGTTACCTGAAACGCGTTTAAAAACATTTTGTCAGTGGGAAATACTGGTGAGTGAATCCCAGTTTAATCAAAACAGGTTTTATCAGTCTACAGCATTGAGGCCGATCGCGCAATTACATTTGTTTCCATCTACTTTAATTACCACCCACGGTACTGTCAACCTGACTTGTGGTCATGTTACTACTCACAATGTAGTAACAAATTTTGTATACAAGACCCCAACATACTCACGATAATTGTAGAATACAAATACTCAATCACTGTTTAATATATCATTAATTAAGTGAGGTTTTGTAAAAACAGGTTTACAAAAACGAGATTACTCAAATTGCTGTTTTAGGGTTTTCCTTAAGGATTTCCTGATGATTATCTATTAATTATACAAATGCACACGCGTTAGTATAATAACCAAATATTTACATTAGTAATACCCTCCCCGAGACGGCATTCCAATGACTACGTCGGGCAGAACCACGACAGCCGTTACGGAACCCTGGATCAATCGGGCAGCGTATCTAATACGTAACCGGGGTTATGATACTTACAACGGGGCAGAACTTCGTTAATTAGGGGGTAAAATACCCGAGAATAGCTTTAACTATATGAAATTTTGAGAGAGAAAAGAAAGTGTGAGCGACTGGGACTGAAGGCCGAAGTTCCCAATTTATCGGAGCAGATTTCAGGTTCCTCGCGCCCCACGTAAGATGAAGCGAGGGCTTACGCGGCCCGCGACCTAGGCTTGTAGGGCCTAGCTATGACTGGTCATCACTTATAGCCTCGATACGATTGTGCCACGTGTCGGCTCCGGGTGAGGCCTCGTAGACGGGCTGTCGCGCCCCGCGTAGACCAAGGAGTGGTCTTACGCGCCCCGCCAAAGACCAATTGTTTTTGTTTTTATTTTATTTTTTCAAAATTAAAGGTATTTAGGGCTCGGTTTTCGCATACAGGTATATTTTAGGACATATAGGGATATTTTAAATATATTAGGGGTGTCAGAAATATTTTGGAGGGTTGTTATATAATTAACCTACACTTTCAGGTCACAGTGTAAGTCGGATGTCAACGGACTGGTAAATGGGTTGCAGGTCTCAACGTTTTCATCAGTTGCAAGACCTTTTTTGGCTTAACCTGGTATGAAATGAAACTCTCAAATTAGTAGGTGAAAGTATTAAAACAATTTATCAAGTTAAATACCCTGGAAACTCTCAAATTAGTAGGTAAAAGTATCAAAACAATTTATTAAGTAAAATACCCTGGAATTTAGATATGTTGCTTTCATCTTTATATGCTCCATTGCTTTCATCTTTATCTGCTCCATTCGAATGCTTAAACTTTGGTAGCATATATAATTAAAAAAATAAATGGAAGATTATGCTACCTCAACCCATATTATATAGCCAGCAAACTATTCAGTTAAGTGTCCATGTCCCCACTAAGTTCCTGAAAATAAGGAACACCCTTTTAACCATCAATTGATAACTTGCACTTTTCTAGGACCCATGTTCTAATAATGCATTCTGATTGGTGCATCTTAATAAACTGCAAGATCATGGCTGAGAGAGTGCAAAACCGACGCCAACTTCTGCTTCTAGAAGGAATTTAGTGACTTTAAACGACTGAGATTAAAAGTTGATGACTTTCTACAGCTGTAATTAACCCAAAAGGCGGTTACTAACAACGGGGGCAATATAATATAGAATTAGATAGAAAGTGGTTGGAGACCTATAAATAGCCAGCTGTAGTTCATTTGAACGTATAACTCAATATATTAAGTATGCGTTTATATTATGTGCTATATGTGAATGGAAGTTACTCTCTCGAAATCTTTATCATCACATTCTCGTTTATTCAAGCAATACAGATTAAACCGGATTCTTATATTTACGAAAGCATTTGCCCATTTATATAATACCCGCTCCAACTGGCTAATGCCAGATCCCAAGTTTTCAAATAAAATTAGGCTAAGAGTATTTACCTTTGCTTAAACAAACTGTTAAATAAGTCCTTGAAGCAAAGCCGTAATTCAAGTTGAAACATATTTATATATCCGTTAGAATGTTCACGAGTCTTTTTGTAAGTTATATTACTTGACTCCCTACTTAGAATATTGTTCGGTTTCGCTAGATTAAGCATTAGCCGGTTAGAATGTGGATTATACCCTTCTTAGTGCGAAACCTCGTTGGATATGGGTTATTTAACCAAACATTCTGATTTGGAATGATTTAAAAAAAAGGTTTAAACCCAATTCGACTAGTTTATATATTATATATAGAGAAAAGTGCCCGGATAGTCCCTGTGGTTTGCCCATTTTTTACCTTTAGTCCCTAACTTTCTAAAATTACAGCTATAGTCCCCAACTTTTGCAATTTTGTTTCCGGATAGTCCCTGACATGGATGGGGGTTAGTTTTCTCAGTTAAGTTAGTGTGAATTGACCAAAATACCCTTATTTGTTAAATCAATAACTTAAAAAGTTAGAAGAAATATAATTAATATATAAATATTTATGTAGGTTCCACCACCTACCCTAACCCACTTCATCTTCCTACCACCACCATCTCCACATTTCGGATACTTTACCGGCGTCCGGTGAAGTTCCGCTGAAGTTACCGGCCAAGATGAAGAAATCAACGAGTTTGAAACTTTGAAGCCTGCATTTGCATATTTTGAGGAGGATAAGATAGTGTGTAGGGTTGTTGCTGCCCCCCTTTCGACCGATAATACGACAACTTAACCCCGAAAAACCAACTGTGATTCACCAAGATCTACCTATGAGCATTCATACAAACATTCAACCCAATCTTTACAACTCAATGTAAGCCTCACATCACATGAATTCAGGTCATTAAACCCACTCTCGGGCTCCGACAAGCCAAAATATCTGCACTCGACATCATACAAATGAGCGTAAAAAGAAAAAAAAAATAATAATAAAAAAAATAAAAAAAAAAACCAAAAAACAAAAACACACACTTGCAGCCATGATAGAAACCATGACAAGATTAAAAGATCTTACAGTTTCTTTTGCGGTAGACGGTTTTCCTTGGCCAACATTCCATGTACCAACCATAATACTAACACTTTCAATTGTATTATACATATGTTCTCTTTTTGATAATTCCGGTCTTAAAATATTATCAAGAGGCCCTGGAGATTAAATGTACCACCCGCGTATACACCATGGGTAGCTAATTAGCCATCATTTCGAAAAGGGTCGGGCTGGATTGGATCATATCAGCGGCTGAGACATTGGATTTAACAGTCACCATTGTTGAGTTTTCAAGATGGGAATGCTTCTTGATTGTTGTAAGCAGTCACCATTGTTGAGTTTTCAAGATTTTCTTGATTTTCCGACAGGCCTCGGCGCTCAGTGAAAAGATTCCGCCGAAGAAGGGGAGAGTGGTGGTGGGTTTTTTTATGGAGGTGAATTGAAGATGCAGTAGCTGCCGCTGCATATGAGGTTATTTTATGGTGGGGTCCACTTAACTTTTTACAATTAAATATATCTTTTATATATTTTAAGGAAAGGGTATTTATGTCATTTCACACCCCCTTAACTCCCCCTTAACTGAGAAAACTAACTGCTGTTAGGCCCAGGGACCATCTAGGAACGAAAATTGAAAAGTTGGGGACTATAGCTGTAATTTTAGAAAGTTATGGACTAAAGGTGAAAAAAGGACAAACCACATGGACTATCCGGGTATTTAACTCTTATACACACACTCACACACACACACACACACATATATATATAGGGTAAGGTTCATGCGAGAACCACCTTTATTGCGAGAACCGCGAGAACCAATGTGAACACAACCAAAAATATCTAAAAAAACCTAACCCCCACCCCCTAAAAAAAAAAACCTAACCCCCCCCCCCCCCCCAAAAAAAAAAAAAAAAAAAAAACTAACCTCCCTCCCCCCAAAAACCTACCCCCCACCCCCTCCCCCCCCCCCAAAACTAAAATGCTAAAAACTAAACCCACAAAAAAACCTAAAAAAATCAAAACAAAATAAAAAAAAAAAAACACACAAATTTTTTTTTTTAAATATTTTTTACATTAAAATCGCTACTTTTAGTAGCCAAAAAAAATTTAAAAAAATTTTTTTTGGGCTATTAAAAGTAGCGATTTTTGTATAAAAAATATTAAAAAAAATTGTGTGTTTTTTTAGGTATTTTTGGTTGTGTTCACATTGGTTCTCACAATAAAGGGTGGTTGGTTCCTAACGGATCCTTGTCCTATATATATATATATAGGACAAGGATCCGTTAGGAACCACCATTTATTGTGAGAACCCCGAGAACCAAGGTGAACACAAACAGTAATTCCTAAAAAAATCTAAAAAACACCAAATTTTTTTTTTTTTTTACTATTTTTTTTTTGGAAAAATCGCTATATTTTGTTAATAAAAAAATTAAAAAAAATTCAAAAAAAAAATTCGAGTAACAGTTATCCATGCACATGTGCATATGTATCATTTCTTTGTCAGATTCCGTAATTCATTACAAATATTAGTCAATTGCACTTTCATTTACACTACCAAGTGTAATACACTACTTTTTACTTCAACTATATTAGAAATGCACATGTGCATCTATATGTATCAGCATGAAATAAGGTGTTTTGGTAAACTACTTTGAATACACTTTCTCTTTCATCTATCATTCCATCCATAATACACAAACATGCACATGTGCATATGTATCATTTCTTTGACAAATTTCGTAACTCATTACAAATATTAGACAATTGCACTTTCATTTACACTACCATATGTAATACACTACTTTCTACATTACCAATATTAGAAATGCACATGTGCATCTATATGTATCAACATGAAATAAGGTGTTTTGGTACACTTTCCATTTCATATATCATACCATTCATAATACACTACCATTACCTCCTACCATCCATAATACAATATCATTACCTCCTACCATCCATAATACAATACCATTACCAATATTTTGACTTTATTACATGTATATCAACACCATTTATACCATCCAATCATCATATTACATCATAAAGTAACAAATATAGCCAACCCATCAACCACTAGATACAACTAACCAAAAAACATGTATATGGGCCTACTTCTCCATTCAAAATCACAAACTTTTTTGTACCAAAACATGTTATATGATGGTTATACCTAATGATGCACATATGCATTTTGAATATTGGTAATGTAAAAAGTAGTGTATTACAGATGGTATTGTAAATTAAAGTGCAATTGTCTATTACTGATAACGTATTACGGAATTTGTTGAAGTAATGATACATATGCACATATGCATGGATAACGGTTACTCGAAAACAAAAGTTTTTTTTTGTAACTAAATATAGCGATTTTTGTTAAAAAAATATTAAAAAAAAAAATTTAGTGTCTTTTTTATTTTTTTTAGATTTTATTTTGTGTTCACATTGGTTCTCGCGTTCTCGCAATAAGGGTGGTTCTCAAATGAACCTTACCCTATATATATATATATATATATATATATATATATATATATATAGGGAAAGGTTAAAATGAGAACCACCTCGAGTTGTAAGAACCACGAGAACCACCCCCGCGGGGCGCCGCCGGCGACGAAATTTTTTTTACACCTAGATCCGTATATTTTATCGGGGGGTTTAAATTTTCGGTTCAAACGGCGCGCCCGAGGGGGTAGTTTTTTACGCCCAAAGTTTGGTAAAAAAAAAAGAAAAATTAAAAAAATTAAAAAAACCCAAACTTTTTCAAACTTTGGGCGTAAAAAACTACCCCCTCGGGCGCGCCGTTTGAACCGAAAATTTAAACCCCCCGATAAAATATACGGATCTAGGTGTAAAAAAAATTTCGTCGCCGACGGCCCCCCGCGGGGGTGGTTCTCGTGGTTCTTACAACTCGAGGTGGTTCTCATTTTAACCTTCCCCTATATATATATATATATATATATATATATATTTAGGGCAAGGTTCATGCGAGAATGCGATAACCGCGAGAACCAATGTGAACACAACCTAAAATAGCTAAAAAAACCTAACCCCCACCACCCCCCAAAAAAAAACCCTAAACCCCCACCCCCCCAAAAAAACCTAACCCCCCCCCCCCCCCCCCAAGCTAAAATGCTAAAACTAAACCCCAAAAAAAAATCTAAAAAAACCAAAAAAAAAAATTTTTCAATATTTTTTACATTAAAATCGCTACTTTTAGTAGCCAAACAAAAAAAATTAAAAAAAAAAAAATTTTTTGGCCACTAAAAGTAGCGTTTTTTTTTTATAAAAAATGTTAAAAAAAAAAACAATTTTGTGTGTTTTTTAGCTATTTTTAGGTATTTTTGGTTGTGTTCACATTGGTTCTCGCGGTTCTCGCAATAAAGTGTGGGTCCTAACGGATCCTTCTCCTATATATATATATATATATATATATATATATATATAGGGTAGGGATCCTAAGAGAAGTCCACCCTATTTGAGAAACTTGAGAAACAATCTGGACCACACATTTTCCCTAAGCAAAAAATGCAAAAAAAAAAATGCAAATTTTTTTTTTTTTTTTTTTGGGAAAAATCGCAGCTTTTTCTTTAAGAATTAATTTTTTTTTTTTTTTTTGATTTATACACATGTGTATATTGTTAATCTTTTAACTATACATATATGTATATTGTCTATTATACATATATGTATATACGTGTTTAAAATTGAAAAAATATGTGTTATAAATCCTAAACCATAAACACTAAAGCTAAACCTTAATGCTAAACCCTAAACCCTAAAGCTAAACCCTAAAGTTAAACCCTAATGCTAAACCCTAATGCTAAACCCTAAAGCTAAAACTAAACTCTTAATGCTAAACCCTAATGCAAACCCTAAAGATAAAGCTAAACCCAAAAGTTAAAGCTAAACCCTAATGCTAAACCCAAAAGCTAAACCCTAATACTAAACCCTAAATACTATTGCTAAACCCTAATGCTAAACCCTAAACCATAAAGCTAAACCCTAAACCCTAATGCTAAACCCTAAATACTAATGCTAAACCCTAAACCCTAAAGCTAAACCCTAATGCTAAACCCTAAAGCTAAACCCTAATTCTAAACCCTAAAGCTAAACCCTAATGCTAAACCCTAAAGCTAAAACTAAACCCTAAAGCTAAACCCTTAATGCTAAACCCTAATGCAAACCCTAAAGATAAAGCTAAACCCAAAAGTTAAAGCTAAACCCTAATGCTAAACCCAAAAGTTAATCCCTAATGCTAAACCCTAATACTAAACCCTAAAGCTAAACCCTAAACCATAAAGCTAAACCCTAAACCCTAATGCTAAACCAAAATACTAATGCTAACCCTAAATAACACTTATTTTTCTATTTTAAAAATGTATATACATATATGTATAATTGATAATATACATATATGTATAGTTAAAAAGATTAACAATATACACATATGTATAAATCCAAAAAATTTTTTTTTTTAAAAATAAAAAATTTAATTCTTAAAGAAAAAGCTGCGATTTTTACAAAAATATATATATATATATATATATATATATTTTTTGCATTTTTTTCACCTTTTTTTTGCATTTTTTTGCTTAGAGAAAATGTGTGGTCCAGAATGCTTCTCAAGTTTCTCATTTAGCATACTACTTCTCACATGATCTATATAGGGTAGGGATCCTAAGAGAAGTCCACCCTATTTGAGAAACTTGAGAAGCAATCTGGACCACACATTTTTCCTAAGCAAAAAATGCAAAAAAAATGCAATTTTTTTTTGGAAAAATCGCAGCTTTTTCTTTAAGGATTAAATTTTTTATTTATTTATTTATTTATTTTTAAATTTTGGATTTATACACATGTGTATATTGTTAATCTTTTAACTATATATATATGTATATTGTCTATTATACATATATGTATATACGTGTTTAAAATTGAAAAAATATGTGTTATAAATCCTAAACCTTAAACCATAAACACTAAAGCTAAACCTTAATGCTAAACCCTAAACCCTAATGCTAAACCCTAAAGCTAAACCCTAATGCTAAACCCTAAAGCTAAAATTAAACCCTAAAACTAAACTCTTAATGCTAAACCCTAATGCAAACCCTAAAGATAAAGCTAAACCCAAAAGTTAAAGCTAAACCCTAATGCTAAACCCAAAAGCTAAACCCTAATGCTAAACCCTAAATACTATTGCTAAACCCTAATGCTAAACCCTAAAGCTAAACCCTAAACCATAAAGCTAAACCCTAAACCCTAATGCTAAACCCTAAATACTAATGCTAAACCCTAAACCCTAAACCCTAAAGCTAAACCCTAATTCTAAACCCTAAAGCTAAACCCTAATGCTAAACCCTAAAGCTAAAACTAAACCCTAAAGCTAAACCCTTAATGCTAAACCCTAATGCAAACCCTAAAGATAAAGCTAAACCCAAAAGTTAAAGCTAAACCCTAATGCTAAACCCAAAAGTTAATCCCTAATGCTAAACCCTAATACTAAACCCTAAAGCTAAACCCTAAACCATAAAGCTAAACCCTAAACCCTAATGCTAAACCTAAATACTAATGCTAAACCCTAAATAACACTTATTTTTCAATTTTAAACATGTATATACATATATGTATAATTGATAATATACATATATGTATAGTTAAAAATATTAACAATATACACATATGTATAAATCCAAAAAAAAAATTTTAAAAATAAAAAATTTAATTCTTAATGAAAAAGCTGCGATTTTTACAAAAAAAAAATAATAAAATAAAAAAAAAATTATTTTTTGCATTTTTTTCACCTTTTTTTTTGCATTTTTTTGCTTTGGGAAAATGTGTGGTCCAGAATGCTTCTCAAGTTTCTCATTTAGCCTACTACTTCTCACATGATCCTTATCCTATATATATATATATATATATAGATAGATAGATAGATAGATAAACTAGTCATTTGCGTAAACGTGGTGTCGGATGGTCGAATTGGTCTATGACAAGTTCGTTATGTAAAAACATATTTCCAAATAACATATAATCAGTTTTGAGGTCAGATTATGTGCCTCGTAGGTTTTAAAACCATTTTTTATGCCGTAGGGGTATTTTTGACATTTTAAAAGTATATATGATGGACTTGTCGATTCACGCTTCAAATGGTATGACCATAAGGTATAACCTCAGAAGGTTGTTCTCTACAATATTATGGTCACAAAACATGCCTTGATTAGGTTTCAAAGTAGACCAAATGGGTTAGAATAAAAAGTCTAAATAAAAGTAAGACTGCTTGACTTTCGACATAAGAATGAGTGCTAAACTGATTATGATGAGTTGAGCATGTCAAAATATGTTTTATAAGTCTATACAAACTGATATGATTTCAAAACAATTGTTTTAGATAGTTAAAAGTTCAATTATCGCAAAGCATATATTTTCTAGTTTTGACTTTTAAATATAACATGCTTGACTCATCATTTCACCTACTTAACGTGATTGTCAGAGGGTATGATAACAGGGGATTCATACCTTCATTATTACGATCACGTAGGAAAGTTCAATTCGAACTTTGACTTGACCATAGTGGTCAGAACTAAAAGTCAAATGAAAAGTCAAACTGTTTGACTTTAAGTTGAATTCTAACTAAATAATTGAAATTGACCAAGGAAGCTCCAAAGAAGTATTTTAGAGTGATTGTGAAGGTGTGACTTTGAATGAACACCAAGACATGCTATTTATACTAATCATAATGTTCCCAAATCATGCCAAGTGTAATCCCACCTGATTAGAAGTTGATTACTGGCATCTTAGGTGTCACAATGAGGAGAAGTGGCAAATTCACGGAGATGTGGCAGCATGGCATCTAAAGAATGACAGCTGCCATTTTGCTGTCACTTGGCATCCCTTACAGACTGTAAGGGTTATGTCTTGCGGTCCGTAAGGACCCCTGGTGCGCAATCAATTTGAATCTGCTTGCAGACCGTAAGGTTTAAGCCTTGCGGTCCATAAGGGACCTCCATGATTTTTTTTGGGATTTTTATATTTTTAGTCCTTGGAGAGATTTGACATGTGTCACATTATGATTCAATATATATTTTTGAGGGATGTTACAGCATTGGTAGGTTTTCCAACTTAAAAGAACTTAATCAAAGCTGGAATGATTTCTCATGATTAGATTTTACTCTTTCGCAACTTACTTGGCTGAAACTCTTAATCTTGTTGAAGCAGTAGGAAGTTCTCTTAAAGTGTAGGTTTGTTTAACAGAATGGACAAGGTAATTGAATGGATAAAAGAATTAAATGGAGCATTACCATTTCATGGTCTTGGTTGGTTACCATGTGGAATGAAATAAATCATTACTTTATGTAAAGATGAAAAAATAAGATTGGCGGTGGGTGGCGGTAGTGGGTGGTGGGTGGTGGTGGTGGTGGCAGTGGGTGATGGTGGCAAGGGTGGTGAGTGGCGACAACGTCGGGTGGCGATAGTCAGTGGTGGTGGCGATGGCGCTGGTAGTCGGTGGTGGAGGGTGGCGACAACGGTGGGTGGTGGTGGTCGGCGGTGACGAGTGGTGGCGGTGGCGGCTGATGGTAGCGATGACGGGTGGTGGTGGTCGGTGGTGGTGATGAAGGATGGGAGAGGGAATGGAATGAAAAAAACCAAGGGGCGGATGGAATGAATTTGAGGTTTTTAGAGGTAATAGACTATCTTATGTAATGTGTGATTCCATTACCTCGACCAACCAATCACAGTTATTTTCATTCCCTCGTAATACATACCAAACACTACCTAAATGTTTATGTCAAGTCTCACTTGTGAGACTGAATATCATAAATGATAGTGGCTAATTACTACAATCCATGCTTGAGGTATGGGTGGGTTATAGGCACGACCAGGGGCTATTGTGGAGGCCTGTTACAAGTTGGTAGGTGAGGGTTATGGCCTTACGGGTGGGGGCAGGGGCAAGGGCGGAGAGGGGCTGGAAGGTGGTGTGGTAGTGGCGGATGTAGAGGGCGTAGTGGAAGGTGAGAGAGGACGGTTATGGTTTGGACTTGTTTAGCATGTGGATGGTGCATTGGGATCTAGGATGCGAGGGTAGGGTGGGTATGGTTGGGTGGAGTAGCGGAAATGGGATTTGTCAAAAGTGACATGACGAGATAGGTAAACATTTCTAGTGGCCAGCTCAAGACATCGATAGTTAGCCAAATAGTCAAGAAAGACACATAAGAAGGACCTTGGGGCAAGTTTATACGGGCATGTAGCATTGTGGTTAGGATAAATGAAGGTGACAATAGGTGGGGTGTTTGTGGTATCAGAGCGTGGTTGCGGTATAAAAGCTATGGAGTTTAGTGGGAAGGATGTTGTGAAGGTAAACAGAGGTACGTAAAGCTTCAACCCAAAAATTTGGTGGAAGCGAAGCTCGGGTGGGGGTGACATCATCATTTCGTTTAGACGACAAATCATACGTTCGGCATTGCCATTTTGTTGCAAGGTTTGTGGAGAAGAGAAGCAAAATTCAAGAATCAAGTCCATTAGTTAAGGCAAAATTTTTAAATTTGGCATTGTCGTTCACTGCCCATATCACATTGAAAAGTTTTGATGTTTTTATTGAATTGTGTGATGGTAAAAGGAGGTATGTAAAGCCAGGGGCTGACCTACCTTGACGAGTGGACGGGCGGGCGCACCATTTGAAATAAAATATAGTGTATTTTTAGGCAAAAAACTTGATCACACCCTCTAAAAATATGGTTGAAGCCTTCATCTGCACCCCCAGAAAAAACCTAGGTCCGCCACTGTGTGGAGCTTAACTGACCAAATCATCTCCGTACACTCAAAAGGCTTCACTTGTGATAATTAGTGTAATAAGATGAAAATTAACTTATGGGTGTACTAACACATAGGACCGAAGTGCTTAAATCACTCATATTGGAGCCTTTACATTCATACTTTCTATATATTACATTTGGAAAAAAAATAGATGAAACAACTAAATATCACTACATTGGATTCTTGCTAATAGAAAATAAATTACAGAAAATAAAGTACACCTCAATATTTCATATTCAACCTTCTGTATTTTAGTGAGAGTGTATAAAGAAGTTGTTTGTGATTAAGACATAGATAGAGATAGAGAGTTGGATGTGAGATGTTTTTAGAAAGTAAATAAAATTAAGAGAAAAATGTGTTTTTAATTAAATTATAGAGATACAGATAGATGAGAGGCTTTAGTGTAAATGCTCTTATAGCATAGTGGTATCAATGTGTGATGGGAAATAGGGGTGTAAACGAGCCGGTCCGAGCCCGAGCTCGACTGGGCTCGAGCTCGGTTCGTCATGTTTTTCTGAAGCTCGAGCTCGGCTCGGTTCGAGCTTACTTATTTGAGGTCGAGCTCGGCTCACGAGTAAAACATAAAGCTCGAGATAGGCTCGATCTATTTTGAGAACAACCTCAAACGAGCTAAAAGCTCGGCTCGCCAATATTATATATAAAAATAAAATTTTGTTTGGGCTCGTTTAGGCCCGCGAGCCTAAACGAGCTTTGTATTTCAGGCTCAAGGGCTCGATAACAAAACGAGCTCTATATTAGGCTCGAGCTCGGGCTCGGTCTCGTTAAAGCTCGGTTCGTTCGAGCTTTTAACCGAGCCGATAACGAGTAGTTCTCGAGCCTCTGGGCTTGTTTACACCCTTAATGGGAAAGTATCCCTCTCTAAGAGCATGGGTGAAGGATAGTGGGGGCGGGAGGGGGCGGCCGACCCCCGAACTTTTCGCTCAGTAGTGGAGAGTATGTAGTTTTCGTATAGAAATTTTTGGGATATACGTATTTGACCCCCTGTTTTATATAATTTTTGGGTATGTACGTTTTCGACCCCCTGGTCGGAAATCTCAAGTTTCGCCACTCTCTAAGAGGATAGGAAAGTGTCCCTCTTTGAAAGGTTTGTAGTAGACAAAAATGCATTAGTTTAAGACTGTTTAGAATATATGTGAGTTATAGTCACCATTCTAAAAATCGGTTTTTAAATCACATCTGGTTAGGCTCAGAAATGGTTCAACTGGTTAAATCGGGTTGTACCAGATGGTTTAACCGGGTTAACTTATTAACCCTATAAATCCATAAAATACAATTTCAACTCAAAAAATAATCCAAAACTACATTATTCCATAATAAAGTATATTCTAAAAGTTAATCCTAAATAAAAAAATAATCTAAAAGTTTACTATCAACGTCACCCTCGTCAGGTTAATCCATAGTGTTGAATGCATCAAGTTTACAATCGCTTAAAATATGAAATTTACTATCAACGACATAAAAGTCCAAATTTTAACCTTTTTCTACCGGGTTACTTGTTTAACCGGTATAACCCAATTTACCGGCGCATAACTTCTTTGTCGCTCCTTCAATCTACCGGTATGATTCGTGCCAGTCAAGCTTCCGGTTTTTAAAACATTGATACTGATCATACCTGGACTTGATTCCATACGCGGAACCACGTATTAAACATACCCGATTTGTGCACCTCTAGTACTCACAGGGGCGGACCCAAGCCCAACCCAAGGTGGGCGGGCGCACCCCCGGGGAAAAAAAATTTAGTGCTAAATTCCGTCGAAAATCCCGTCCGCACCCCTTGGAATTTTTCGTCCGCGTCCCTTGGAATTTTTCGACCGCACCCTTGAAATTTTTCGTCCGCACCCCTTAGGTAAAAAGTGTTATCAATTTATATTTTAAATTTTTTTAGTAAACTCTTATTTAAAAAAAAAATACTACCTAAATTATATAACTTTTAATACCTAACTAACTAAACCAAAATACACATATCTTTACCCACTTATAATCCTAACTAGCTAGCCCACTAAGTCTTAGCCCATTAACCAAACCCAATAATATTTCAAACTATAATATAATAATTAAAGCCCAAAACCTTTAGAAATTCTCTCCCTCTCTCTCTCTCTCTCTCTCTCTCTCTCTCTTGCGTCCCTACACTGCCAACGAACAACATCACCCAGCGACAACAGTTCAGCAACCGGCGACCACCGTAATCAGCCACCATACCACGTTGTTTGACACCAAATCTAACCGGAATCCGAACACGGGTAAGTTTCTTTGTTATTTTGATGATTTTGGTTGATATTATAGGAGAAAAAAAGGGTAATAAAGTTGTTAAATATGTTTGAAATTTTGTGTGTTTTGACGTTGTTTATGGCTGTTTAGATGATTTATAGAGTGATTATGTTGTTTATATATTTTTAGGGTGATTACAACTTACGTTATGATTTCTAGGGCTTGAATAGTTGAAAATTAAAATTGAAACATTATGTTATGGAGCGATGAACTTATGTTATATAGAGAAAGAATTGCTTAAGAAATTAGTTTTAGATGATGTTTTGGATAGATTTCAAAAAATGAAAACCCGTAGGGCGTCAACGTTTTAATTATGTTTGTAACAAGGTTTGACATGTTTTTGATGATTATATAAATTTAGTTTGATGTTCGTTTGTTTTACATGACCCGGCCCGACCCGATACGAACCGATTTTTTTACTTATATACCTAGGGGCCTAAAATTTTTAAAAATGTTCCGCACCCCCATGGAAAAATTCCTGGGTCCGCCACTGAGTACTCACATTCTGAATTAACTTATCTGCTGATCTTTATTTAAATGGATTATAAACAATCTGGCTATGACAATTGTTATTTGTTTCTTTGGGATGAAGGCATAAATTGAGATTTGATTAGGAAAGAAATGCAAGTGGATTGAGATAACCTAACCCATAGTATTTTAAACCGCACACCCAAGATTATAAATGAACATTTACATTGAGATATAGTATTTTTGTTAAGAGAGAAGAAGTCTCCCAATTAAGGCAATTTTTGCTTTGTTTACTACTGAAGTATGCATTTGTTTTGCTATCTTATTCTCAAGGCTGGTCCAACGTTTTTAAGGTCCTAAGCGAACTAAAAAGTTGGGGCTCTTTTAGAGTTTTTTTTTTATCTAAACCTTTTCTCTTTTACCCGGGTTTGGGATTGAAAACAATAAACTAAGAAGTTTAATTGACGGAGTATTAAAAAATAGTATATATGCTAAGCACATAAACCCGATTATAGTATCTAACTAATCAATTTCACAAAATCTTGGAAAATCAACCAAAATTCAATGTTTATCTTGATGAAGTAATGATGTAATCAAATGTAAATGAAAATTTTTGCAAACAAGTATGAAAAACTGGAGATTACAACTACAAACGGAGTTCGACTATCTCTCAAATGATAGATTAATCGCTATTTTTCAGCTGCTGCAGCTCATCAAATCTTAAAAGGAATTTGGGGCACTTGGAGGTGGAGCCCCTAAGCGGCTGCCTTACTTTTATACCTATAGGACCGGCCCTAGTCAAAGGGTTTAACTTTCGTTGTGATATACTTTCGTTATGATCTATTCGGTTTGGCTTTATTTATTTTTAGTGTTACATAGTTTTCTTTTAATTCTTCATGTATTTTCCTTAACATGCACCGTTTAAAATCGTTTATTCATAATAACCTATATAACGAATATATGGTTCATTTACTACGAGACAAACATACTGAAAGCTCGATCTATGCTCCAAACAAGCTATGAATACATTTCTGTTTTAATTTTGGGAAATCAATGCCATAAAATAATTCTGAGAAAGTAGTAAAAAAGGAACGTTCGTGAGATATTTCTTCCACCAGAGAGTCAAGTGAGTCAACTGGCATTTATGTACGGATGAAATGTTAATTATGAACGAACGACTTTTGAGTCAACTAGTTGATTTTCCGACCCTGCGTTGCGGCGGGGATCCAATGTCTGCAAAACGCGTGCCGACAACGGCAAGCGGATACCAAATATCAAAACATAGATAAAAATGATGTAGTAACGATAGTTACTCCGTCATAAAAACGATTTAAAAAAATCTAATATATAATAGTAGGACCCACACGTTCAGTTATGACGTTACTAACATGTTAAAATATGGATGAGCTCGGTACCGGTAATGGCACCGAAAGTACCAATCCCGAAAATAATCGAAATTAGGTATCGGCACCGAAAATGCTCGGTACTATACGGTATGGTATTTGAAGGTAAAAATAAGTAAATACAGGTATGGTGCTAGACCGGTGTCGAACTGAAAGTAACGATTCTGAAAACACCAAAAAGGTGGGTACCAAATTGGTACCGAAAATGATTTGGTATAGTAAATTTGGTACCGATTCGATACCGGTTTGATTAAAGGATTTGATATCATTTGCTCATCAATAACTTAAATATTCAAGTTAAATTTACATGTTACAATTCATTCTTTACAGAAAAACACAAAAAAGAAAACAAAAGAAGTTGTGTATATAAAATCTCATTCAAACGAAATAGAATTTACTTACCACGTGTATGAAAATCAATCTAAACGGTGCAATTACTTGCGTTGCTACGTGGCATGAGCCACGGTTAGGGATGAGCTCGGTACCGAAAACCCCTAAAAGTGGTACCGGTACCGAATATACATGGTACAACAACGGTAGGATACCAGTATTTCAGAGTAAAAACCGGTACCGAAAATGTCAAAAGTCGGTACCAAATCGGTACCGAAAATGTATCAGTTTTGATAAATTTGATTACAGTACCCGGAACCATTTGTTTACCCCTATGTGTGTTACTGTTCAGTTAGTTGTGTTATTAATATATTGGTAAATGGTAAATGGTAAATATATAGGTAAATTATTTATGTGGGGCATTCTAATCTTGTGATGAAATATTCGTTTATGAGTTGATAACTCATACGAAAGTAAAAAGCATGTTCGTACGGGAACTTACTCATCAGTGAGTGGTCACAAAGTTAAAAGCGTGTTCATACAGGAACTTACTCATCAGTGAGTGGTCACAAAGTCAAAAGCGTGTTCATACGGGAACTTACTTAGGGTATAAGGAGTAGTTAAATACTTGAGAGTGGTAAACTTTAAAATCAACTAATGAGATTGTGTCATGTCATTCAATCTTATGAGTTTAAACTATGCTGAAAAGTGTTGACAATGTTTAGACACTTCATAATTTGGTAAACTTTAAAAAAAAGGAAAAATGTGTGATTGGTTGATTGGTTGAGAAGAAATGGACCACACCACACCCCCCCCCTCTCTCTCCCTTTCCCTCCCTTCACCGAGTCGTTGATCCTTCACCGAATTTCACCCCATTTCGTTAAACATTCAAGCGGCAAAATGGTTGGCAGTGGTTGAGCTTCGGTGCCGAGTGGGTTTACCGCCCCCCACTCCGGACACCCTAATTAGGCTAAAGGGTGTGGGTTATGGTTGGGACATGATTCGTCACCTAGGAACATGAATGGAAGGCTACACCACCCCCTTGCTTGATCCACCATTATAACACACGATGGCAATTTCATGGACTCCTGGAATCTGAAAGGATGAGACAAACAAACTCATCAGAGTAATGAACAGTCAAACATCATCACTTCATCAGAATTTCGCTAAGTCGCTGGGCCTGGGGTGCTGCAAACAGAAGATTTAGAGACGTGAACAAACTCATTAGAGTATCTTGGGCGGGGGTACAAACGCCTAAGTCATGGGGCGGGAGTTGGGGCGTGGGTTGGGTACAAACGCCTAAGTCATCACCCCGGGTGGGAATGGGTTTGAGCGTGGCCACTTGGGCGGGGGTTTCAGCCCGGATGTTGGGCGGGGTTACCCACATGACATGGCGGAACCTCATTGGCCAAGATCACTAGCCCTTTGAAATTGATTTTTTTTCCACGCCACCCCAGTCACGCCCCACCATACCCCTTTGAAATTGTCTTTTGGTCTTGGGATGCCCCATACTCCACGTGTCGCACCATGCCCCCAACCCATGCCCCACCATACCCCACGGTCTTAGAGTATCTCATTAGAATACTATGATTTTGTCATCATAATTGTATTGTTTATTAAATACTACAATTTTTGTCATTTTTCGTAATTATATTGTTTATCGTTAGAGCATATGGGCACATTTTTAAGCTCGAACATGGTACGTGAATTCTTATAGACGCCACTGTGTATGACATTTTGACAAATGGTGGTGTACTGGTGTTGGCTTTCAACATAGGTCTATGGTGTCGGGCGTGGCTTCAATCCTACGAGTTTTTAAGAGGATTTTTTTGCCATAAGGATGTGTTTGAAACTTTTATTTAAAGTGTTTATATTTCTATAATTAAATAGAAGCTGAATAAAAAAAAGGTAAACATTGTAGAAGATAGTAGTTTGATTTTTTTTTTTCTGTAAAAAACATTGTTGTTGTTTGAGTGCTTGATAATTCTTTAGAATAGATTACTAAAACTGCTTATTTGTTATCGATCTTACTGGGTCGTGGTATGCGTCCAAAACCATGTATTGGATTATATTAAAAGATGGATTAGGATCAAATACAAATGATCCTATTGTAAGAAGGGTACAAAGGCTTATAAAAAAACTCACTAGGCAAAAAAAAAAAAAAAAAAAAAAAATAAATATCCACCACCACCCAAAAACCTAAACCCCCCCCCCCACCCCCACCCCCTCCCCCATCACCCACCCAAAAAAAAATTATTATTTGCCGAGGGGGTGGGGGGGGGGTGAGGGTTTAGGTTTTTAGGTGGTGGTGGGGGAGGGTGTTTAGTTTTTTTAGATTTTTTTTAGGTTTTTTTTGGGGGAGGGGGGGGGGGGGGTTTGGTTTTTTGGGGTTTTTTTGGTGAGGTATAGTTTTATTTTTTTGCCGGTGTTGAGAGGGGTTTAGGTTTTTGGGTGGGGGGGGGGTGTTTAGGTTTTTGGGTGGTGATGGGGTGGGGTGGGTGTTTAGGTTTTGGGTTGTGATGTAGTGAGTTTAATTTTAGGTTATTGGACACTTGTCACTCTATAAATCTTTCTTACACTTCTTAGGCTAGAGGGTATGGTGATGGTCCTCCTTTGGAGGAAGATTCGCCACGTAGGCGCCACATCATAGTCCTCCCAAGGTAGGTACATCTCACAAAACTAGAGGGTATGAAGGATGGTCCTAGATGATCCTACCCCATCACTTTTATATTTTTTATTTTTTTAATCTTCTATTTTTTTTAACATTTAACAAATAAATTAACTAAATATTTTTATTAATATTAAAAACACATTACATAAACTTAAAAAAGAAAACATAAACTTAATTTTGAGAGAATTGAGAAAACTGGTTCGGTGAGTGTTGGAATACAGCAAAGGCGTTTGACGAATATTGAGAGAATTGGTAATGAAGAGAGATGAGAAAAAGGGGTTAAAATGGTAAATGGAGGTGGAAAAATGGTTGAAATTTATATATTTGGGGATATATAACCCTTAGTTTTTGAATGAAAATTGGAAATTTAATTTTTTTTTATTAACGGTATGGTGTTCCACCCAGCGCCGGACCTCGACGCTTGTGGAACGGAGTCCATACCCACCAGCCTTACAATTAGAAGCTTTTGTAGAATAACTTGAAACTTAGAATAGAACTTCCCTTATAATTTTCTTCACATTTTGCAAATGACTTTCATTTTGATAGTGACATGACACGAAATTTACTTTACTTTTATGTATTTCGTTTTATACATTCATTTTGATAAGCATATCTCTATTTAAGTATATCATTTCTCGGTAGATCAAATCAAATAAACCACATAAATCTTCTTTTCATTTGGTTTCCAAATTCCTAACACATCAATGGCAGCTTCATCATCCTCTTCCCCCTTCACTCCCACCTCTTCTTCTCGATCATTTAAATATGAAGTTTTTCTTAGTTTTAGAGGAGAAGACACCCGCAAAACTTTTGTAGATCATTTCTACGCGTCTCTCGTAGATCATCAAATCCACACTTACAAGGACGACGAGACGCTTCCTCGGGGTGAATCCATCCATTCATCTCTCTTGGAGGCTATTGAAGAATCACAAATTGCTGTAATAATATTATCCAAAAACTATGGAGGTTCTTCATGGTGTTTGGAAGAACTTGCGCATATTATGAAATGTAAGGAAGAGAGAGAGCTAATCGTTATGCCCATTTTCTATGATGTGGAACCCTCGGAAGTGAGAAAACAAAAAAATAAATTTGGAGAAGCGTTTGCCAAAATAGAGGCGAGCAACGTTACCAAAGCAAAATTATGGAGGAAAGCACTTGTTGATGTATGTAACATTGCTGGATGGGAGCTCAAGAACAATGCAAACGGGTAACTTTTTATATATATATTTTTTTTATTTGAAGTCCCTATAAATTCTCATTCATACTTGTACATCTAACACCATGTGTGGTGGAAAGGTGAAGTGGGCGTGAAGTGGGCTAATAACGCCTTATAATGCCCCGTACACCGCCCTCTGGGACGTGATCTTCATTTTTTTTGTCCAAGGCGTGTTTGTGGAAACGCCATATCTTAATTGAATGGACCAATAGATTTTTTTGCTTTTGTTTTTGTTTTATTTTTTTCTAAAAAATAATAATAATTGAGTAATCATTGTAGGGACATTATACCACTATGCCCCCCATATGCCACATGTCGCTTTATACCCAAGGGAGGGGCTTTATGATAATACCCCTGTTAACAATAAATAATTAATATTCAATATTATTGTTTCTATTTTACATACTGTATTTTAGGTTGTCATCTACCACATTAATAGTTCAATAAGTTTGTTGTAAGTGTAGCTTAATCTTCTCCTCAATTGCTGCTTGTATCTTGTATATATATTCTCTAAAGGGTTAATGAGAAATCAAGTTCTTTGACCATTCAATTATAAGTTTATATGGTATCAAGAGCCTGACCTCCTACAAGCTCTCACAGCTCTTTCTTTTTCGATCCATAAACCTGCACAATCCTTTTTCCTTCCTTACTTCGGCTCACACCTGCAACCTTACATATGCTGCCGCAAACCAGCCCATGGCACCCAAACAAATCATCCCTCTCACTGCTGCAATCCACTTTCCCATCAAACTCACATCCACCAATTTCCCCTATTGGCGCAAACAGATCCTCTCCACTCTGATTGATCTTGAACTCGACCATCATATCACCGGCAACTCTGAACCCCCGGCCCAAAAAATCACCACCGGTGAAGTCTCTACACCCAACCCTGAATTCATGTCCTGGTTTCGGCAAGAGCAGATGGTGATCAGCGCACTCCTAGGCAGCTGCTCGGATGCCATTCAACCACTCGTCTCCGCTACAGACACTGCTCGACAGGCGTGGGACACCCTAAACGTAAGCTACGCCAGCGGCTTTCGCTCACGGATCATATCCCTCAAATCCAAACTCTGCAAAAACCCAAAGGATACCCGATCTGTCACTGATTTCCTACACGATATGAAATCAATTTCGGATGAGTTAGCCCTCGCCCAAAGTCCAATTGATGAAGAAGACTTGGTGATTCACACCATGAATCAACTCGGAGATGAGTTCACTAGACTCGTTCAATCCTTGAAATCTCGTGACACCACCATCTCATTCACACAACTATTTGACAAATTGCTTGACCATGAACGCACCATCAAAGAAACCTCCACTGAACCCCTCATTACCACAGTCAATTACACCCAACGCCAACCTACCTGAACCTATCCTAAACAGCAACCCGAGACCCGCTACCAAAAACCCAATCAGTCTCGCCCTTCCTGGAACACTTGTGACAAACCCACTACAACAAATCAAAACCGTCCCACCAGGAACAATGCCTACTGCCATTTCTGCAATATCCCGGGTCATGAAACAAAGGACTGCCGCAAACTTGGGCGGTTCCTTCGTGACTACAACTATCTAGTTCAAAGTTCTGCAGGCTCGGCGCCATCAGTCAACTACACGTCTGCCTACCCCACTACAGGATCTGCACCAGCATGGATGTGGGACACCAGAGCATCTGGTCACACCGCCCCGAATCAGCACTCATTACCCGTTCTTTCCGAATACGAAGGCCCGGATGAAATTATCTTAGGTGATGGTAAATCTCTTCCTATTACACATATTGGTCATACTAAAATACACACTAACTCACGACCACTCTTGTTAGATAATGTTCTTGTTGTTCCTCATTTGTGTAACCATCTTATTTCCGTTTCCAAAATATGTCGTACTAACCGTGTCTCTGTTGAATTTTCTCCCTCTTATTTCATGGTTAAGGACCTACGCACGGGGGCGCATCTCATGCGAATAGTGAACGTTAATGATGTTTACTATAGGCAATTTCCTTCATCTCCACAAGTCAATGCAACCGGAACAAGATCACTACTCGCGTGGCACCATACACTTGGGCATCCTTCGTACCAAGTGTTTAAGTCTTTAATTCCTAAATTAGGACTACATTGTAATAAAGTGTCACCAGAGTCGTTTCATTGCAAATCTTGTTCCTTGAATAAAAGTCACAAAATTCCATTTGGTCAAAATTCCATTTGGTCAAAATTCCTTTGTTGTGCACAAACCTTTGGAACTCATTTATTCGGATGTTTGGGGACCGGTTCAAACCTCCATTGACGGGTTCAAATACTACATATTTGTTGATTTCTTCTCCAAGTATGTCTAGTTATATCCCATGAAGCGCAAATCCTATGTGTCAACACTTTTTACACACTTTAAATCACTCGTTGAATGTTTCTTCAAGACCCCAACCATGTCTCTCTTCACCGAAAATGGAGGTGAATACATCGGTCTCAAACCCTACCTCACCTCCAGCGACATCTCTCACTACACCACCCCACCCCATACACCCGAACAAAATAGTGTTGCTAAACGGTGTCACCGCCATGTTGTTGATATGGGACTTGCCCTTCTACACTATGCTAACCTTCCTCAAAAATTTTGGTCACATGCTTTCCAAACCGCTACCTACCTAATAAATCGCCTTCCTGCTCCCAACCTTAACAACCAAACCCAATGTGACATGTTGTTCGGTAAACCACCCGACTACACGAAACTCAAACCATTTGGGTGTCTTTGTTATCCGTGGTTACGCCCGTATACCACCTCCAAACTACAAATTCGCTCCCATTCGTGCATTTTTCTAGGGTACTCGACCTCTAGATCGGTGTTTAAATGTTTCGACCCGACCACATCTAAGCTATATCATTCGAGGCATGTTGAATTCATTCCGTACCTATTTCCTGCCCACCCCACTGAACACTCACACTCCAATCCAGTTCAAAGATACTCATTCCCCATTCCCTCTTACACCCACTCATAGGCAGTACCGCCTAATCCCATACCCATCAACCATTATCCTCCTAATCATCACCCACCTTCTGTACCCTCCCCTCCTGATTCCTCTTCATCAACTCACACCAACAGCTCTGCTTCTTCTGCTTCCTCTAGCTCTCCTACCAGCACACATCCGACCCCACCCATTTCTCCTCACTGCTCGCACTATCCCACCACACCACCATCCTCATCACCATCCTCTCCATCTCCCACAACATAACAGACCCACTCCGCCCAGCACCCACAATATCCACCTCCCTCATCATCCGCTGAAACACATCCCTCATCATCCGCTGAAACACCTCCCTCCACCAACACACACACCACCGAAACCACAACACCTCACCCCCTCCTGTCAAACGACAGCCCAAACCTAACACCAAATACTTCAACTCCAACTTCGTCAACTCCACCACCCTACACCTGTTACTCTAAACACTTGAACCCACAACCCATATCCAAGCTATGAAAGATCCCCAATGGCGCCACGACATGGATCTTGAGTTCAATGATCTTCTTCAAAAACACACATAGGAGCTTGTTCCGCGCACCGATCAACACTTCATTGGCTGCAAATGGATCTTTTGCATCAAGCGAAAGGCCGACGACACCATCGACAAATACAAAGCCCGTCTCGTGGCAAAGGGCTTCCATCAACAATTTGGAAAGGACTACTTTGACACCTTTAGTCCCATAACAAAACCGGTCACCATACAAACCGTTTTATCCATTGCTCTTTCTAAACGGTGGCCCCTACGACAACTAGATGTTAATAATGTGTTTCTTCATGGTACCTTATAGGAGGATGTCTTTATGGTCCAGCCACCGGGCTTTGCTCATTCGCAGTTCCCAAACCACATTTTCAAACTTCAAAAATCTATCTACGGTCTTAAACAAGCCCCACGGGCATGGTACAATGAACTCACTTTGTTCTTGATTCACTTTGGCTTTCGAATATCCATGTCTGATCCATCTCTCTTTGTCTATCAACACCATGGTGTCACATGTTATCTACTCGTATTTGTAGACGACATCATCATTACCGGTAATGACAACAACCTTCTCGAATCCTTCATTAGCTCACTTGGCCGAAAATTCTCCATCAAGGACCTTGGTCCTCTTCACCACTTCTTAGGCATTAAGGCTATTCCTACACCTCAAGGTCTCTTCCTCTCACAACATCGCCATATTCACGACATTCTTACCACTTTCAAAATGGATGGTGCCAAGGAAGTGCTTACTCTGATAAGTATATCCGATCCTCTTTCACTCGTTGACTCCACTCCTCTCGTTGATCCCACTCAATATCGTAAACTCCTTGGCTCTCTACAATACTTAGCTTTTACACGTCCGGATATCTCCTTTGTGGTCAACAAACTCTCGCAATTTATGCATTCACCTAGACAATCTCATTAGAAAGCTTTCAAACGGGTCCTACGTTATTTGAAAGGAACGGTGCACTATGGGTTATATTTGCATCGTAACTCTCCCCTCATACTATGTGCCTTTTCTGACTCGGATTGGGGATGAGTCAATGATAGGGGCGGTCTATTACGGCGTACATTTTATATGTTGGCTCAAACATAATCTCTAGGCGCTCCTCTCGTCAAAAGACGGTCTGGCGTTCATCCACGGAGGTTGAATACAAAGCGGCTGCCAACGCGGATGCGGAAATTTCTTGGGTACAAAACCTTCTTTAAGAACTTGGAATTCAGCCTAAAAGCACTCCACAACTATTCTGCGACAACACATGTGCAACATACTTGTGCGCCAACCCGATATATCACTCTAGGATGAAACGTGTTGCCTTGGACTGTCACTTTGTTAGAGAGTAGGTCAATGTTGGCAAGCTGGAAGTCCTACACATTAGCTCTAAAGATCAACTTGCAGATGTTCTCACTAAGCCACTACTGCGGTCACCTTTCATCTTCATTCGATCCAAGATTGGAGTCTCCAATGGATCCTCCATCTTGCGGGGACGTGTTAACAATAAATAATTAATATTTAATATTATTGTATTTATTTTACATACTTTATTTTAGGTTGACATCTACCACATTAATAGGTCAATAAGTTTGTTGTAACTGTAGCTTAATCTTCTCCTCAATTGCTGCTTGTATCTTATATATATATATATATATATATATATATATATATATATATATATGATTAGGTTCAAGAGTGAACACTAGTGTAGTTTGTGAACTGAGCGAACTAATCCTGGCCATACATGTGTGTAGATCAATGGCCATGATTTGATGATGAAATACACTAGTGTATTTTACGATTTGATGACGAAATCCTAGCCATCCACGTGTGTAAATCAATGGCCAAGATTTGTTCACTCAGTTCGCAAATACACTAGTGTTCACGCTAGAACCCCACCCTATATATATATTCCCTAAAGCGTTAATGAGAAATTAAGTTCTTTGACCATTCAATTATAAGTTTATACCAACTACACATGGTCTAAGTTTTGGTGATCTATAATCAATTCATTTGTACCTTGTATGGGTAATAGTCAATCCAATTCGGCTCTTTTCCGGGCTTGGCCGTGATCGACGCCTTTAAAAATTTATCAAATACATTTAACTTAAGTTCGGCTTGTCTTGAGACTTTTGTGCAAAACTCGAACTCTGGCTTGTAAATGGTTTTCATAGGATTGAACATGGCTTGGGAAAGTCTCAGTTGCCAGCCGAGCCTAAACGAGCCAAAATTGTACTCGAGCTCGGCTCATAAATCTATAAAGGGTAGAGCTTGTTCATTGTTTGACTCGTTAATTATTAGATTAAAATAATCTTACAATTTATATTATATTATGTACATGCATTTATAGATTACTTTACATTTGTTAATTGAATTATAATAATTCTTCAAAAAAAAATTTGAATTATAATAAGTTGATAATGGTCGTGAAAGGTATTTGTGATATTGACAATGATACGGTTGTTCTGTATCATTTTGAGCATCTCATATTTATTTATTTGTATATATCTGCAGGCATGAATCAAAAGTCATAAAAGAAATTGTTGATACAATTTTTGATAGATTGTTCCCCTTAAACTCTGATGTTGATGACGATCTTGTTGGGATGACTACCCGCTTGAATGATTTGAAATCCCGATTAGACATTAGGTCAAGTGGTGTGCGCATGATTGGGATATGGGGGGTTGGGGGTAGTGGCAAGACTACTCTTGCATTTTCTCTTTATAAGAAAATCTCTTGTCATTTTCAAGGTCATTGTATTGTTGACAATATTCAAGTGGAATCAAATAAACTTGGTTTAAAAACTCTACAAGGAAAAATCCTATCCTCTATTTTAAAAACAAAACGACGGGTGCAGAGTGTTGAGGAAGGTAAAGAAATGATAAAAAGGGGGTTATGTAAAAGTAAAGTTTTGATACTTCTTGATGATGTCAATGATCTTGATCAACTACAAGCGTTAGCTGGATCACATAAATGGTTTGGTAGTGGGAGTTTAATAATAATCACAACCAGAGATAAACACTTGCTAAGAAGCCACAAGATAGACGAGATATATCGTGTCAAGTTGTTATTAGAAGACGAGGCTATCCGACTCTTTAACATGCATGCTCGTAATGAAAAAGACCCCATAGAAGATTATGAGAAACTTTCATTACGTGTGGTTTCTTATGCTGCTGGGCTCCCATTAGCACTTAAAGTTTTAGGTTCTTTTCTATATGACAAAGACAAGAATGAATGGTTAAGTGCCTTGGATAAGTTAAAAGATATCCCAGATCCCAAGATCATGGATATACTCAAAATCAGTTATGACGGCCTTGAAACTTACCAGAAAGAGTTATTCTTGGATATTGCATGTTTCTGGAGATGGGAAAGTGTAGATGATGTAATGGAGATACTCGAAGCTTGTGAGTTTTACCCTAAAATAGGGATAAAAGTATTGAGACAAAAAGCTCTCATAAGTATTGTGGATGGTAGGTTTGATATGCATGATTTGGTTCAAGAAATGGGATTCTACATTGTTAGAGGAGAATATCCAAAAAATCTTGAAAAACATAGCAGAGTCTGGAAAGATGAAGAAATCAAGAACATGTGTTTTAGGGATGCAACAATGGTAAAGGTTAAGCTTTCCAAAAATATGCAATATAAGATACGCAACCCTTACATTGTTTTTTTTCTTTATTTCAGGAATATCACAAAATTGAAGCAATAAGATTTGAAGATTATTACAACCGTGATGATCTTTATTTATTACCATTTTGTAGAATTGTTTCAAACATGAAGAAACTAAGGTGCCTTATCGTAAAAGATAAAAAAGTCTATGAAATTCAACTTGTGGCTCAGGGTGGTGTGAAGGTTAAGGAGTATATTGAAGGGCCTAGTTTTCTTTCCAATGAGTTGCGGTATATGGATTGGGACAGATATCCTAAAAGTCCATTCCCAGACAGCTTCCAACCAACGAAGCTTGTTGTTCTAAAATTGAGTAGTATGCAAAAAGAACTTTGGACGGGTTATAAGGTAATTCCTTTGATTTAGGCTAAAATGCATTTTACATCCTTTATGTTTTAATGAAGTTGCAGTCCTTTAACTTCGAAAATTACACTACATGTCCTTTATGTTATAGTTTCTCTTCAAGTCGTGTCCTTATGCCTTAACCCAGTTTGTTTTTAGCGTTAAGTTAGGTCATAATAATATTAGATTATACAAACATATTTTTATTACCCCAATACTCAGCTCGGATCTCTAAAAAGATGAACACAAACTGGGTGATCTCCACCTCCACCTAACTGCCACCACAAAACCTCCATCACAACCTACCTACCATCACAAAACCTCCACCATACAGACCCTCGGCGACTGCATCTCTGTCGTTCCTGCCACATCAGCCACCGTCAGACCATCCCAACCTACATCCAGCCACCGTCGCAACCCAACAACATCTAGCCATCACCACGACTAACTCGCCACCGCCCTATGTCCTGCGGCCTCTCTGCTCTTTCTCACGGTCATCAAAAGCTCCATTAGGTTAGAATTTCTAGAGCCGTTGTGGCCAATAATGGCGTTGAAGTCATAAAACGGACCGATGATTTGGTGACCGTTGAAGAATTTGAAGTTTTCGAGTTCGATTTGGTGAATTTTGCCCTGTGAGCCATGGCTGGCTTGGTTTTGTTTGAAACCCTAGGTTAGGGTTTAGGGTGAAGTGAATTGGAAAATTGGTAAAGTAGAAGTATTTTTGTTAATGGGGTGAGTCAGGGTATTTGTGGGTGGAGTTGTGGGTCGGTCGGATCATCAGCCCAAATCATTTCTTGGTTAAATTTGTTTCATAAGGGGGTGCAGGAGATGGTGAATCTGTTGATGGTACGTAGCAAGGCATTTTCAGGTGACTGGGTGCCGGCGATGATGACAGGCGGTAGGGTGGCTTGACATGAAGGTTGTCTGTGGGGGGCGTCAGTTTTCTGTATATTAATTAATTTATTATAAGTAACTAGGTTTTAATGATGCGCGCACAAAACTAAGTCATTGTAAAACTATTTAATGCGACTAAATACTTGGTTGTTATTAAAGCTGTGCTATTTAGTGTCTTATTTTTAAGTTGACAAGTGGAGTTTTCATACAACAGAGCCGTTGGTAGCAACCGAGTTAGTAACTCCTGGCGATGGCGACTATTGCGATGTCTAAGCATCCACTAACCCAACAAATAAGGAATAAGAATTGTATAAATACAATCAGAAAAACGTGTGAAAGAGGAGAAAAAGGAAGATGACGTAAAGTTATGTAAGCATAAAATAGAAAAAAAAGACCCCATGATTTGAACTTGAGTCTCTTTAAAACACATACAACCACAAAACCACTCCACCATGATGAATAATCTACCTAACTTTGAAGAAAATGGATATATATACACACTTAAAAAGGGTATAGGGGAAAAAAGTCAACAAAAGATGACTTGAAGTTACTATTCATGACAACCAATAAGAAAAGTTTACTATTCATTATGATGTGACAACTACTATTCATTAGCTTTGTTTTTTAATATATAGGATAATGGGGTTCAAAATTTTTTATTTTATGTTTTAAATATATATATATTTAATGGAGGAACAAAATGACTAGAATACCCTCAAGTGCACGTGAAGGAAGTTAAACAAAAAAAACTAACCTAATGGAAGATAGTAACATAAAGGACATGCACTGTAATTTTCGAAGTTAAAGGACAACGCCTGCAACTTCGTTTAAACTCAAAGGACGTAAAATGCAATTTAGCCTTTGATTTAACATATAGATATAAGTAGTGGATTAAGACTGACGTTTGATTACCTTTAACCTAGCAAATACAAATGCTTAGTCATAGCATTAGATTGTTACAAACTTTTTCTTTTATTAAATTTCATAAACTATGATAATAATATTTACTTGTGTATACTGTAGCATCTACCACATTTGAAAGTGCTTCAACTCGTTGTCATGCCCAATCTACTCAGCACACCAGATTTTGATGGACTCCCATGTCTTCAAAAGTTAACACTTCATTGTTGTGATGAGTTAGAAGAGATTCACCCTTCACTTGGAACTCACACGAGTCTTGTATACTTAAGTATATTAGGTTGTTACAAACTTAGAAGGTTTCCAAGAATTGTCCAGATGGTTAACCTCAAGACTCTAGAAATAAAGGCTTGTCAACTGAAAGATGGAGAAATCCCTTACGGTATAGGTGCTTTATCCAACTTACAAGAGCTAGATCTAAGGAGTAATCATTTTACAAGATTAGATTTCAGCCTCTCGCAGCTTACTATGCTCAAACACCTCAACATGTCATATTGTGACAACCTTCTTGAATTGCCCGAGCTCCCATCAAATTTAGCTATTCTTAAAGCTGACTGTTGCATGTCACTTACAACTGTTGGAGATTGCCACAAAAAATGTAAACAGTTATGCGAAGTCTCGGTTCATGGATGGCATAACATTCATAATGGTGAAAGATTACTACAATCCATGCTTGAGGTATGTTTGTTTGTGTGCTTTTTTAATCTCATTTAATAATGATCTGAATATAACGACCGTATGTTAATGAATTAGGGAAATGCTATTGAAAATGGCTCTATGCTTCTCCGACTTGGAGGTGTTGATGTTGCAAAGGGGTTTACACCTCCTTTGCTTAGAGGGGGTAGATGTAGAGTGCAACTTCCAGAGAATTGGTACAATGACTTTTGTGGTTTCTTAATATGCGTTGTTTTGACAAGTGACTTATCATCTATAATATTAAATATGAATGAGGTGATGAGTGGTAGGGATTCTCAAGATGTGGTGGTTTGGGAGGAGAGTGATAATGCCAATGATTCTAAAGTTGATGTGACTAATACAAGAGGTCGTTCATTTAGACAAAGGTCTAAATTTCTTCCATTTAAAAGTTCGGTTGACAAGGATACACTGGTATGGTATGTTTCATTTGGTTCATTGAGAGACACTACATGGTGGGATCAAAGATACAAAGCTCTCTTGTTTCGCATTACTGATAAAGATAAGAATAGGAATGAAAAGTGTAGCGGTTTTAGAGTCAGACTCATCGACCAGAAAAGTAGAACGAGTCTAACAGAAACATCAACATGTCATTCTCATCATGCACCTAGATTCAAGATCGAGGGTGACACAAAATCTGCTTTAAGGATATCCTTAGACAGTTAAGTGTAATCAGGATTGTCATTGTTACGTAAATTATTTGTTAATATGTAAAATCATAAATATACATCAATTTTACTTCCAAACATTCCTTCATGTATTACCAACAAATTTAGTATCGTCGCAAATGACTTTATTTTCTTCTATTTTATTTATCAATGTAACATGGATGACAATGTTTAGAGAAATAATTCACTTACTGATGAATGCAATCATCAAAGCCATCTAATACTTCCATCATTAGAAGCTTTTTATTCCTCTTTGTTGTAACCGAAACGGCTACGTCATCAGCCACCCGCAAGTAGAGGTGTACAAATCGGGGTTTTTTTTTGAAAACCGGTTACGGTATTAACCGGACCGGTTTTTTTGGTCCAAAACAAAAACCGGTTTTTTTGGTCCAAAACAAAAACCGGTTTTTAATAACCAGTTTTTCAAGTCCAAAACAGTAACCGGTTGGGACCGGTTTTTAACCGGTTTCGGTTTTTTTTAGTACTTATTCCCCTTCCAACAGCAATATTAAAAATAAACAAACTAAATAGTAAATACTATAAGTACTAACCTGTTCTAACATTTAACTTGACATTTCTTCCTACAAAATCAACACATGAAACACCATGATCTCGTTCCCGAGTCAAGTAGTAAGAAGCCAAGAGTATGGAACAATAATGAAGTGCATTTTCTTTTTGAATTACATCTTTTTATTATTAAAAAAAAAGTTATTTTTGTGATAAATAAATAAAGGAAGATAGGGATTACTACAATACGTTAGGGAACAGAGAAAAATTAGAAAAGTGATTATTCCTGACAGTGGTGGATCTAAGAATTTTTTCACTAGGTTCCTTTTGATAGATTCTCACTAATTCTCATTATTTTTTTTTTCATATCATACATGGTTCTCATTAATTTTTTCTATTTTTTTCAAACCGAATGGGTTCATGAGAACCCACAAAAGTGGCCTAGATTCGCCCCTGTTCCTGGATTTGGATACCTTGGGCCCGTTGTTACAAAAGACTGGGACCCCAACCTGATTTGTTAATTGGTGAGTTGTGACTCGATAATGTGATCATTCCTGGATTCGGATACCTTGGGCTCGTTGTTCAGTCACAAGCTTCGGATCTGGGCCATCTAAATGGGCTTACTTACACAGTTTTGAATAATAATGGCATCCACTATTCCACTTCTAATCAATCGGGAAATCCCTTCGACGGTTTATTAGAGGTGTACAAACCGGTTAATTTTAATAACCGGTTCGATCAACCGATTATACGTACCGGTTAATTTGACTTTTTCACTTTACTCGGTTAATCCTTTAGCCAGTTCAGTTAATCGGTTATTTTGACTTTAACCGGTTATTTTTTTAACTGGGCCGCTTAATTACTTTAATCGGTTATGGATTGGGCCTTACATACAACTGGGATAGTCTAACAAATTAATTCATACTTGTTGCTGGTCTGGGCCGCATAGATGGCTGTTGGTACACGGATGGGCTGGGCTGCATAGTGGACTCGGAAACAACCGAGCAGCCACCGTGGACTGATGGGCTGTTTGGGCCAGATTTGCGTTAAGGACCGAGCACCCTCTACGGGCTGCACATCTCCTTGTGGGCCGCTGGGTTGTTTTGGGCCATTAGTTCGGGCCTTACACTCGAATGAATAACACACTTTGTTATTTAATCAGAACTTCGGATCGCACACTCCGAGGGATAATAAGTTAAATTGGTATGTGTTGGTGATGTGGGTTATTCATGGCCCAAATGCTTGCTAAGTGATTGATGCGATGTATGTCATGAACTGTAAATGATCGTTTGAAACATGGGCCGTATCGTAAACTTGTATGAGACACCAACATCTGTTATGTGAAATGTGTGTGACTCGGATGTTTATTATGTGACTACGTAATCACTGATACATTATATGTAAATTGTTACATGCGTGTTTTGATAGAATGAGAATCTAACTGTTAGTGGTAACCACAATAGGGATTAATTGATCAACTTGGAACACGTAACGTAATCTACCAAGCAAACAAAGGTGAGTTCATTTCTTGAGCATGCGTCCCGGTGGTTGGGATAGTCAATTGGGTATTCCTGGGAGGAATGAGTCTTGGGTAAAACACTGGGTATTCCTGAGAGGAATACATCTCTTGTTTAAAACGGAACTGTTAGATAATACACTCTTTCCTATCACTTAAGTCCCATCTTATACCGAATAGTTACCTGAGAGGTAACGGGGTATTAATTGATAGGGCTATTAGGCTTGGCAACCTCACACCGTACCTGAGAGGACGGGCGTGAACTAATGACCTTAAATCATGACCATTGCTTAGATAGGGGGCAGTGGGGACGGGCAAAACAATCCGGTAGCCATCTTGTACGGTACTCGAGTTATTATCTACATTATCATCAATGAACTAAACTAAACACTTGGTAACTAACGTTTTCGTAAAACTATGAACTCACCAGCGTTGTCTGATACACTTGTTGCATGCTCGCAGGTCATTAGATGTTTTGGATTGGGACTTGCTGTCTGGAGTAGCGGGAGTGGTCATGGGTCGATCTAGGTGGATACATGTGATGGAATTATTGATACTATATATTGGTTTTGAAACAGTTTAACTATGGTTTTCTATTTTGCTTCCGCTGAACTTGTTGGAATTTATTAAACTTATTATTGGTACAATTCATTAATAATTGGTATTTTCATTTACAAATTTATTATGAGTTCAATACGATTGGTGGCTCGTTATTGGTATGTCACACGTCTAGCGGGGTACTCCCTTGGTGGTATTTTGGGGGTGTGACAAAGACTAACACTACAAGCGAAAAATCAGAGGGGGTCGGGCACCCCTGGCTCCAACAATAAAGCTTCACCCTTACCCAAGTGACTTAAACCAACTGCCTAATATGATTCTTACACTTCAAAACTATTTAGGCCATGTATAGTCATAAAACCCTTTGTGGGGCGTTATGCGACAAGTGTCGAACCGCGTAAGAGAGGGGCTTTATGGGGATTTATATAACTTGAGTGTGTAGTGGGAATATATATGTATGTATATATATGTGTGTGAGTGGGGAAGAAAGGGCCACACCGTGAAAATTTTCGCGAGGAAGAGGGAGAGGCCGCACATGGCGCCCCCGTAATGGTGTTCATGGACGTTGAGGGGCATTATGGGAGAATGAAGCGCCATATACAACCCCATTTCAAATCGCCAGCATCCTAAGTACTTAATTTTGGTAAGGGCATCCTACCCCAAATACTCACCACATTTTTTTCTAAATAATACAAAAACCAAACTTAGTTAAACATTAATTCTTAAATAAAAAAGTGCATAAAATTTACATGCTTAACATTAACACTTAAAAACTACATAATTAAAGTTAAAACATGATTAAATGGCGGGTCACGTGGCGCCTCTGGTCGCGATGGGCCGCCGCAGTCGCTTGCTCCTCCGTTATGTCGCTACCATCATACATCGTCTCGTTGTAGACTTGGTTAAATCTACGAGACATGCCATTGATCACCCAAAACTTTGAATGAATTTAGTGTAACCTTGAATCGATTCTATCCAAATGTTGACTGAATTGTTCAAAGGCAGCGATCCAAAATGTCGTGGGTGTGTGCGGCTATGGGTCCAAGGCGACACTCAATCAAGCCGTAGCCAAGGCAATTTTCTCTTCTTCAGTCCAACTTCTCTTAGCCATTTGAGATTGAGAGGTAAAAAATTAGAGAAAATTTGAGTTGTATAGAAGATAATTTGAGAGAGTAGAATTGTGTGGTAAAAATTGGTTGAATGGAGATATGAATATATAGTATAAAAAGTTTTTTTTTAAATAGTCGTTATTCGACGGCTAGCACACACCCGAGTATAGAAACCCCAACTGTGGTCATGAGGGTCATGACCACACCCTATAGCCTCATGATAGTCGCATGTTGTGGGATAGGGATAATTTCAAATCCACACTTGGAAGTTGTTTATGACTTAAATTACAAACGGGTTTAGATACATATACAATAATGCATTAAACTATATTATAACAGTGTACTAAAACTTTATAATTGGAACACCATAGTTATGCATATGCACCGATCTAAACATGTGCATATGTTGATCAACTTTTCATACAACTAAACGCATTGTTTAACTTTTACAAAAGCTTTCCTTGTTTTGGGTAGTTTTTATAAAAATCTCGTGTGCATCAAAATTCAATATGTGGTCATCTTAAGCATTTTTACGTATCATTGTAACACATGTACATTATAACGGTGCATCAACCTGCACGATATGATGCATCGTATATTTTGTAATCTACTCTTCATTTTTTTTAATTTATATGTTTTTAGGTAATGCATATTTAACGTCCTATTTATTATAATATTGTATCAAGAGTAAAATGGCAAAATGGTCCCTGAATTTAGGTCAACAAAAAAGGTAAAAGTTAACAGAAAAGTCTAACCTAATTTGCTAATTGGATGAAAATGGCAACAAAAATGTAACTTCAGGGACTCAAATACAAAAAAATTCATTTTTAGACTGAAGTGGTAAAAGTAATCTAAACTTAGGGACCATTTTAACATTTTACTCTTGTATCAAATAAATCTTTTAACTCCTCATATGATTTAGTGGATTGTCTATTCTACCCCTTTTAAGAAATGTTTTTCATATTTACAATAACCATCACCTATACATTCACACATGCAATTACATTTCTTAATCAAGTGTAGTATTTTCAACAATGTTAGTTGTCACTGACATCACATTTTTGTTATATCATTATACCTAGATCAAGTTTTCATCAACAATGTTAGTTGTCACTGACATCACATTTTTGTTATATCATTATACCTAGATCAAGTGTTTCAATATCTTTATTATGTCACCATCACAAATTCCTCTTTCAAGTTTAGAAAATACAGAAAGAGCCATCTAGTTGGGCAACTTGATTGATATTCATGTGTTACCATTACCATATAATCTATGTTATTATTGTAACGAACCATAAAAGTCAAAGATATTTGCGTGTGATATGCCAAACATATGTGATATGTTCAATTAGTATTATTGTCAACTTGGAGCAATAAAAGCGTCTGTATAATTTATTTCCAAATTTAGAAATAAATTGAATAGAGTGTAAGCGAGAGATCCGGGTCAATTACACAAAAGAACTTTCTAAAAATAGTAATTAAACCCAACTGATTTCCAAACAAATAACCTTATCAATCATGACAATGCCAAGACAAATGTTATATTTCATCATTGGGATTGGATATCAATAATTTTATTAACTTTTAAGATAGTTATATATGTATTTTATAGTTATTACACCTGGAAATTATATATTTTAGAGCATAAATATTTGAAATATTGTAACTTTGACATTTCTTAGAGTTGACAAAATAGGTGGATTTGATAATTTTGCTAACGAGTTATCACATAGAAAAGCGATCTAGTTAAGATAAAACTTATCAACAAGGTTGTTAATCTATTGACAAAGACAAATTTATGAACACCTAGGTTGGAATTCATATTTCAAATAAACAAGTTATGATAAACCTTAGTATATATGATTCAGTTATTTTTTGATTTTGAGAGCTTTTAAACACCCTTGTTTCGAATAAAATTGAATTCATTTAGTTTGACATGTCATTGTATAGAAAGTTAAATATTATTTGTTAAAAAATGACATTCTACTTGTTAAAATGCTATACTACAATCTGATATATATATATAGGGGAAGGTTCATTTGAGAAGAAAATTTAATTGAGAAGAAAAAGAACAAAGGGTAATTTTGTAAAACATTAAATAGGTTTTTCACTTATCTTATTTATTATCATTTTTTACTAATTAATTAGTCATAAAAACTATTATCCTTCACACTAACTTTTTTTGCCTACACACAACAAAAGTTATCCTACATATTTCGAAATTCATCATACACGTTGAAATTTATCCTACACAACTCGTAATTTATCCTACACTTCAAATTATTTTATTTTATTTTTTTGAAAAAATATATATTTTGAAGATAAGTTACAAAAAATTTAATGTAGTTGGCTATTAAAGAGGGAGACTACAAATTAATGACTTATATAGATTTACCAATGTACCCTTATAGTAAAATTAAATACTTGTATTAAATGAAGTAAAATAAACCATTCTTATTGGTTGAAATTTCTTCTTTTTTATTCTTACAAAAAATTTCTTCTCATTTGAACTCTCCACTATATATATATATATATATATATATATAGAGAGAGAGAGAGAGAGAAAGTATAATGTACAAAAAGGCTTATCCTACATTATCATACGCGACAAAGGGTATAACGTGCGTAATTACATTTTTTGATCAGTATAACGTGCGTTATTTTTGGTTTCATGCGTGATTTTCCAAAAAAAACCAACCCCCATGCGTGATTACATGTCCATGCGTGATTACATGTCCAAAGCGTGATTATTCCCTTGATCGGACGGTTGGAAGCGTAGCGTACGTGAAGTATGATAAGCCTTTTTGTATGATAACCTACCCCTATATATATATATATATATATAGGGGACCGCTAGAATGAGAAAGACCTCCAGTTGTAAGAACCGCGAGAACCACTTTCTGGCCTTTTAGATCAAGGAGATGGATGGATAAGATTGAAAGTATTTAAAAATAATATTAAGTATTTTTTGTCTTATTATGTCTCTAATATTATAATCCAAAAGGGTATTTAGGTAAAACCACTCTATTTTGTCTTTTTCACTTTATTTTTTTTATTACTTTATTGTATTATTATATTACTTTTTATTTTTTAAACATAATTTTTTTATTCAAAACATTTTTAAATTCAGATTTTTTTTAAAGATTTTTTATACTTTTCACAATTTAAGTTTTACGTTAAACTTTTTACGTTTTACGTATTTTTGACTCGCCATTTTTACGCCGGGTTTTTTCAAGCGTCGTTTTTTTAACACGCCGTTTTTTTAACGCGCCGTTTTTTACGCGCCGTTTTTTAACGCCGTTTTTTACGCGTCGTTTTTTACGCACCGTTTTTTTAACGCGCCTATTTTTTAACGCCGTTTTTTACGCGTCGTTTTTTAACGCCGTTTTTTTACGTTTTACGCGCCGGTTTTTTACGTTAACGTTTTTTTACGTTTTACGCGCCGGTTTTTTACGTTTTACGCGCCGGTTTTTTACGTTAACATTTTTTACGTTTTTACGTTTTACGGGCCGGTTTTTTACGTTTTACCTAAAACTTTTTACGTTTTACCTAAAACTTTTTACGTTTTACTAAAAAAAAAAATTAACGATTTACGTTTTACGTAAAACCTTTTACGTTTTACGTAAAACCTTTTACGTTTTACGTAAAACCTTTTACGTTTTACGCGCCGGTTTTTTACGTTAACGTTTTTTACGTTTTTACATTTTACGCGCCGGGTTTTTACGTTAACGTTTTTTACGTTAACATTTTTAAATTCAGGTTTTTTACGTTAACATTTTTTACGTTAACGGTTTTTTTACGTTAACGGTTTTTACGTTAACGTTTTTTTGTTTTAGTAAAAAAAAATTTACGTTTTTACGTTTTACCTAAAACTTTTTACGTTTTACGTTAAAAAGTTTACGGTTTACGTAAAAAAGTTTACGGTTTAATTTTTTTTTTTACAAAAACTTTTTTACGCAAAAACGAACGCACCCAGAAATCGCAAACTCGGTGAAGCGTCTCAGATATATTGTTATCATCATCGACGCCTAAAATTAAAAAAAAAAAAACCCAACAAACAAAAATCAAAAGAACGAGTGGATTCTAGAAAAAAAACGAAGTTTTGGCTCAGATTTTCCGATAATCAGAGGCTGCAAAATGGGGTTGCAGGTTCAAAAACCTACCCTCCACCAACCTTGCCGCGCCAACGTCAGTTTTTTTTTTGCATCATCATTGCCGATTCAATAAGGCACCAGATTCAACCGATTTAAACATCCAAAAGGAACAAGAACATCAATCAACACATATTCAAACAGATTCAAAAAAGTCAGCAGATTCAAAAGGCAAACAGATTCAACAGAATCAAAACCCCTAGATTGAAGCAGATAAAAACATACCATCAAGAAAGTCATACCCCACAAAGTTCATCAGACAAAATATCATCAAGATAAAACATACCATCAAGATTCAAAAAATTCAACAGATTGAAGCAGATAAAAAACATACCATCAAGATTGTTCATCAGACAAAATATCAAAAGAAACCCTGCCAAAACAAACCATCATCTCGAGCACCCACCACCTCCGACCACAAACACCCACCACATCACAAACCCACCTTCACCAACCACCCACCACAAACAACCACATCACCCTTCAACGACCGCCGCCCCTAACCCACCATAACAACCACATCACACTTCACCCTCCATCTGCTAAACCAAACCTCCGCCTCAACAAAAACCCACATCACCCTTGATGCTAATCGGAAGTCGCAGGTGGTCACTCGGTGGTCACCGATGTGATTCTAATCGGAGGTAGAGGTTGGTTATCAGTGGTCTGCCGGAGATTTGACATTAGTGGCGATATCAGACCTCAGCTGTAGATGGGTAGGGTGGTCGTTCGCCGGTGGGTGTCGGCGACAAGAGAAGAGATGGTCGACCGTGGTGATGGATTATGATTTTGGGTTTCTTAGTGCAGAGGTTTTGAAGGAGATGAAAATGGTTGGTTATGAGAGAGGAGAGAGGAGAGAAAAAGAAGAGAGATGATATATAAAAAGGCTGACATGTTTATTAATGAAGAGAGATAGAGAGATTAGACATATGGGGTAAATGACCATAATAACCTTTGGGTTGTCAAATTCTGATTGGTTGAATGTGGTTCCCGCGGTTCTTACAACTGGAGGTGGTTCTTATTTTAGCGGCTCCCTATATATATATACATATATATAGGGGAATGCTAAAATGAGAACCACCTCGAGTTGTAAGAACCGTGAGAACTACACCGTAGGGGGCGCGGTGGACCAAATTTTTTTTTCATAAACGTAGATGCATGTATAAAAACAACATTTGTAAAAAAAAATTCAAAAAAAAAATGTCGTGTGTGTAGTTTTGAGCGCCACAAGTTTGTGTTTACGGGACCCGTAAATCTGGCCGGAAAATTTACGGGTCCCGTAAACACAAATTTGTGTTGCACAAAGTATCAATTTAAAGTATCAGCATCTATAGTGCTAGTGTGATTGCATTTAAATGAGTTTGTTATGATTGTCTACAGTTGTTATCAAAGAAAGTCAAGGAACGCAACGGACAAGTGTAAATAGTAAACCGATTGGTATGATTTTGAGTGTGAATGTACACATGTGTACTGTATGTTGTATAACATTTTTTATTATCTTCTTATTTAGCTTCGCGAAAGGAAGGTCATATTGGAATGTCGTTGGGGTCGACTTTGGATGATAAAGAAGAAAAGGATGAAGAAAACAAAGGTAAATGCCTTTAAATAAATTGTTGTATTTCGTATGGTTTTGTGCTAGGCTGATTGTATAATTTTTTTTATATTTTTTTGAAAATAGTTGCAGAAGATGATGATAAGGATAACGTAGTTGGTGTGATGTTCAACTTGAAAAAAAGGAAAAACAAAAAATCGCCAAAAAAGCTGAAAAAAAGTAAAGGCAGAGGACGATCTACCGGGTATACGGACTAGGACATCTCCTAATAAGCTTTATGAAGCGGTTCGTGTTATGAATAAATGGCAACGTGAAAGCGTCAAGGAAATGGGTTTTGGACAGTTTTTAGGATTCAATGTCAGTGAAGTAACTGCAAACCTTGGTCATTATGTGGTAGATATGTTAGACACTGAGAGTATGAAAATACAAATTGGGGATAGGTCTATTAGCGTAGACAAAGAATCAGTGAGGAAAATATTAGGTTTACCACTTGCTGAGACAAAGGTGGCTAAGAAAAAGAAGGGTGAACCTGGTCATCCTTTGAAAGAAAAGTGGACTTGTAGGTTTGCCAAGCTTCCGATTAGTTTTAAGAACATAGTAGATAAGATTAGTGTAGATCCTTATGAGGATAGGTCTATGTTCAATATAGACTTTATTATGTTGATGTTATCTACTATGATTGTTAGTACAAAAAATGGGAGCGTGATGTATAACTTGCTGGATTGGTTTTCTCCGGAGAAGGAGTTCAAAGATCATGACTGGTGTCAGCTTATGATGGATGCTGTGAAGTCTTGTAAGGATGATTGGGTCAGATGCGATCCGGACGAGTATTTTAGGGGACCGCTCACTTATTTGGTGGTATGTATTATATTTTGATAATGTACACCTGTGTATTTTTATTGTAATATACACATATGTACTTAACTAACTTTGTATTTTTTTTCTATGTTTTGTATATAGTTGTTCTATCTTGAGGCCACAACTTGTCCCGGTTTTGAAGATACGCACAAAGAGTCTCCTCTACATTTTTGGACAAAGGAGAGGATGATTTTGCGGAAAGACCAGGAGATAAAGAACAGTGGTTTTTGTTTGGGTGAACTTAGAGAACTCCAAGAGTTCCATGTAGATGGTGATGTACATGTAGAAGAAGAAGCGGTTATCCTATCGAAGGATGAAGTTGAAAAGGGTCCAGGATCCGTCGAGGTATGAGTTAGGCGTGGGTGAATGTTTTTTACTCCATAAAGTACATTAGTGTACACTTGTTATCGTAAAGTTTTAAGATTTTTTTTATTTGTGAAGGGATATGTTGCAAGCATTCTTGCAATGTGTGAGGATGCAGAAGATGTTAAAGGTAAGATGGAGGTTGCGATAAACCAGTTTATTACTGGTTATCCGAATAGTGATGCCGTCATTACTGTTCTTGCGCGATACAAAAGCATATTCAACAGATCTGCAGTTGGTGAGAAAGGCGAATCAGACGGCTTTGTTAGTCCGACCGGTGTAAAAAGTGGTAATTAATATTATTAGGTTTGTTAATTAATATGTGTAAGTCAATGTTATAAACTTAGTTTAATATAAATGTTTAGGTGCGAATGTATCAAGCAATGATGTAGACATGAATGAAGATGTAGCTGGTCTTGGGACGCCTCCTATAGCATCAACGTTCACTCAGATTGTGATGAAATCGGTGGATGTTTTCGAGGACGTTATGGAAGGTGCGTACGATACGCAGAAGCTGAATAACATTCCATCATTCAGTCTTGGTTTCACAAAGGACGACCCGTGCCCGCAAAATGATGTGACTGAAAAAATTTCAATTACCGAAAAGGAGGCGGAAGTCGAGGAGGCTAAAGGGAAGGGAAAGCGGAAGAAAAAGATTTTGAAATACGGGCAGTCTCCGTTCATGAACAGATCCGTGAACATCGACTCCTGGTTGGACCAAAACGAGAAGGTTTTATGGAGATATTTGTCAAGTTGCGCGAGCGAAACTGAGTAAGTATACTTTTAATCTGGAATTATTGTTATTTTTTCCATATATTATGTTATTTTTTTTTTTAATTTTTGTTGTATGTTAGGGTCGCCCAACCAAAGCAAAAGACAGGGAAGAAGACAGGAAAAAGAATTGCGGTTGAAACGGAGCTGAACGAGGTTGCGAGGACGGATGCGTAAGGATCATTTTCGTTTTCAAATACTGCCTGATTATTCAATGTACACACGTGTATAAGTTGGTATATTCCACGAAATATACTAACAATCAGTTTATGTTGAAGAACATGTCTGGAAGTATGGTTTACAATTGTGTACGACATAGTTCGTACATTATACACATGTATACTAAAAAACACAACCAATAATTACACATGTGTACACCGTGAATGGCTGTAAAACTAATGTGACCTGGTGCATTTTCTGTGACTTTAGAAAAACTCAACATTTTATATAATTTACATAGATGTAAGCGTTAGGGTTAGGTTCAACTGTGATGTGTACTCGGGAGTTGTATTGACGATTAGACCTGTGTACTCATGTGTATATGCTTTGTTACACAGGTGTACTCGTATGCTTGTTCTTTGCCGGACATACGGATAACTGAACACATTATTGATCATACTGTTTCATTTGCAGAAAATTTGTATTCGAAACTGAAAGCGGCGTTGGGTTGTACCATTTTCAGATGATAGATTTACAACCAAGTAGGTGGATCAATGATGGAGTAATAAATTGCTTTGCGTCAATGCTAAACTATGAGGAAAAGGATCGAATCAGCGGATCAAATATGTTCAGGCATGCTGATGAAGTTAAAGGAACAAAGCCGTGTTTGTTCGGCCATACAAGTTGTTTTGTAAGTGAAACTTTGTATTATAATTGTGAAGATTATGGTAAAGTTTGCGTGGCCGGTTATTAAAATGTAAATTGGTTGTTATTTGTGCGTTCAGGACAAGGATATTTTATGGAATGGGGAGCACGGAGATGTTGGGCGTGTTGAGAAATTCAAAAGTGCCTTGTTCTTGGTTGTTGACCAAAAAGAATCGTTAATGAGTTTGTCCGAGTATTGCGTCATATGCTTCCCGATCCTTGAGCATGACCATTTTTACTTGGTGTGCTTTGATATGGAAAGAAGCGCGATAACGGTAATTGACAACATGGACGCACGCGAAAGCCCCATTCACCTGATCAACGACAACAACTTCTTCCGAAAGACTACGCCTTACAAAGTGGTATGTATCATTTAAATACATAAACTAGTTCAGTTGTTAGTGAGCACATTGTAACTTGTTATTACATGATGTTTTGTTTTCAGAAAGACATTTTTTGTAAGTATTTGAAGATGGTGAATCATCCTAAGAGTGCAGAAATTGAGATTGCGGACGTGGTAAGGTTGGAGTTTGAATGGAAGACAGTGAACAACACCGTGGATTGCGGAGTGTTTGTCATGAGGCATATGGAGACGTGGTTCGGGGTAACTGCCGATAAGTGGGATAGTGGCTTCCCACTAACCCATAAGGAGAAGAAGGCGACGTTGACACGTTTGAGGAAAAAGTACGCCATAAAGCTAGTTACTTCAGAGGCCAATAAGCATCGTAGGCACGTATTGGATGAAGCAGCCGAACATGAAAAGGCGAACGGAATTGGTTGTTTTTAGTACGTCTATATTGGTTGACAATAGTTAACGTATTTTGGTTTGAATTTTTGGAATGTAGTTTTTAACACCAAATGTGGTGATTGCCATACTGGAAGCTTTTGATGGTTTGGTATTTTGTTACTTTTTGAAACAGTGGAATAAAAGTTTATTGTGTATTAGTATATGGTTTTTTGGTTTGTCAAACTACTTTACAGGTTGTTAATGTACATAATTTGTGCGTTGTGTGTTAAAAGTAATTAAACGTTTCCACATATCATAAAAATTAGCATAGTTATTACATAGTAAATTAGGTACACATGAGTACATGTGAATGGAAACCTCCAAGTACACCTGTGTACAACGGTAATAGCAGACAAGTACACTAGTGTACGATTTTTGTCACACCCCGAAATATCAGAGCATTGGCGTGACTGGACTGGTATCTTCATTGCACAGCGGAAGCAAATAAGCTAAGACTTTTAGTAATTGAACGCCCACTAAGTACTCGACTCCAGATGGTTCTCCTATTCCAACCGTTCCATAATTTCTGAAAAGTAACCTGAGAAAGAAACATGCGAAAAATCAACATAAAGTTGAGCGAGTTCATAGTTTGTTTGTAAAAGATTTGAAATAAATCTTTTTGAATAACTGGTTTTTGATGTTTTGTTGAGAAAATGTATTTAAAATCATTTTCTTATCGAGTTACTTGAAACTCTGAATGAAAACATAGTTTGTGTCACGTATAAATCAAGTTTTCATGTATAATTCAAGTATTCATGTGTACACCAAGTACTTTATGTATAATTCTAATCTTCTTGAGTACCCCACGTACTTCAAGTATAATTCTAATTTTCTTGAGTACCCCACGCACTTCAAGTATAATTCTAATTTTCTTGAGTACCCCACGTACTTCAAGTATAATTCTAATTTTCTTGAGTACCCCACGTACTTAAAGTATTAATCAAGTTTTAGTATGGTATGAATTTCATGTAATTAAATTATTCCTGTAAATATCAGGATTGTTAATGTGTTGCAAGGCCATTAACATGTGACACGACATAGGAAGTCACCAAACCTTAGACATTTAATTGGTATATTCTGAGACACAAAAGCACTACTCGATTCTCGCCCTCACCGAGAGTGTGGCTGCCCGGCACCCGTTAGATCTAACCTTTTGTTCTGCGGTCTAGGTATATTGTTGATTAATGGTGCTTCTGTACCCTATTCGTGACACTATTTCTCATAACGCATCATACTTGGTTCTCGTCCTCACCAAGCGCGTTTCTTGTTATCATTTCTCATAACGCATCCTACTTGGTTCTCGTCCTCACCAAGTGCGTTTCTTATTATCATTTCATAACGCATCCTACTTGGTTCTCGTCCTCACCAAGTGCGTTTCTTATTATCTTATATTTTCATACCATAACTCATGTATTTTTAAACTCTTGTATTTGTAGTTTCTCGTAGTTTAGAAAACTAGAACTCATGTGTGTATGCATATTTCGAAAAAAAAAAAATACGCTTGTTTGGAAAACCGGTATAAAACATAAGCTTTTCGTAAACCATTTGTGTTCTTTGTAACATGGTTTAGAAATATATAATTCTTGTATGCTTTGCAAAAAGTGCATGTCTTTCCACCCCGAAAACATTTACATAAATGTAAAACCATAAAAGGTGGGGTTATGAACTCACCTGAATATTCCTGTGCAAAGCTAGCTAATTACGACTTCGCGATGTCGTTTCCAAGACTTGACTTGCTAGCGTGCATTCTACAATATTCCTAACACGGAATTTCTCATAAGTTTCTAAATCATGCGGTAACTAATCTACGTGTTACCGAGCTCTACCGAATCGTTAGTCGAACGATTTGACGGTAATTAGTTAACTTAATGAAAATGACTAAGTTAAACTGCCGCGAGAAGTCGTTTGAGTATGTAGGAATATTCGTATGAAAGTATTATATAATAAACTTGTATTATATATATTGCGTCTTGTATATGTGTATATGTCGTTTAGGCATTCGAAATAAATATAAAAAGTTATATTTATTTTATAAAAGATTCCGCGTGTTTGAAATAAATATACAACTATATTTATTTTATACAACAAAGTCGTGTTGTTTGATATTCGAAATAAATATATAATCTATATTTATTTTGTAAAAGGATACGAATTAACGACGTTCGAAATAAATATAACATTATATTTATTTGTAAAAGCGTTTGGAAATATCAAGGTTTGAAATATTATAGACTCGAATTCCATTAAGTGTGGTTTTTGAAACTATAATACGTGTCGTGTTTACGAATTTTTCTCGAAAAACGGGCAGGGTTTCCTCTGTTTTTGGACGGCCCGACAACATAAGTTGACTTTATATTTTCGAAATTCAATCAATACTTCAACAATAATTATGTATCATCAGTTTATATAAACGAAATAATAACTCAAACCAAGTTAACATTACTAATAACTCGTTGTTTAGTTCGGTTCGAGCTCGTTTCACGAAAGATAAACGCTATAAAAATAACAAACTAAACGTGCCGTTAATTTTTACCACTCTTCGTGTCGGAACGTCGTGTTGCTTGACTGAGTTGACCGGGTCAACCGAGTTGAACTCGGTTTGACCGAGTCGACCGAACCGAACCGTCTAATCTCCTTGACTGCATTACCCGAACCTGCTGACTTGAACCCGAACCACGACATATCTGACCCGTTGACCCGAGTTGATTGAGTTGACTCGGTGAGTTGACCGAGTCATCTGGGTTGACCGATTAACCACTGTTCATCATCATCAAGCATCATCATCTTCATCAGAAAGAAAGGAAAACGAATCAGGCGAGACAACTTACCGGTAGACCCGTCGGGTAACGGCAAGGACCGCCGGATAAACAATCGGACCGGTGGTCCAGGTCTCCGATCTCCTTTTATCTTCTCGATCTCCCTATCTACTCGGTCCGATGACAGCACCAGGCCATCACGCGCCGCCGCCGCTGTCGCTGCTGCTCCGCCGCTGACGGCGGAGCCGTTCCTGCTCCGTCGTTCCTCTCCGCCTCCTCTCTCTCTCTCCGTCGTCGTGGGGATCCTCCGCCACCGCCGCCGTATGCCGACGGTTCTCCGCCGTCGGGTCGTCATCAGAAGGGGGGGTGTTCGGTGTGCCGGTTAACCGGCCTTGTGCTTGTCGTCGGCTTCGGAGGGGAGACATAGGGGGTGTTTGGCTGAATGTGGTGTTTGCTTTTCTGTGTTTGTATGAATCATAGAGAGAGAGAGGGTATAAGATGAGAGGTGGGTTATTGTTGTGTGTCTGCACATGTATTCAAGTGAGAGAAGGAGAGTATGTGAGCTTGATTTGGGTTATGTTTGTGTGATTTGGTTTTGTCTGCACAAGAACAAGGGCATGGCCTCTATTTATGCACTTGAATATGGGTTTTGCTTGTTGGTTCATGTGTTTATTTTCCAACATTCAATTAACCACCAGTCACTATGCCCCATATCAACACTACAAATCATTTATAATATAGTAAGAAAATCATCAGTGGATTCCTATGTTGGAACCATTGATTAGGGGATTTTTTTTTCTTTTTAATAGTCAGGATTTAGATTAGCGGGCTTGGGCCCCAGGCTCTCAAGCCCAATCCCCGTGTTTAGTGGCCCGTGATTCCTACGAACCCTATATCGCGGCCCAAACTCCATGAGCATAAAATATTCGTGTAACATCCATATTTTGTCGGTGTCGTCAGTATTTCGTACGGTTTCAGTCCGTTGTCACGTAATATTCAGCAGATTTTCTGTCAATCACCACACACGCACTGTATAGCTGAACAAACGTTCCTGGGCACTCCAAGGGCCTGGTTAAGTTAATTAGTGTCGTAAACACTATTTATTATCGCGTTAATTGCCTGCTAGCCACGTAATTAAGGGCGTAAATTACCGGTTGTCACAGTCTCCCCTTGTTAATAAAATTTCGTCCTCGAAATTTAGACTACGTTAACTCCTTAGAGTTACGTTATGCGTAGAAAATATGAATAGTACTAAAGTGAACGATCATGAAATCGAATCAAGACTTATTCGAATGATGTGAATTCAAGGACGTATCACAAGATACAAATGAATTCTAGAAATGATTGCACCCAATCAATGAATTTTGATTTCAACAAGCTCAAATGTAATAGTTTGCATGAAACGCTCGATCATGATCAGCCCAAGCTGCAAGTTCTACCGACGCCACAAGGTGTCGTAGTGAATGAAATAATTCAAATATAGCGGTGATCGAACAAGTATCACCTATGTTTTGCATAAATTAGCCCAAGCTACAAGTTTGTACTGACACCACAAGGTGTCGAAATCAACAAACGACTTAATGGAGTCGTAGACCAAACAAATCTACCACGACTCGGAACAATGAAACGCTTGTTAAAACGAATTCGAATATGATGCTTTCAATACATCATATGGTGTCTTGAATTGAATATGTGTAATGAACAAGTTCAAACAATTGAATTTGATTTCGGCGCAAGCCGACAATAAATACATGTGTTGACAAGAAAACTTTCGGCATGGTCACAACGAAAAACCATGTATGTAACTTGAAAAGAAAAGAAATTTCAAGAAAACGTGTTGACTTGATGACAAAGAAGCCAACAATTACAACAATGCGGGTCATTCGAATCACAAATCAATAATTAGATTTAGGGAAATAATATTTGAACTTTGATGAAACGTTTATTCGAAACGAGACCACATGCGTAACAAACGATGCATGCGTAACATATGAATTTTTCAACAAATTAAGCAAATGAATATTTGCTATACTGAAAGAAATGATCGTGACACAATGACCATTATGAGGAGTAGAGATACGAAAATCTACTCAGTAAATGTGAAAGTCGAAATTTCAATAAAAGAAATTTAAGGACTTTACCTGGGGTTGCATGTGACGACCAGTTGTTAGGTGACATTACCATGGAATGTCGAACATAGCGTATTTGTCGTTAATGCGATAGGGGGAATGCGGAGACATACGTCTTCTTCTTAGCATGACTCGTGTCGTTTGCAGGACCGCGTGCCAACTGCCGCTTCCTGATCGTTAGTTTTCGTGCTGACAGGATTAGCATCATCGCTGAGATGCTCCACAGTGCCTTCTTGGTGACTTCACCTCGTAAGTCGTATGCGGCGTACTTCAACCTCCGTTGATGTATAGCTTAAGTTTTACGTATTCCTGTGCACTAGCGTTTTGTTATGCGTAGGCTGCCTGCTCGGGAAGTCAAAATATGATAGACAATATGAATAATATTGTGTGCCCGAGTTTATATTCGCGGTTCCTACGTGATGACCTTTAATGAACTTCAACATAAGTTTTCGAAGGTCTTAAATGCATGTTTCCTAAATTCTCAGATTTTTGTGCATTGTATGCGACTGCTTTGTGTACCGTTTGTAAAACACAACTTTAGCGTATGTTTAAAAACAAAATCTTGACTGTTTGTTTTTCGGCAACGGTTGGAGACCATATTCGAGTACTATGCGTTCTGTATGTATTCAGGTTTTAATACTCTAAGTTCCCAGAGGAAAGTGAGGTTAGAGCCTAGGTATCTCTACAGGGACCTATTTCGCTGTAACCTATAGCTCTGACACCAATCTGTCACACCCCGAAATATCAGAGCATTGGCGTGACTGGACTGGTATTTTCATTGCACAGTGGAAGCAAATAAGCTAAGACTTTTAGTAATTGAACGCCCACTAAGTACTCGACTCCAGATGGTTCTCCTATTCCAACCGTTCCATAATTTCTGAAAAGTAACCTGAGAAAGAAACATGCGAAAAATCAACATAAAGTTGAGCGAGTTCATAGTTTGTTTGTAAAAGATTTGAAATAAATCTTTTTGAATAACCGGTTTTTGATGTTTTGTTGAGAAAATGTATTTAAAATCATTTTCTTATCGAGTTACTTGAAACTCTGAATGAAAACATAGTTTGTGTCATGTATAAATCAAGTTTTCATGTATAATTCAAGCATTCATGTGTACACCAAGTACTTTATGTATAATTCAAATCTTCTTGAGTACCCCACGTACTTCAAGTATAATTCAAATCTTCTTGAGTACCCCACGTACTTCAAGTATAATTCTAATTTTCTTGAGTACCCCACGTACTTCAAGTATAATTCTAATTTTCTTGAGTACCCCACGTACTTCAAGTATTAATCAAGTTTTAGTATGGTATGAATTTCATGTAATTAAAGTATTCCTGTAAATATCAGGATTGTTAATGGGTTGCAAGGCCATTAACATGTGACACGACATAGGAAGTCACCAAACCTTAGGCATTTAATTGGTATATTCTGAGACACAAAAGCACTACTCGATTCTCGCCCTCACCGAGAGTGTGGCTGCCCGGCACCAGTTAGATCTAACCTTTTGTTCTGCGGTCTAGGTATATTGTTGATTAATGGTGCTTCTGTACCCTATTCGTGACACTATTTCTCATAACGCATCCTACTTGGTTCTCGTCCTCACCAAGCGCGTTTCTTGTTATCATTTCTCATAACGCATCCTACTTGGTTCTCGTCCTCACCAAGTGCGTTTCTTATTATCATTTCATAACGCATCCTACTTGGTTCTTGTCCTCACCAAGTGCGTTTCTTATTATCTTATATTTTCATACCATAACTCATGTATTTTTAAACTCTTGTATTTGTAGTTTCTCGTAGTTTAGAAAACTAGAACTCATGTGTGTATGCATATTTCGAAAAAAAATACGCTTGTTTGGAAAACCGGTATAAAACATAAGCTTTTCGTAAACCATTTGTGTTCTTTGTAACATGGTTTAGAAATATATAATTCTTGTATGCTTTGCAAAAAGTGCATGTCTTTCCACCCCGAAAACATTTACATAAATGTAAAACCATAAAAGGTGGGGTTATGAACTCACCTGAATATTCCTGTGCAAAGCTAGCTAATTACGACTTCGCGATGTCGTTTCCAAGACTTGACTTGCTAGCGTGCATTCTACAATATTCCTAACACGGAATTTCTCATAAGTTTCTAAATCATGCGGTAACTAATCTACGTGTTACCGAGCTCTACCGAATCGTTAGTCGAACGATTTGACGGTAATTAGTTAACTTAATGAAAATGACTAAGTTAAACTGCCGCGAGAAGTCGTTTGAGTATGTAGGAATATTCGTATGAAAGTATTATATAATAAACTTGTATTATATATATTGCGTCTTGTATATGTGTATATGTCGTTTAGGCGTTCGAAATAAATAAAAAAAGTTATATTTATTTTATAAAAGATTCCGCGTGTTTGAAATAAATATACAACTATATTTATTTTATACAACAAAGTCGTGTTGTTTGATATTCGAAATAAATATATAATCTTTATTCATTTTGTAAAAGGATACGAATTAACGACGTTCGAAATAAATATAACATTATATTTATTTGTAAAAGCGTTTGGAAATATCAAGGTTTGAAATATTATAGACTCGAATTCCATTAAGTGTCGTTTTTGAAACTATAATACGTGTCGTGTTTACGAATTTTTCTCGAAAAACGGGCAGAGTTTCCTCAACAATAATTATGTATCATCAGTTTATATAAACGAAATAATAACTCAAACCAAGTTAACATTACTAATAACTCGTTGTTTAGTTCGGTTCGAGCTCGTTTCAAGAAAGATAAACGCTATAAAAATAACAAACTAAACGTGCCGTTAATTTTTACCACTCTTCGTGTAGGAACGTCGTGTTGCTTGACTGAGTTGACTCGGTCAACCGAGTTGAACTCGGTTCGACCGAGTCGACCGAACCGAACCGTCTTATCTCCTTGAATGCATTACCCGAACCTGCTGACTTGAACCCGAACCACGACATATCTGACCCGTTGACCCGAGTTGACAGAGTTGACTCGGTCAGTTGACCGAGTCATCTGGGTTGACCGATTAACCACTGTTCATCATCATCAAGCATCATCATCTTCATCAGAAAGAAAGGAAAACGAATCAGGCGAGACAACTTACCGGTAGACCCGTCGGGTAACGGCAAGGACCGCCGGATAAACAATCGGACCGGTGGTCCAGGTCTCCGATCTCCTTTTATCTTCTCGATCTCCCTATCTACTCGGTCCGATGACAGCACCAGGCCATCACGCGCCGCCGCCGCTGTCGCTGCTGCTCCGTCGTTCCTCTCCGCCTCCTCTCTCTCTCTCCGTCGTCGTGGGGATCCTCCGCCACCGCCGCCGTATGCCGACGGTTCTCCGCCGTCGGGTCGTCATCAGAAGGGGGGTGCGGTGTGCCGGTTAACCGGCCTTGTGCTTGTCGTCGGCTTCGGAGGGGAGACATAGGGGGTGTTTGGCTGAATGTGGTGTTTGCTTTTCTGTGTTTGTATGAATCATAGAGAGAGAGGGTATAAGATGAGATGTGGGTTATTGTTGTGTGTCTGCACATGTATTCAAGTGAGAGAAGGAGAGTATGTGAGCTTGATTTGGGTTGTGTTTGTGTGATTTGGTTTTGTCTGCACAAGAACAAGGGCATGGCCTCTATTTATGCACTTGAATATTGGTTTTGCTTGTTGGTTCATGTGTTTATTTTTCAACATTCAATTAACCACCAGTCACTATGCCCCGTATCAACACTACAAATCATTTATAATATAGTAAGAAAATCATCAGTGGATTCCTATGTTGGAACCATTGATTAGGGGATTTTTTTTTTCTTTTTAATAGTCAGGATTTAGATTAGCGGGCTTGGGCCCCAGGCTCTCAAGCCCAATCCCCGTGTTTAGTGGCCCGTGATTCCTACGAACCCTATATCGCGGACCAAACTCCATGAGCATAAAATATTCGTGTAACATCCATATTTTTTCGGTGTCGTCAGTATTTCGTACGGTTTCAGTCCGTTGTCGCGTAATATTCAGCAGATTTTCTGTCAATCACCACACGCGCACTGTATAGCTGAACAAACGTTCCTGGGCACTCCAAGGGACTGGTTAAGTTAATTAGTGTCGTAAACACTATTTATTATCGCGTTAATTGCCTGCTAGCCACGTAATTAAGGGCGTAAATTACCGGTTGTCACAGTTTTCATGTTTAGATTTTTCCAATAAACAGGAATGTTGTTTATGTCTTTGTGGACCTTTTATCCATCAATATAATACATGCCATACCGTTAAAGAAAAAATAAAAATATAACTGTAAGTGATTATATGTTGTATTATGCATCAAACAAAGTCAATAACAATTATGCATCAAAGAATCACAAAAACAATTATCAAACGCTAAAAAAATCACAAAACAATTAAAAAAAGGTTCAACAAATTGTTTTCAAAACGTTTGTAAATTCAAGAAAATATCTAGCTATCACTATCGTTATCCTCGCCATCAGTACCGGTTTCGTTTCCTTCACCATCAGTACCGGTTTCGTTTCCTTCGTCATACTCATAATGGTCATCCTCTTCTTCCTCGTCATCTTCTTCGGTAGATGAATCATCCTTCGTTGGTTTACCTTTTTTAAGTGGACAATTCCTTTTATCATGCTTCCTTACCCGTTTCCCACAAAAATTACATTTTCTTCAATGTTTTTTGATTTTCTTTATTGCTATTTCCTTTGGGCCAACCGGTCGTTTATGCTTCCCACATCCTTTGTTACGGATTTTCTTCGGTGCAGTACACGAGACCTCCTCTGGTATGGCATGCGAAAGAATTTCCTGGTAGACGACATCCTTCTTATTAATTTCCGGATCATATGGAACTTCTGCAAATATCTTATCCTTTAATGCCTGTACTTGAGCATCGAGTTCCTCTAATTTATCAATCTTGCCTCTCACTCTGTCTCTACACATTTCCAAATTTTCTAATATGTTACGCCATAATCTTCCGCTCCTGCTTTGATCATTAGATAACCTGTTCTCAAGGCTATATACGCTGCTAGGAATAGCATCTCTCCTCCATCTTGGGTGAATATATTGTGTTGGAATCTTATGTACGTTATGATGTCCAGGTACGCAGAACACATGACGACATAGATATCCATTTCGGGTGAATCCCATACACTTGCAGGAAACTGATAGATCTTGTTTGTTAAACGTGACCTGCAATGTAAGGGTGAATTACTGGACAGTATGCATTAAAGAAAAAGTATATTGTAAGTGTTAGTTGCTAACCTTGAACTCATTTAAAACTTCTGATGTTTGATCTTGGTGAGCAATCACGAAACAGTTTACTCCATCTGAGAGTGATCGTTCAGCAATGTAGCTATTCTCTTTACCCTTGAGAATTTCCTTTTGGACGTCCAAGAATATTTTCTAGTATAGATATCGTTCGCATGACGTTCGATCGGCCATTTAGTTTTGAATTCTGGATTAGTGGTTTCTGTTTTATGAGAGAGTTCACGTTGGTCATTTCGTAACCCATCGACGGACGTATCGTAGCACAACATAGACTGTACCAACGTATTGTGTGAACTAGAGTTTGATTTGAACAAATGGTTAGCGCTTTCGCACCTAGAGGTGGTCTTCATTAACGTACACATAGGTATTTCGCGAAAATATCCTGGGATCCACTGTTCACGAATCGCATACATTTCAGTCAACCAGGAATGCTCTTCCAAACCGTACTCAGCAATAAGTGAATGCCATCTCTTTTCAAATGTTTCTTGTTTGATGTAAACATTCCATACAATTTTATGGAATTTTTTCTTGATTTCTTTGTTCCTTTTGTCGTTACCCTTGATCTAAAAAAAAAAAAAAAAAAAAAAAAACCTTATCACTATGTGTAGTACTCCGGTGTACACATGTGTATATAAGAAATTATAGCGAATAATACACATGTGTACATTTAGTTAAAATGCCATATTTACACCTATGGTACAAAGTAATGGCATTATGATGTAGACATGTTTGTAAAAAATACCTTTGCTGGCAACTTTTGAATAATGTGCCACATACATAGTCGGTGGATGGACTTGTCAAATACGTTGGCGACAGCTTGTTTCATAGCACAATCCTAATCAGTTAATACCAAGAGTGGCTGTTTTCCATTGCGCGCCTGAAGAAATTTTTCGAGAAGCCATGTGTATGATTCAATAGTCTCATTATGTAACAACCCAGCCCCAAATATTGTGCACTTTTTATGATGGTCAACTCCAGTGAAAGGCACGAAAATCATATCGTACCTGTTCGGAAAAAAAGTTTTCAAATGTAATTGATAAGAAAATAGTGTACCAAAATGTAACACCTCAAAAATTTACGTCCAATAATGTATTGACACGTGTCATAGGCTTTGAATATGTGAAAAAGCACTTTTGAGGGACTAAAGTTGACAAACAGTGAAACTATGTGAATATAAGGGTCCAAAGTGTCAACAATGGATAAATAGGCTCTACAATAACCCTACATGGTGTTTATAATCATAAACGATTAAATCATGGATCATACAAAGCGGAAAAATGAAAGAAAGTGAGGAATTACAAACTACAGGGGCTAAATGTGTCAACATGTTGAAAGTATACCTGTGAATGACCTTTTGGTAAACCCGAGGCTTTGTAATGGTAAAATATACTCACTAGAATATGTGATAAAAATTTCATCAAGTTTCGTTATCGTATGAGAAAGTTATGATCAAAACCGTGCACGAAGGGTTAAATGCGTTAACGTTGAAATTCATGACTTTTCGGGTAAGCACAAAGTTAACCAAGGACCTAACCAAGTTTGTGGATGTCCCAAGGCCCTTAAAAATAAGGTTTGAGGGTCAAGAGTGCAAGATAAATAGCCAAAACCACGTTTCAAAGGACCAAGGACCAAAATGCAAAACAATGAAACTTGGTTACCTGGTCGCGCACTTGTACGCGCCCCGCGAGAGGGTTCTCGCGCCCCGCGTACAAGCTGCCAGCGGCAAAAGATGCGCAGCTGCCAGTTGCAGGTCTGATCTCGATTGTTAACAGCTGTTAAATGATACCAGGGACTCACCAATGGTTTTACATGCATAGGGGGCACTTGGACACATCGTATAACATCAGTAGACCCTTGTGGCATCATCTAATGAGATCAAACTAGTTATAAAAGGGTCTTGAAGTTGTAACAATTGAACACTTGCATTTACAAAAATTCACAAGACCACTTCTGGAGCTTCTCTGATCAACCTCAGGCTTTCTAGTGCTCTCTAATCTTAATTAGGACTCTTGTAAGTATTCCTAACCCCTTCTAATTCGTTCTAGCTTAGTTAATTAACCAAAAGTCAAACCATCGTAATTTAAGTTTGACTTCGCGATTAAATGAAATTTGCTCAGTCATTTCTCGAATTGAAAGTACCTACAAGTAGGTATTTATGTGGGTAACAAACCCTTAAAAGGGTACTTTCAGATTCCCACTCTAACTATGCAAATTGTCGAGTCAAAGCTTGCTTTAAAAAGTCAACAGAAAGTGTATTTTTAAATTTAAGCATAATTAGCAATGTAGGGTACATGCAACCTGTTTGATCATTAATATAACATGGTAATTAATGTAAGAACATGTCTCAACATGTTCAACTCGACAATTTTCAGTTTAAACCCGGATCGGAACCGAAAGTCGCATAAATTGACTTTTGCTTTGACTTTCAGTTCTGACCCGTTCATGCATGTTTAAGATCTGTCTTAGAGCTTATTTTGGACCAGGTTTCATATAAGTATAACTCTCTTAGATTATACAACTTGGTTCAATACTTATCCGATTCATATGCATGTTTCCGATTAATGCTTAAAAGTTGACTATTATGCCCTTTTGACTATAAAACGTGATTTTTGAAAAAGTGAAAGAGTAGAAACATTAGTTACTGATTTATAAACTTGCACCTAAAATTTGATATCAGTTTGAGGTCTAGATTAAGAGTTATGCTCATTAGCGTAATTTGAAAGCTTTATGTTACTTAAACGGTATAATTAGCGTATAAACTATTTAAACCCACTTTTTGGTATCAAACTTTTTACCCACTGATGTAATATAATATTTTGGGATTTTTGAAGATTTTTATTTAATTTTTGGCTGAGCATAACATAGGTCTCTAAGTTTAATTCGGTTAATACCGATTTTGCCCTTTTAAGCCATAAAATGAGTTTTATAAATCCTTTTGACCCCAAACCTTTTTCTACTGGTTTTATTTGTTAAATAAAATATTTTGAGCCTTCTGGAATTATAAAAATATCAGCTTTCTTTTAAAAACCCGGAAATGGCTCCAAATCGCCTTTTTAAGCGTTTTTAACGCATAGTATGTACTATAACCATATTAAACATATAAGGTTGATACCTACTGATGTTTTTAGTATATTTTGAGATAATAACAGTAAGTAAAAGTGTTTGAACTCAGGTTTCCAGTTTTGACCTTTTTAGCCCTTGTGAAATTACCAAAATACCCCTAAGGAGCATAGTTTGGTTTTAAATGATAAGTTTCACATATAGGTCATACCCTACTGTTATAACATGTTAAATTAAGTGTATTTACTGTATAAATCAGACCTGTAGCTCAGATTACAAATAAACTCTTTTATAATCTTTTAAATGACCAAAACGCCCTTATGAGGCTTAATTTGAGTTTATATCCGTTTTGGGCATAATAGAAGATATCTTACTGATATTACAACATAATTAAAGAATATTAAATCAGGGAACTTGCATATGACTCTTATGGTTGCCCGTTACGCCCTTTTCGCGTTCGGTTCGGGTTATGTAACTAGTTTGCATGAATTGACAGAAACGGGCCAACATTATCATTTTTGTCTCAAAATCCAGAATGTATTTAGTATACCCATATTATACAAGTCTTCAAACTTGTCGGGTCTAAATCACATTCTATCCGGTCTTCGCTTAATCGTGCGTTTGAACCGTATCGTCCTTAAAACTAACCGGTCTAAGCTTAGGCTCAAATAAAGACCCGTTAGAAATCTAATAGGTTATTATAAACCTTTGTTCCAGAATAAGAAGAACCAGTAAAAGCTACCTTCACTTGCTAGTTGTGAATTATACTTACCAAGGTAAATACTTTTAACTTATTTTCCCTATACGGGCTTGGGGTACGGTATATAAAATACCGCTTGGTCCGGCATTGAATTTTTTAATCGAATAGAGGTTAAATTTATTGATATGCTATGTTTTGAATGTGTTTTGTTTGCTTAAAGCCTTTGGGGGGTTAATGACGATGTCCCGGATATCCTTGGCATCATCTTACGAGATGGCCACGACCTAAGCACGGGGTGTAGGCGTACACCTTTCAGTGCATAACTCAATATTGTAGTGTGTCTATTAATCTTTAACCCGGTCTACAGATCGGGCTACTGAACGCATAAGTAACATGTAAATCCCTTACAAGATTATTTTTACATAATTATCCCAAGTTATAAAATATTTTGTGCCACGTGCATTCAAATCAATTTTCAAACCTTTTCAAAATGAGTCAGTTAAATTGTATTTACCAGTGTAAACTGACGTATTTTTCCCAAAAGGTTAAGTGCAGGTACTACTCGTACTAGGCTGGCTGTCTTCTAAGCGTCCACAATAAGTCTCGCAAGCTTGGATGTCAAATAAACTGTTGAACAATATCTTATTTTATTTTGATCCGCCTGGGGATCCGTTTCAACTATTCGTGATATTTAATATTACACCTTATTAAAGTTGAAATGAATCTATCTTTGCTTCCGCTGTGCATTTATATATTGTGTTGTTTGTCTATGATGATACTAACTACGTCACTATACTTCCCACCGGGCCCACCGGTGACACGTGGAAAATAGGGGTGTGACAGGTTGGTATCAGAGCCAACTCTGAGTGAATTAAACACTAGCCTTTTGTGTTTAATCTCAGTTACACAATTGCACAATCCTCGATTCTCGAGTCTAGACAAAGAACTTAGGAATTATCCAAATTTGTTTTATTTCTAACTTTGTCTTATTTATATTTCTTGTTGTATCACTTGTTTGTTTTTGACAGGTTGACAAAATGCCGCCACGTATGAGGGGAAGAGGCAGAGGACAAGGAGCACATGTAGCCCCAAACGACCATGAAGCCGGACCTTCGCAACAGCGAACACCTTCAGATCCCCATAACTCAGATGCTCAAAATCTTTGGAGGTCTTTTATTGAACCAGCTAGGCGCTCAGTTTCACTGAGTACCTCACCTTCCATCCCACACTCCTTCGGGCCTCATTCTGAAAATGAGCCCCACAACTCTCACCAGTCCTATATTCCTCTTCAAGGACACCAATCACCCTTTGACCACTTATCACCAGTCTTCCAAGGACAATTTAACCCTGACGACTACCTTGGAGTGCCAGTGGGTTTTAACCCACTTGGACCCGAAGACCACTTTTCTGGTGGCAACCCGATGGATATCGACGAGGACACTGATCATGCAATGCCACCATCCGGGACCCCTAACCATCCCATTGAGATTTCAGATGGGTCACCGTTTGTGGGATCACCTTACAACGGTCCCGACAGCTTTGAGGAGAGATTCAAGCAGTATGACTGGGTATTTACTCCCAGTTACCATAACTCTCCCCTGCACCAACCACAACATAGCTCTCCCCTGCACCAGCCACAACAGCAGCAGAATCCTTCCGAGGATTCCCGACTTTTCACGGTCACTCCGCCAGCAGCACCACCTCAGCTTCAGCCTCCCTCGCCCCTGAGGCGAAGGAGAACTACCTTGCGAATATCCGCACGAGGGGGAGTGCGCATTAGCACCCCTCCACATTCAAGTGGCAGCCGGTACTCGCCACTTCATGAAGAACCGGAGATGGGAGAATCTTCACACCCCGTCTCAGAAGTGAACTCTGCGCCAGTCGCGCCACAGCCACCATTGGGTTTTGGAGACCCAATTCCCACTTACACTGGTGCTGCAGCATACAATCCCTTCGAGCAGCCGATCCACACAAATTACAACTTTGCAGAGGATCCCTACTGTTTAGCTTCAAGCTTCAACGCTCCCCGTCCAGAAGGTCCCTATGGAGGTCCCTGGAATACGGGACACTCGACCTATGGATACCCACCACATGGGTATCAGCAACCGCCGCCTCCTCAACCTCAGCATCTTCAGCAACCACCGCGGACACCGGTGATGTCACCGCCACAATTTCAAGAAATCCTTCAAGGGATAAATGAGGTGCGACAAGAGGTGCGGCATGAGTTGCGGCAAGAACGAAGGCATAACCGGGGGATGTTCAAGAAGATGGTGGATTTGATCAAGGGTAAAAGCAAGAAGGATCACTGAATCCTTTGTTTGTTTATTTATTTTAGTTGTAATCATGTCCCTGCGAGGACATTTATTTCTGTACTCTGCCCCTGTGTGGGCATATTTTCCTTTCTGTTCTACCCCTGCGTGGGCATGTTTCTCTTTTTAACCCCTACGTGGGTTTGTTTGTTAATTTGGCCCCTGCGTGGCCATGTTGTTTATGTAAAAGTCCCGTTTAGGGCAAAACTCGTGCTAGTTTAATTTTTATTGGAATGGTTAATTTAAGTTTTTCATTTTTAAATTATATGCATGAATATAATATATGAATAAATGAAAAATAACAATTATTATTTTGATTTACCATTTTAATGAAATAATAAGAATCTTAAAAAGGTAAAACCTAGCTTGAATGTCATATTAAGCGACCTGGCCAATATGGTAGAACCTGTATAAAAGATTCAGATCTCTGTTAACATCTGCAAACATGTTAACATTCTTGGCTAGTGTGATCCGCAAAATCACACATGTCACCCTTTTAATAAATTATCCAAATTTATATTTTTATATATATCTGATTGTGACATAATGCCTACGGGTTATAACTAATGTCATATACAACAAAAGGCAGCCGTAGTTTATAGACTCCCTGCCAAGAAAAGGATTGGTTTTTATTTTATTCAAACTTTAATCCTACAAGATCTAAATTTAAAATTTAGAAATTTGTCTACGTGACTAGGCCTATGTGCTATTATTAATTTATGGTTTTGGATTATGATAAAGTTCCTAAATAATCATATATTTAAATTAACTATAAATGGCTATTAAAACCATAGTTAATAAATCGTCAAGAACGATAATACTGTTTAGGCTTCTAAATAGACCTTGTCCTTATTTTTATGTAGCAATTAAGACTACATGGCTAAGTCTGAAGAAATAAACAGTCATCCAGTGGAAAACCCTGATAACACTAAAATACTTGTAACTGGTGCGGAACTACAAGCATTAGTAGAAAATGTTGTTACCAGAGCCATTGAAAGGCAATATAATGAATCAAGCGGGACCCGAAGTAGGACCCGATCCGCACCACATTCCAAGTCAAAAGTCCACTCGGAAGCTCATAGCAAACCGCCCTCTAAGAAAGATGTACCTAAGAAAGATGAGCTCAAGAAGGATGATGATCGACATTCATCTAATCACGACAGTGTTCCCTAAAAAAGGATGGTGTTTGATGCCAAACCACATACCAAGTCCTGTACTTACAAGTACTTCGTTTCTTGTAAACCCCGGGACTTTACTGGGGAAAAAGGAGTGGTTGACTGCATGACCTGGTTAGACGAAATGGAAACGGTAGTTGACATTAGCGGTTGTGCTGAAAGGGACGTAGTGAAATACGTTTCCCAATCGTTCAAGGGAGACGCACTGGCGTGGTGGAAGTCTCTCATACAAGCTGCTGGAAAGATCCCACTCTACAACTTGTCATGGGATCAGTTCGTTGCTCTTATTAAAGAGAATTATTGCCCGCAGCACGAAGTTGAAAGAATCGAATCAGATTTCCTATCATTGGTGATGAAGAATTTAGATTGCCAAGCATACCTCACCACTTTCAATACTCTATCTCGGTTGGTTCCATATTTGGTCACCCCGGAACCTAAAAGGATTGCTCGCTACATCGGGGGTTTAGCCCCTGAAATTAAAGCAAGTATTAAGGCATCAAGGCCTGCAACCTTTAGATCAGCAGCTGATCTATCTCTATCTCTTACCTTGGACGTAGTCAGGTTGAGAGCGCTCAGGAATTCAGAAGAAAGTAAGAGGAAGCGTGAGGACGATACCTCACGAAGATCAGATAAGAAACACCGAGGAAATAACGACCACAAGAAAGGGTCGGGATCTAAGAAAGATGGGCAACAATCGGGGGATAAGCCCAAATGTAAAACTTGCAAGAAGAACCATTTTGGGAGGTGTCGACTTGAGTCGAAATCCCAGTCTCACTCGAGACCCTGTGGGATTTGCAAATCTACGGATCATAAGACTTTGGAGTGTAAGAAGCTGAAAGATGCAACTTGTTATGGTTGCAATGAAAAAGGGCACATTAAGCCTAATTTCCCAAAGAACACCAAGAAAACCAAGGATGGGAAAAAGACCAACGCAAGGGTCTTCAAGATGGACGCTAAGGAAGCTGTTCAGGATGACAACGTGATTACAGGTACTTTTCTCGTAAATGATGTTTTTGCTAGAGTATTGTTTGATTCTGGAGCAGATAAGTCTTTTGTGGATAATAAGTTTTGTGAGTTGTTAAAATTGCCTGTAAAAGCCTTAAGTGTGAAGTATGAGGTGGAATTAGCTGATGGAACCATAGAAACCGCCTCAACTGTTTTAGATGGATGTGTTATATCCATTAGGAATCACTCTTTTCCTTTATCCTTAATTCCCTTTAAGCTAGCCGGTTTTGATATAGTGATAGGCATGGATTGGTTATCGCATAACCAAGCCCAGATTGTGTGCAACAGAAAGCAAGTGGTAGTCAAAACTCCGTCCGGAGAGTCACTTACCATTCAGGGGGATACCCAGCATGGACTGCCTGAGCAAGTGTCCATGCTCAAAGCATCCAGATGCTTGAAGAAGGGTTGTGTAATTTATATGGCACAAGTTACTATAGATGAGCCAAAACCCAAGATTGAAGACATCCCTGTCATTTCAGAATATCCTGAAGTTTTCCCTGAAGAACTACCTGGTTTACCACCAGATAGGCAAGTAGAATTCCGAATTGACATCATCCCTGGTGCTGCACCAGTAGCGAGAGCACCTTATAGGTTAGCACCAACGGAGATGAAGGAGTTAAGGACGCAGTTAGATGATCTGCTAGCCAACGGTTTCATTAGACCTAGTTCGTCCCCTTGGGGAGCGCCGATCTTGTTTGTCTAGAAGAAGGATGGGTCGATGCGTCTATGCATCGATTACCGTGAGCTTAATAAAGTCACTATCAAGAATAGGTATCCTTTGCCCAGGATCGACGATCTGTTCGATCAGTTACAAGGAGCAAGCTACTTTTCTAAGATTGATTTGAGATCAGGCTATCATCAGTTGAAGGTCAAAGATGAAGATGTGCACAAGACAGCGTTTAGGACTCGTTATGGTCATTACGAGTTCCTAGTGATGCCTTTTGGGCTCACTAATGCACCGGCCGCATTCATGGATCTCATGAATAGCGTCTGTAAGCCTTACTTGGACAAATTTGTCATCGTCTTTATTGACGACATCCTTATTTACTCGAAGAACCAAGCTGACCACGAGAAACACCTTCGCTGTATTCTCAAACTTCTACATCATGAGAAACTCTACGCCAAATTTTCGAAGTGCGAATTTTGGCTTCGAGAAGTCCAATTCCTTGGACATGTGGTAAGTGAGCGTGGTATCCAAGTGGATCCCGCTAAGGTAGAAGCAGTTATGAATTGGCAAGAGCCAAAGACGCCTACTGAGATTCACAGTTTTCTGGGTTTAGCAGGATACTATAGGCGATTTATCGTAAACTTCTCAAGGATTGCTGCGCCTCTAACTTTGTTGACACGTAAGAAGGTTAAGTTCGATTGAGGCCCTAAGCAGCAGGAATCCTTTGACATTCTTAAGAAAAAGTTGAGTAATGCACCAGTGTTAACATTGCCCGATGGTATAGAAGAGTTTGTAGTATATTGTGATGCGTCACACACTAGTGTGGGCTGTGTACTCATGCAGAAAGGCAAGGTTATTGCCTACGCTTCACGACAGCTAAAGGTGCACGAGAAGAACTACACCACCCATGACTTGGAGCTGGGTGCCGTTGTATTTGCATTAAAACTTTGGAGACACTACTTGTATGGAACCAAGTGTGTGATCTATTCAGATCACAAAAGCCTTCAACATTTGTTTAATCAGAAGGACTTAAACATGAGGCAAAGACGATGGATGGAGACTTTAAATGATTATGACTGTGAAATAAAATATCATCCAGGCAAGGCAAATGTAGTTGCTGACGCCTTAAGTAGGAAAGAAAGAGTAAAACCGATAAGAATCAATGCCAAGCGCATTGAAATCAAGAATGGTTTGAACGAAAGGATATTGGCTGCACAGAAGGAAGCTGTGTTAGAAGCTAACTATCCTGAAGAAAGACTAGGAGTAACTGAGGAGCAGTTATCCTATGACAAGGACGGAATGCTAAGATTGAATGGACGAATATGGGTTCCAGTTTATGGAGGACTTCAAGATGTTATCCTCCAGGAAGCCCACAATTCCAAATATTCTGTTCATCCTGGGGCTGATAAGATGTACCAGGATCTAAAGGCAAACTACTGGTGGATTGGTTTGAAAAAGTCTGTAGCTGCCTATGTAGCTAAATGTTTGACTTGTGCGCAAGTTAAAGCCAAGCATCAGAAGCCGTCAGGTTTGTTACAATAGCCTGAACTTCCCACATGGAAGTGGGAGATGGTGACAATGGATTTCATCACTAAGTTGCCAAAGACAAGAAAGGGAAATGATACTATATGGGTCATAGTAGATAGACTGACTAAGTCAGCACATTTCCGACCCATAAAGGAAACTTACAGCTCTGACATGTTAGCTCAATTATACGTAGATAAAATTGTAGCGCTACATGGCGTACCAGTGTCAATTATCTCTGATAGAGATACAAGGTACACCTCTCATTTTTGGAAAAGTTTCCAACAATCTTTGGGTACGCGCTTAAACTTCAGTACGGCTTACCATCCACAGATAGACGGACAGAGTGAGCGTACCATCCAAACGCTGGAAGACATGCTTCGAGCATGTGTGATTGATTTAGGTGGCAGTTGGGATAACCACCTACCATTGATCGAGTTCTCCTATAATAATAGCTACCATACTAGTATTAAGGCTGCGCCTTTTGAGGCATTATATGGTAGAAAATGCAGAACACCCATTTGTTGGGCGGAAGTAGGAAAAGTTCAATTATCAGGACCAGATTTGGTCTTTGAAACAACGGACAAGATTGTCCAGATTCGCGATCGCCTGAAAGCTGCCAGGGATAGGCAGAAAAGTTATGCGGATCCAAAGCGTAAGTCTTTTCACTTTGAAGTAGGTGACAAGGTATTGCTTAAAGTATCACCCTGGAAGGGGGTGATGCGATTTGGTAAGAAAGGCAAGCTAAGCCCGAGATACATAGGACCTTTCGAGGTTATCGAACGTGTCGGGTCAGTTTCTTATAAGTTAAACTTGCCTGAAGAGCTCAGTGCTATCCACAATGTTTTTCACATCTGTAATCTGAAGAAGTGTTTCGCTGATGAATCACTAGTCATACCACATACGGATGTTCATATAGATGAAAGCTTGAAATTTGTGGAGAGACCATTGTCGATTGAGGATCAACAGGTGAAGAAGCTTCGAAGGAAGCATGTGCCTATTGTAAAGGTCAAATGGGATGCCCGTAGAGGTCCCGAATACACATGGGAGGTAGAATCCACGATGAAAGAAAAATACCCTCATTTGTTTCAGTAAATCTCGAGGTCGAGATTTCTTTTAAGGGGGTGAGGATGTAACACCTCAAAAATTTACGTCCAATAATGTATTGACACGTGTCATAGGCTTTGAATATGTGAAAAAGCACTTTAGAGGGACTAAAGTTGACAAACAGTGAAACTATGTGAATATAAGGGTCCAAAGTGTCAACAATGGATAACTAGGCTCTACAATAACCCTACATGGTGTTTATAATCATAAACGATTAAATCATGGATCATACAAAGCGGAAAAATGAAAGAAAGTGAGGAATTACAAACTACAGGGGCTAAATGTGTCAACATGTTGAAAGTATACCTCTGAGTGACCTTTTGGCAAACCCGAGCCTTTGTAATGGTAAAATATACTCACTAGAATATGTGATAAAAATTTCATCAAGTTTCGTTATCGTATGAGAAAGTTATGATCAAAACCGTGCACGAAGGGTTAAATGCGTTAACGTTGAAATTCATGACTTTTCGGGTAAGCACAAACTTAACCAAGGACCTAACCAAGTTTGTGGATGTCCCAAGGCCCTTAAAAATCAGGTTTGAGGGTCAAGAGTGCAAGATAAATAGCCAAAACCACGTTTCAAAGGACCAAGGACCAAAATGTAAAACAATGAAACTTGGTTACCTGGTCGCGCACTTGTACGCGCCCCGCGAGGGGGTTCTCGCGCCCCGCGTACAAGCTGCCAGCGGCAAAAGATGCGCAGCTGCCAGTTGCAGGTCTGATCTCGATTGTTAACAGCTGTTACATGATACCAGGGACTCACCAATGGTTTTACATGCATAGGGGGGCACTTGGACACATCTTATAACATCGATAGACCCTTGTGGCATCATCTAATGAGATCAAACTAGTTATAAAAGGGTCTTGAAGTTGTAACAATTGAACACTTGCATTTACAAAAATTCACAAGACCACTTCTGGAGCTTCTCTGATCAACCTCAGGCTTTCTAATGCTCTCTAATCTTAATTAGGACTCTTGTAAGTATTCCTAACCCCTTCTAATTCGTTCTAGCTTAGTTAATTAACCAAAAGTCAAACCATCGTAATTTAAGTTTGACTTCGTGATTAAATGAAATTTGCTCAGTCATTTCTCGAATTGAAAGTACCTACAGGTAGGTATTTATGTGGGTAACAAACCCTTAAAAGGGTGCTTTCAGATTCCCACTCTAACTATGCAAATTGTCGAGTCAAAGCTTGCTTTAAAAAGTCAACAGAATGTGTATTTTTAAATTTAAGCATAATTAGCAATGTAGGGTACATGCAACCTGTTTGATCATTAATATAACATGGTAATTAATGTAAGAACATGTCTCAACATGTTCAACTCGACAATTTTCAGTTTAAACCCCGATCGGAACCGAAAGTCGCATAAATTGACTTTTGCTTTGACTTTCAGTTCTGACCCGTTCATGCATGTTTAAGATCTGTCTTAGAGCTTATTTTGGACCAGGTTTCATATAAATATAACTCTCTGAGATTATACAACTTGGTTCAATACTTATCCGATTCATATGAATGTTTCCGATTAATGCTTAAAAGTTGACTATTATGCCCTTTTGACTATAAAACGTGATTTTTGAAAAAGTGAAAGAGTAGAAACATTAGTTACTGATTTATAAACTTGCACCTAAAATTTGATATCAGTTTGAGGTCTAGATTAAGAGTTATGCTCATTAGCGTAATTTGAAAGCTTTATGTTACTTAAACGGTGTAATTAGCGTATAAACTATTTAAACCCACTTTTTGGTATCAAAATTTTTACCCACTGATGTAATATAATATTTTGGGATTTTTGAAGATTTTTATTTAATTTTTGGCTGAGCATAACATAGGTCTCTAAGTTTAATTCGGTTAATACCGATTTTGCCCTTTTAAGCCATAAAATGAGTTTTATAAATCCTTTTGAACCCAAACCTTTTTCTACTGATTTTATTTGTTAAATAAAATATTTTGAGCCTTCTGGAATTATAAAAATATCAGCTTTCTTTTAAAAACCCGGAAATGGCTCCAAATTGCCTTTTAAGCGTTTTTAACGCATAGTATGTACTATAACCATATTAAACATATAAGGTTGATACCTACTGATGTTTTTAGTATATTTTGAGATAATAACAGTAAGTAAAAGTGTTTGAACTCATGTTTCCTATTTTGACCTTTTTAGCCCTTGTGAAATTACCAAAATACCCCTAAGGAGGATAGTTTGGTTTTAAATGATAAGTTTCACATATAGGTCATACCCTACTGTTATAACATGTTAAATTAAGTGTATTTACTGTATAAATCAGACCTGTAGCTCAGATTACAAATAAACTCTTTTATAATCTTTTAAATGACCAAAACGCCCTTATGAGGCTTAATTTGAGTTTATATCCGTTTTGGGCATAATAGAAGATATCTTACTGATATTACAACATAATTAAAGCATATTAAATCAGGGAACTTGCATATGACTCTTATGGTTGCCCGTTACGCCCTTTTCTCGTTCGGTTCGGGTTATGTAACTAGTTTGCATGAATTGACAGAAACGGGCCAACATTATCATTTTTGTCTCAAAATCCAGAATGTATTTAGTATACCCATATTATACAAGTCTTCAAACTTGTCGGGTCTAAATCACATTCTATCCGGTCTTCGCTTAATCGTGCGTTTGAACCGTATCGTCCTTAAAACTAACCGGTCTAAGCTTAGGCTCAAATAAAGACCCGTTAGAAATCTAACAGGTTATTATGAACCTTTGTTCCAGAATAAGAAGAACCAGTAAAAGCTACCTTCACTTGCTAGTTGTGAATTATACTTACCAAGGTAAATACTTTTAACTTATTTTCCCTATACGGGCTTGGGGTACGGTATATAAAATAACGCTTGGTCCGGCATTGAATTCTTTAATTGAATAGAGGTTAAATTTATTGATATGCTATGTTTTGAATGTGTTTTGTTTGCTTAAAGCCTTTGGGGGGTTAATGACCATGTCCCGGATATCCTTGGCATCATCTTACGAGATGGCCACGACCTGAGCACGGGGTGTAGGCGTACACCTTTCAGTGCATAACTCAATATTGTGGTGTGTCTATTAATCTTTAACCCGGTCTACGGATCGGGCTACTGAACGCATAAGTAACATGTAAATCCCTTACAAGATTATTTTTACATAATTATCCCAAGTTATAAAATATTTTGTGCCACGTGCATTCAAATCAATTTTCAAACCTTTTCAAAATGAGTCAGTTAAATTGTATTTACCAGTGTAAACTGACGTATTTTTCCCAAAAGGTTAAGTGTAGGTACTACTCGTACTAGGCTGGCTGTCTTCTAAGCGTCCACAATAAGTCTCGCAAGCTTGGATGTCAAATAAACTGTTGAACAATATCTTATTTTATTTTGATCCGCCTGTGGATCCGTTTCAACTATTCGTGATATTTAATATTACACCTTATTAAAGTTGAAATGAATCTATCTTTGCTTCCGTTGTGCATTTATATATTGTGTTGTTTGTCTATGATGATACCAACTACGTCACTATACTCCCCACCGGGCCCACCGGTGACACGTGGAAAATAGGGGTGTGACACAAAATTATAAGTGAAATGTTAAAAAAACTCACATATTTGTATGATACGTTGCATCGAACGCCAAAACGTCACCGAACGCTTCGTAGTTTAATTTAGAAACGCCATCGCACCAAAAAATTAACTGAAGTTCCATATCATCAATATGGGTAGCAAAAGAGTAATTAACTTTATTTTCGCTGCGAGCTTTGAATTTGTCAATTATCATTTGCGCGTCTCTATCACCAATAAAATCTCGAATGTCACGGCCACAATTTTTGTAGTCCACAACGGTACCGTGAACATTATGGTGGCCACCTTTTATTGCAACGTGTACCTTGTGGGATTTGGTGGGGCCAAGATTAGCATTGCGACACTTTGCTATGAACTCTTGTGTAGAAAAATCGAGCTTCCTTCGCTTTAGTGATAAGTCAAGATTCTCGAGAGAGGTAAACCCATGGTTGTGTTGTTCAACAAAATCATAGATTTCATACTCAGCTGACTTTTTTATGCGACGAAACTTCACACATGCCTTACAATCTGTAACTTTGACATTGGAATGACGTGATGGTGAAGTTGAGTCAATATCATCAGGGTTAGTTTCTTTATGTTTATGTTTGTTCACTGGCGTCCGGGAGCATAAAACGTATCGCCGAGTCGTAATTAACTCGTCGCCTATTTTTTCTTTTTTCGACGTACCCAAACGGGTTCCAAATCCTGCAAGCTGTGCGTACTCCTCGTACATTGCAATTGCTTGTTCAATCGTACTAAATCTCGCTTTCAAAAACGGTTTGAATCCAGGGGGGACAATTGGTGTCCAGTACCTAGTCCCATTTGGCGTTTCGTAAACGTTGCTAGCAACCGACTCTGCACAATTACAGTAAAAAAAAGCATTAAAAAAAACAAAAGACAACAATGCTATGGGTCACATGTGTACTATACCGTGTATTATACACGTGTCTACTCACGTGTATAATACACTATTGACATCTAAAAACCCTGTGTTAGACACATGTGTACTATCGTTATGGATTGAATAAAACATACCAGTACACATGTGTACTACGTAGCTAAAGTTATACACAAATAAAAAGGTGCCTGAAATCAATGGTCATACGATTACACTACCTGGATGATCCATTGTTGTAACGAATACATTATCGCCAATGTTTTGGTCAGAATTGTGATTGTCGTTTTCTGGGTCGGCCATGAATGAAATACAGTAGCACCTGCCGGAAAAAATTCAAATATGTTTCAATGCACTAAAACGACTTCAATTTAATTACATACACAAACAATCAAGTACTCATTCAATATTCAAGTTGTAATTGGAACAAACTCACAAAATGAATAACTATTTAGTTAATACAATTAATATTCGCCGAAAAATTTAATCCGGCTTAAGTTTCGATTTCCGGCGCCTGATGGCGACGGAAACAATGAAGATGACGGTTGATGTCCGGCGATTAGGGGTCAAAGATACAGACGACTTACAGATGACTGTTGATGTCCGGCGAATAGGGGCAAAGATACAGTCGACTTAATCAGCAAAAAACAAATGTCCAGCGAGATTTTCAGGTTTTTGAAAAGTTGAAGTCCGGCGAGATTTTCAGGTTTTTGAAAAGTTGAAGTCCGGCGAGTACGGTTGATCGACGTGAATTGTAGACGATGATTATAAGAGTGAATTGTGGATCAAGAACCATGAAGATATTGATGTTTGTTGAAAAGATTATGAAATATAATTTTGAACAACAGAAAATATGTTAAGATTTGATTCTATATTTTCGAATTGTTTGTAACTGATGTTGATAAGATTTTGAAATTTATAAGATAATAATTAAAATTCAATATTTATATTATAAGAAGTTACAATCTTACCTTTGTCAAAATGATATGAAATCAATGGTTCAGATCAGTTCACGCGGTTCACGCTAGGAAATTTGTTCACGTTTGAACCTAATCCTATATATATATATATATATATATATATATATATATATATATATATATATATATATATATATATCTATATATAATCTAAAATTTAGTTGCATGTTCTATTTTAAAACCAACATTTATGAAGTTTTAAATGCAATACTTAAAATAATATTGATTAAAATAAATACTTAAAAATTTAGTTATATCAACTATTTTACAACCTTCATTATGAGCCTCTCATTTGTCAAAACATTAATTTCATTTGTAACGGTTGAGGAAACCAAAGGCCTTTCTATTATCTCTATTATCTATACTATAACTGACAATATGTGATGAACTATTCACAGAGAAACAAGTTTTCACACACACACAAAATTCCGCACAAACTTGAATCACCACCCCACATACCACGTTTATGTTCCGCCACCGACATTCGTAATCGCTTCAACGCCACTCGCTGCCGACGCTACTCAAATGAAACCATTGTCTACGCCGCCGATTGTTTAAACCGTCACCCTCCTCATTGACGGAACCGACGGACTACCATTGCAACCTGATACGGAACTCCGACGACACTAGACTACGGTCGCATCATCGCCCTCCCGTCAACATCGGTACCATATTTACAATTATTCTGGTCGCTTTTATTTTCTGTACGAAATCCCCACAATTAATCATATTATCAGTAATAAAGAATTCATGATTTATTTCTGGACATTAGGAATTAGGATTCATAGAGTAAATTGAGAATTTGGGGTCCTATTGAACATGTTTTTTTTATATCGAACAAAACTAAATAACCACTAAACAGCGAGCCAAGCTTACTGGTTGATGCATATGTTGGTGTTCCTGTTAACCTTGAATGGCCACAAGTTCAACCCACACGCCATTCCTTTTATTTTAAGCATTTTTTCTCTGTTAAAACTTGACACATGAATCCAGTTTCATAAAATTCACTTTGTGTTTACCAGGTTTTAATGTACATTCTTACACAAAATCCCACTAACTGGTTTATAGCATGAGGAAGATGAAGTATAAATTGAAAATAAATAATTACATAAAGCCAAGCCACATGTGTATACCAACTTCCTTGAAAGTTCCATGTGTGTGTGTGGGTTACTATATTTTTACTATTAAACTTAAAGTATTATTTTATATAGAATCTTAATCACATGAGTAGAGTTTCATTTAGAAACTGAACCATAAATTAAGTTCCTGTGATGTTAGTATAGATAAGCTGTGTGTATGCACATGATGTCATGTAACTGTAGTAACAATAATAATACTGTTAATAATTATAACATAAGAGACAATCATAATAATTGTATATGTCACCTAATTTACTATGTGTTCTTAACCATATTTTAAAAATACTCAATAGTTAATGTTACTTAGTGATATATTGTTATACATGTTCCTTACAGTATGTATGGTTTCTAATTTAACATGACATTAAATTATATTCTAACCATACATCAATTAAAGGACATTGATTCCAGACCCTAACTACATATTTACCTTCATAAATACAGCTTTAATGATGTTTTTAATTCTACTTTATTATATTAATGTGTCTATAATTGTTATGTCCCTTTGTATGCAAACCCCTAACTTCTCGGTTTCACTCTAATAAAAGTAAGTGACTTATCATTTTCCCATAATAATCATCATTTAATTTTGTGTTAATTAATGTTGTCCATTCCAAAAGACCATCTAAATGGCTTTATAAATCTTTGTCCATATTGCAGCCCATACCCGCCTTCTCTCCAACAACCTATAACCGCTCTCTCTACACGTGTGGCCATGGCAAGGAACGATTCTGTTGCTGGGTATTCAGAAAAATGGACCACACCAGAAGCCATCTTGACCCACGGTAGAAGAAACAAGCATCACATGGTATGCCCCCTACAAACTACATTGTATATATAGAATATTCATGTTAGATTATGTATCTTTATCGAAATCGAAGAGTAAAGGACAATATATCTCTATCTCTACACATAATATTATGAAGGACGCATGACACAATTCCAGCCTCCGTAATTTGTTATCTCGACCGTCTCTTTTATAAAATTATAATGTTAAAGAAATATATACTTTTAAATTTAATATTAACTTAACTATATATGCTAAATATTTAATTATGGATAATTATAATATGATTACCCAAATGAGTTTATATATTTTTTATTTTGATCTTAAGTTAATTAATTTAATTGTGTTAAAAGGATACTTGAAGGATTATTTACAAAGGTAACCCAATAACCAAAAACGCATTTAGTGGGATCTTGGTGCTAGATTTTCTATCATACATTTTGGGTTAGACAGCAAGATTGCCACTAAATAAATATGGATGTTTTTGATTAGTTAAGACTCAAAAAGAACCATATGTTCAATATATATATACATTCATCCTTTTATGGTATTATTATAAATCAAGAAATGACTTCGTGACAGGTTGATTGTTATTACATATGATCATACAATTTTCATATGCATGTATGAGTTGATTGTTATATGAAGGCACAAGCTTATTTTTTAATACATTAAATCAGACATCTATTTGGACTTACATACGTATGTTAAAACCTAACAGTCAGTTTACGAGTTTGACAGGCAATAACCAAATCCAAATTCGTATAGTTTGTGACGACCAAGCTGACCCCACACGATTGTTGGTTGTGTCCACATCACATAGGAGGACTATATTGCGGTTGAAAAAAAATTAATTTTTTTTAATACCGAAATCTATTTTTTAATACGGAATTCACATTTATAGATATTTATAAATATTTTTTAACAGTTATAAATATTTATAAATATTTTTTAATACCGAATTCACATTTTTAATACAGAAAAAAAGTAATGTTTTTTTTAATACCGAATTCACGTTTATAAATATTTATTGAAAACATAAAATGTAATTTAAATATTGGGTAGATAAAGAGTGTACGTAGTTCGTGGCGAACCAAGCATATGTAAACGTTGGTCATTTTGGTTAACGTCAAATCAGGTTTGCATTAGAATGTAATATACACTTAGGATATGTCATTTTGGATAAGCACAATATTGGTAATCATTTTTGAATCAAATGGTTAAAGTTTATAGTTATGCTGGTAATATATGCAGAGTGCTGAATTCACCTGTCGTGTTGAAGTCAAACGCATACGCAATAGCCAAGAGTGGTTCAGGCTGACATGTGGCGGTGGGAATTGCATGAAAGGTGTGGGACGTGAAGACAACGATATGTGGTGTGATGGGTGCGAAAACCCCGTTGTCTTCCAGAGAGCAATGTTTGTTTTAGTATACCATTTTTAATAGTTTTCTTTTTGTTATTTCACTGCAGCCAGTTGGCTGGTGATGGGATTGGGGATGACGGTTGCATGCGTTAGCTAAAGTTTGGTCTATGTGTTATCCAATAAGATAGGAAGGCGTGCGAGAGTTTATGCGTTTTTCCTTTTTCTGTTTCATGTTTTTTTTTCTTGGAAGACATCTTTTTTCACTTCTTTTTGACCGGCAAGTTTTGCCAAGGAAACAACTTATGGTCCATGGTTTAATAAAGTTTAAGCACGCCCCTTTGTAGGCGTATTGTCTTACATGTTATGCACCGGCCGTGTCAGACGTCTTACCACGAACAAACAATAGCTATTATGCATGCCGTGCATCGCACGGGCTTTTTCCCTAGTATATATAACATTGGAGTCGAATTCAAGTAATTAAATGCACCTTGCTATGTTTTGGTTAGTGTTGATGAATAAATTGTATTTGGTTCAAAATAAATAAATAAATGCCATATTTTCTCATTTTCTATGTTTCTAAAATAAATATTACATACATTAAGGTTTTGTTCCAATATCACTTATTTGTGTTAGAGCATTTTTTTAAGAGTTAAATGTGATTTTAGTCCATGTGGTTTGGGCTATTTTATCAGTTTAGTCCAAATACCACAACACTTTATTCTAACCTGGATCGAATCCAAGATTACTCTGTGTCCATGAATAGCTGAAATAGTCTTTACCCATAAAGAGCTTTGTTGACTTCTGTATCTCCAAAACCATTTAGCTAAGAAAGCCCAATTCAAAATTTTTAAGTCTCCCAACCCAATTTCGCCTACCCTCTTCGGTTTCGTTATACGATTCCATGACACCCACTTTAGTTTATTTTTCCCTCCCTAGTTGCCCCAAACAAATGCTCTCCTTATCCCTTCCAGAGAATCAAGGACATTTTTTGGCGCCTTGAACAAAGACAGGTAATAAATTGGGAGGCTACCGAAAGTTGACTTTGCTAAAGTTAACTGCCCCGCCATAGTCAAACATTTTGCCTTCCATGACGATAGCGTAGTATTAAACCGATCCACAATCACTTGCCGATGACACACCCTCTTCATATTCGAACCAATAGGACGCCCTAGAAACGTCATTGGAAACATTCTAACTTTGCAATTAACCAACCCCGCCATTTGTTTCACTTTTTCTTCCCCAACCCCCACTACATAAAGACAACTTTTCCCAAAACTTTTAAACCGATAAGAAGATACAACAGTCTTAGAATTCGGTTTAGACTTAATAAATTTTCTTCGGACCAAGACCCCATAAAAATCACATCATTTACGTAACACAATTAAGATAGCATAGGACCTCTGTTATGGAGTGTAATACCCGTGAATAAGCCCCCATTCACTGCGCTTTTTATAAACACTTCTAGGACCTCCAAAACGATAATAAAAAGAAATGGCGAAAGCAGGTCGCCTCTTAACCCTTTTTCCCAATATTGAACTCCTCGGTAGAATAGCCATGGACCAAAACTAAAGCTCTCCCCATTCGAAGACACACATATATCCATCTTCTCCACCTTTTAGAGCATCTAGAACGGTAAAGGTGGTCCAAAATCCAGACTTCCTAATCAACATGTCACATCATTCCCGACCTCACTTTTCCCCACAACAATAAACCAATACAAATCACCACTTCATTATCCACCTCAACATACAGTTTCTTTTTTTAATCATTTATAGTTTATATATTTCATTTATAAATCGTAAACAATAATTGTATTTCTTTTATATTTATAATATATATTTTTCTTTTATAAATTATATAAATATTAATTTATTTTTTGTTAGATATTTATTTTTTATTTCTTATTCTCAGACGATTACAGTTTCAACTACTATTTTTTTTTTCAAACCTCAGGCATCTTGGGGGTTTAGGTTTTTGAGTGGTGGGAATTTAGTTTTTTTTTTTTTTTTTCGCGCGTGGTGAGGGGGTTAGGTTTTTTGGTGGTGGTGGTGGGGGGTTCATTGTTTGTGTTTTATTTATCTATTTATTAATTTATTTATTTTTGTTTTGAGTTTATTTTGTTTGTGTTCACAGTAGTTTTTAAGTTCACTCTTTAAAGCTAGTTCTCGCATAAAACATGCCATATATATATTAATTAAGTGTAACGTACACTTCTTTTTTTAACAGCGTACGATTAGGATATTGCTAACCGGGTTAGTAATTAGTATGTTAGTATTAAAACCTTATTGTCTGGACGTGAACCAAGGATCTCCAAGAGAAGCAAGCTTAGTTTTTAAATATGTGATCCATGAACTTTTTTAGTAGAACCAAATGTAACTTCCTTATTGCTAAATTTAGTTTTAATGGGGAATAATACCTTCTTCTTTTTTTTTTTTTTTTCTAATTCATCCTCCAAATCTATAAGGAGATGACACTATATATCGTTTAAAACTAGTTGAGCTAAGTTCGTGCTTCACTTGATTGTTCACTCAGAGAATTCAACATCGGCTCAAGTTGACTTGAAAAGAAACATAAAACTTATTTTCGATAACCATAGATCATATTATCAAGTATATAAAAATATAACAAATGATTTCAAAAGTAGCTTTGTACATGTATTATAAATACTAGAGCGAACCAGTGGACAATTTCATTACAATTCTCTAATTGTTGTATCCAATTTTCACGTAAAAACGGCTCCATCAAAATAAAATAAAATAAAATAAAAACAAAGCTAAAACCATTTATGGGAACAATGGAGTCTTCTTCTTCGAAATATAGCTCTAGTCAGTGTTGTAGAAGGCGCTAGGCGCTAGTCGGGCGGTGAGGTACCGCCTAGGGATTAATCGGGATTAATCGGGATTAATCGGGATTAATCGGATTGGGATTTTTATATGTATTTTTTCAAAATTATATATATATACCCAATAATATAAAAATAATACTTCAAAATTCACATAAATACTTCAAGTTTCAGATAGTATGGTTCGATTTTGACCGATTTTGACTGATTCTGACCAATTTTGACCGCCTAGGACCGCCTGGGACCGCCTGGGACCGATTTTGACCGATTTTAACCGATTAATATAGGCCGATTAATCCGATTTTTGACCGCCTAGGACCGCCTAGGACCGACTTTGACCGACTCCGATTAATTGGCCGACTAGCTCAAAATTAGTCAGTAACTAGCCGCCTAGCGCCTAGGCGCCGATTAATCGGCCGCCTAGGCCGATTTTTGCAACACTGGCTCTAGTATACCATATTCATTTTTCACTTGAAAACTTTCAAATACTAGTCTCAATCGTGAGTAGGTTCGCATCAAAACAGTCTAAGAGGAGGGTCACCTTTCAATACTAATATACCTCCTTAAGCGTATTAAATATTTGAAGAAGACTATTTTCGTAACCGATGGTTCAAGCGACAGTCACGAACGAATATGATTTCATGATCTATATAACTATGAGGACGATGAATAAACAATTACGCTACAAGTAAAGGACCACAAAATCTGTACCTTAACAGTGAAATAACAATAACTGTAACAATGTTAAGCTTGAATGAAAAGTGTTTCGTACTTAAGAATTCATAATATTATCGTACTCGAGAATTCAATTTTCCTTACACTAGGTTCAATTTGTGGTTCTCTTAGGCCACCCGTAATGGTTAATGCCCCCCTAAGAGGCACTTTCCAACACATCAACATTATAACGCCCCTTAAAAAATGTATAATGGTTAACGCCCCTTAATTTCCTTTCAATTATTACTTTTCATTTTTTTACATTGGGCGTTATACTAAAAACGGTCCTCCCTTGCATGCCTCTATAACGTCCACCAGCACGGTGTTGGAGGCGTTATAAATCCCCTTCACGCTCATATAATACCCATTACGCATGCTCTTATTATTTAGGTTTTTAAGGCTTGAGCTTGTTATATTTACAAGATAGTTCATAAAATTCACTAAATTCAAGATAGGTTTTTGTTATTGTTATTATTTAACCTCCCAACTTTATTAAATCCAACATCACATATTATTAATTAATAGGCCAACTTTATTAAATTTAACTAATGTCTTGTATAAAATTTGTCTCACCATACATATGAAATTACAATTTATATACTATTAATTTGAAACATTTGTGTGCATCTTTGGTTGTAAGTTGTGCTTAAATGGTTGTACCTTAATCAAATATAGGTTGTAAGTTGTGCTTAAGTGGTTGTACCTTAATCAAATAATAATGGTTTCATTACATTACCAAATCCAATTTGTTTTGTATGCATGTATGTTTATAAATTGTGCTTAAGTGGTTGTACCCTAATCAAATAATGGTTTCATTATCTTACTATATTTAATCGGTTTGATCCATTCAAAGTTGTGTTGTTTTATTTGTAAATTATTATTATTTATAATAATCTAATTAATTTAGCCAAAATCTTGTATAAATATAATTTGCAACATATTGATGCAATGGTTGTTGTAATGTATGCATTATAGTTTGTATAGTGGTAATGATATATATATATATTATATATAGATATAGATTACGATGAACCTGTCAAACGGGAAAAAATAGACGCGGGTTCATCGTAACGCGCGAGTCCTAGATCAACTTAGTTATTTTATTCTATATTTTACGTTTCAGTTTAATTTCTTCGCATTAACACCACAACTTCAGTGTCTGTGGTCGCTGACAGTAGTGTGACATTAGTGCTCGCCCCCGCCGCAACGCGGGGGTACTTAATACTAGTTTTATTCATCTAAGATGCATATATATAATATGGAATCCACGCGATGTGGCGTAGTGATCAATTTCGCTATAATAAATTTATATAAGGTTAAAAATTTAAAAAAAAGTAAGACGAAGACAGTGGCGGCTTTGATGGTGTGCGGGGAGGACCTCCGCATAAGGCCCGTGATTTCGAGGGGCACCTTATTTAAAAAAAATCCCATATATTAAGAACCGCCCGTGTTGCGGCGCGGGTACATCGTAAACATTGAATGGATTAGTCCAGACGTTATATGATGCATTAACCATATGAAAACACACATTTCGACGTATCTAAGTGAACTCAATCTAACCTGTATAAGCATTGTGATTGGATCAAACGTAAAGTAAATCAAATTTATATCGAACAATCATAACGTAATATATGTGAACCAACTCATACATAAAAAAACGTAACGGGTAGGAAGGAAAATATGCACATGTAATGTAATCGAAAGAGATTAATTAGAGCTTTCGAAAAAAAGGGGAGAAAAAAACCATAATTTGACTCCACTCGGTTCGAAACAAACTTTACGAAACATACATAAAATAAACACGAAAACATATTATATTTGACCTGAATCATTTTCCAAAAAAGTTTTCGTTCGAAACGTAGAACAACTTAAATTTATACCAAAACGTACATAAAAATATGCACGTAAAAATGGTTTCTTTAAACGAAAACGTATTATATTTGACCTGACTCGTCTATAAAAAAAGTTTACATTGGAATGTAGGACAAATCATATTTATACATACTCGTACATAAAATATGCACGTAAAAATAATTTTTAAGTAAAGGAAGTATAGGGGTAAACCGAAACAAAATATTAGTAAAAAATTTAATAGGTTAAAAACGTTCGTAAAACCGTGCCAAGTAGTACCAATGCCACAACGACATCGACTCTCAACATCGTAAAAATAAAATAGTTAAAATGGTAAAAATTACACTGAACGAAAAGCAGACTAAAATCGGTGAACCACGTACACCCGTTACAGTGTGTTAATGCGAAAAAATTAACCAGAAATGTAAAACGTAGAAAATAAAACTTAGTCGATCTAGGACTTGCCCGTTGCGGTGAACTTTTCAAAAGGGAAAAAATGGACGCGTTGCGACGGGTCTGTCAAATATGAAAAAATAGAGCAAAAAACGTTAAACCTCACATGCACGCTATGACATGTTAAATCGCAAAATTTTGAACGAAACGTAAAACAAAAAACTTGTGAAAGATAAAAAGTATGAGGGACCAAAGTTTTAAATAATAAAGTGTTGTGTTAAATTATAAAAGATGGAAAACTTTGAGTTAAAAGTAAAAAAAAATAAAAGGGGTCAAAATATAAAATGTTTGGTTTAAAAGTGAAAAATCAAGTTTTTTTTAAACACTCCCCAAGCACATGGTACAAGTCATCCAAGCAAAATGTAGTTGCTTATTTATAGTGGAATAATATTAAACAAATATCAATTCCAGTATAGGCCCATTTACAAATCATTTTTTATAGTTTAGAATTTAGCTCACTTGGCATTAGTTTATAAGCCAATACTAATTTGATTTTTTTAAATAATAATAAAACAAAGGACACATTTTTTCAAGCTCGAACAGAGTATGTGAATTCTCAGAGACTGTCACACCCCAACCGATGGCGGAAACATCGGGGCGCGGTACTGAGCGAAACAGATTATTCAAAGAAATTCCATAACGACTAAGTTACCAAATAGTTTAAATATTATGTCACATACCATAACCCATAAGATAATCTAGTTATTACAGACATAGACATTCTTCAAACAAAAACATGTTCTGACAACTCAGATTTCAAATAAAATAAATTGTCTTTGTTTCTAGACTCCATCCTACTTGATTCCACAAAAGCAGGAATAACACCACATCCTAGCAGATAGCATCCTAAATACCTGTCACATACGTTAAATTAAAGGTCAATACACATAGTGTAAAAATGAGCATACAAGTTTAATATAGCATAATAGAGTTCGAAATCGTTTACGCATAACCAACATGTACAACGTATAATGTGAAGCATGTAAGTTATCGACAAAGATACTATCAATACCAATGACTGCGATTTAACTGCAAGTAACGAGTGTGCAACACATGTTCACCACTACGAACACGTGAGGTAATATCCTTAACAACTGACGTGATGTCGTGGTCACAATCAAATTTAATCCAATTACTACTAAATAGATAGTGGTAAGTGGGTATCGAACACAGGGAGTTTGTGGAATATGTGTTATTTGGAAGATTATATCTAACTTGACTAAATTAATCTAATTGCAAGAAAAGTAAAATTCAAGAGTTTATGTGAGTGAATTGGTTTTAGACTAAATTAAACTAATTAAATTGAAAGAGAAAATATTTGGTTGTAAACAAATTAGAGACAAATGATCATCCTAGATTTCCGGTTTGTTTCGACATTCATATTATCATTTCACTAGAAAGAACTACATAGACATAGCTCATGTGTGATTACTTGCAGTGATGAAAGGGAACTAAGTACTCAGATTCCAAGAACGTGAGGTTGTTACCCGATGATCAATCAACCCTTACCCAAGCCTAACTATACCCATGATATCTCGATTGCCAACGGCACCAAGAACGTATGGTTTCTAATTAGTTCAACATAAGGATTAACAAGCTACTAACAAACAATCACACGCCATAACAACAAATCATAACGATAAAGATTGTTATTCTAGAAATTAGAGAAATCAAACATGAAATGTCTCAACCAAACCTTCAATCCAGGACAATCATCAAGTGTTTAGCCAGTCATGGCTTGAAGCAACATTATAACAAAAACTCTATTGTTCATAAAGATCGAAGCACAAAAACTAATGATTAGACAAGTGTTCTTCAAGCTCTAATCTCCAAAAGTTAGCCAAAATTCGTCCACAAGTGAGTGGTAACCGATTGGAAATGATTAGACACCTTAAAACACCATCAAATGACCAATAAATGCACAAGTTACGAAATTGGATCAGTCGGCACCGTAACCTACGGCGATTTGCCGTAGGTTACGGCAAGCAGTAGGTCAACAATCAACATAAGCGCCGTAAGCTACGGCGCTTTGCCGTAGCTTACGGCGGCCAGCATTTCTTTACGGTAGCTCTTTTCTGATCTACGGCGGGGGTTTCTTGAAAGAGATGGGACCGTAACCTACGGCCAGATGCCGTAGGTTACGACGCTGAGCTTTATTTTTGTAACATCTCGTAAAATCACGTCCAATGATGTATTGACACGTGTAATAAACCCTAATGAAGTCAAATAGTAAATTTGAGGGACTAATTTTTCGAAAAATCGAAAACTTTGATTATGAAAGGACAGGAAGTGTTAACATACCTAAAATAAGTTTCTTACGATGTTTATATTCACAAATGTTCCACTTGATGATTAAGTGTAGCCGTTTGCAAAAATTAATTGAAAGTTTGCGCAATAAAGGGTTAAAAGTGTCAACATGTTAATTCTTACCTCTGAGTGACCTTTTGATGAACCGGGAGCTTCATAATATTTAATTATACTCTCGGGAATGCCAAATAATGGCCGTCTAAGGTTTTTATGCCTATAAGTAAAGTTACGCGCAACTTTGCAAGTTAGAGGGACTAAAAGTGTCAATATGTTTAATTATACCTCTAAATGACCTTTTAGCAAACCCGAAGCATCGTGATAATTAATAATACTTTCAAGAATGCCTAATATGGATTAGATGGGGCTTCAATGCTATTAAATGATGAGATGCGCAAGTTTGCGCAATAGAGGGACCTAAAGCGTCAACTTTTGAATCTATGCCTTTCGGTGACCATCTAAGCGAACGAGAGCGTATTAATATTTAAGTATATTCTTGGGGAGGATAAATATGGGCCATGGAAGGCTTGGATAACATTAAACGGCATTTCGCACTACTTTGCGCAATTTAAGGACTATTTGCGTCAAACCGTAAAAGTATGTCGATTCGTATGGTAACGGACCTTCTGGAAATTGTCCATGAGTTAAACATGCCCTAATTATCAATTCTATAGCTTATATATAGGCTTAGAGGTGTTTGGTGCGCAAAAATAAACTTTAAGGTCATGCAGGGACTAAAAGTGTCAAAAAGTGCACAAGTTTGCACTTTCGCGCATATCTCACATTCTGAATATCCCCGGACACCCAAAAATTTATGTAAGCACTAAAATATTTTATTTTAGTGATCGCCTTGATAAAATTCCATTCGTCGCGTAGTTTGGACCATTTTTCGCGTCCGTTCGTGTTTCGTCGTAATTAGACGCACAACGTGACCGTACGGCCAAACGAACCGACATCCGACATGTTTTTGAGCATGTTCCATGTCCCCTATGTTAAGGCATCATTTTGGAGCCTTGAAGATGGCTTAACGGACTTTAAACGTGTCAGAAATGACATTTAACCTATACAGGGACTGAATCTGTAAATTCAGCAAGCTGTTTCTGATCTTAACAGCCCTCAAAAGTTGTTTTAGACCTGTAACCATCTGATTCAGAGGTCAGAAGGACTAAATATGTTTTTTATAAGATGTACGGGTTTATAAAAGGCTGTTATATGCAGTTATGTACTTGCAGGGACTGAAACAGCCACTTCTGGAAGTTGTTTTGCTGAACTGGGCTGCTATAAACAGCTGGTAACAGCCTGTTAGTAGCTGGTTGTTGTCCTATCTGATTTCTAACTCACATAAAGAACTCTAGGGGCAGCCCACAGGTTTTAAAAGGTGGTTTAACACCTGGCAACATCTAATTCGTTCCAAGAATCCTATAGAACACAACATGTTCTTCATTTTTATAAATTTTGCAACTTCAAACTTTCCTCATCTGCTCAAATCCGAAATTGGAGTATCATCTTGGAATTTTCTGGTGTTCTTGATCTTTCATTCAGTGATTGTAAGTATTCCAATCATGTTTTGATTCTTGTTCATAGTTTAATTTAGCCAAGAACACTATATTTTGACTTCTGTTTGACTTTCTGATTTGATCATGAATTGATCAGCAAAGAGTCCAATTGAATCTTGTTTTATGATGGTAATCAAGTTGGTTATAATCCATTATGATCATGCTTTCTGATTTCCACGAATTCTAGTCTATTTGATAAGTCAAAGTTAGTAATCTAAAAGTCAAACTGGGCAGATTCTTAAATTAATCAAAACTGATAATATAGAGGTTATGGATCATGTTTTGTCACTTAAATAACTTGGTAAATGTTACAAGAACATGTCTCAACATGTTCAACTCGACAATTTTCAATTTAAACCCGGATCGGAACCGAAACTCGCATAAATTGACTTGTTCTTTGACTTTCAGTTCTGATCCGTTTATGCATGTTTAAGATCTGCCTTAGAGCTTATTTTGGACCAGGTTTCATATAAGTATAACTCTCTGAGATTATACAATTTGGTTCATTACTTATCCGATTCACATGCATGTTTCCGATTAATGCTTAAATGTTGACTATTATGCCCTTTTTACTATAAAACGTGATTTTTGAAAAAGTGAAAGAGTAGAAACCTTAATTACTGATTTATAAACTTACACCTAAAATTTGACATCAGTTTGAGGTCTAGATTAGAAGTTATGCTCATTAGCGTAATTTGAAAGCTTTATGTTACTTAAACGGCGTAATTAGCGTATAACCTATTTAAACCCACTTTTTGATATCAAACTTTTTACCCACTGATGTAATATAATATTTTGGGATTTTTGAAGATTTTTATTTAATTTTTGGCTGAGCATAACATAGGTCTCTAAGTTTAATTCGGTTAATACCGATTTTGCCCTTTTAAGCCATAAAATGAGTTTTACAAATCCTTTTGACCCCAAACCTTTTTCTACTGATTTTATTTGTTAAATAAAATATTTTGAGCCTTCTGGAATTATAAAAATATCAGCGTTCTTTTAAAAACCCGGGAATGGCTCCAAATCGCCCTTTTTAGCGTTTTTAACGCATAGTATGTTCCCTAACCATATTAAACATATAAGGTTGATAACTACTGATGTTTTTAGTATATTTTGAGATAATAACAGTAAGTAAAAGTTTTTGAACTCAGGTTTCCAGTTTTGACCTTTTAAGCCCTTGTGAAATTACCAAAATACCCCTAAGGTGCATAGTTTGGTTTTAAATGATAAGTTTCACATATGGGTCATAACCTACTGTTATAACATGTTAAATTAAGTGTATTTACTGTATAAATCAGACCTGTAGCTCAGATTACAAATAAACTCTTTTATAATCCTTTAAATGACCAAAATGCCCTTATAAGGCTTAATTTGAGTTTATATCCGTTTTGGGCATAATAGAAGATATCTTACTGATATTATAACATAATTAAGGCATATTAAATCAGGGAACTTGCATATGACTCTTATGGTTACTCATTACGCACTTGTCGCGTTCGAATCGGCTTATGTGACTAGTTTGCATATATTAGCCAAAACGGGTCAAACCATATCATTTTTGTCTCAAAATCCAGAATGTGTTTAAGTTACCCATATTAAACAAGCATTCAAGCTTTTCGGGTCTAAAACCACATTCTAAACCGGTCTTCGCTTTATCATGCGTTTGAACCGTGTCTTCCTTTTGAAAGTTAACCGGTCTAAGCTTAGGCTTAATTAAAGACCCGTTAGGAATCTAATAGGTTATTAAAAACCTTCGTTCCAGATTTAGGAGCCCAGTAAAAGCTATCTGTACTTGCTTGGTGGTATACGGCTGAGATTGAATTTATACTTTTACTCAGGTAAATACTTTTAACTTATTTTCCCTATACGGGCTCGGGGTACGGTATATAAAATACCGCTTGGTCCGGCATTGAATTCTTTAATCGAATAGTGGTTAAATTTATTGAGATGCTATGTTTTGAATGTGTTTTGTTTACTTAAAGCCTTTGGGGGGTTAATGACCATGTCCCGGATATCCTTGGCATCATCTTACGAGATGGTCACGACCTGAGCACGGGGTGTAGGCGTACACCTGTCAGTGTATAACTCTATATTGTGGTGTGTCTATTAATCTTTAACCCGGTCTACGGATCGGGCTACTGAACGCATAAGTAACATGTAATTCCCTTACAAGATTATATTGCATAATTATCCCAAGTATAAAATATTTTGTGCCACATGCATTCAAAGCAATTTTCAACCCTTTTTAAAATGAGTCAGTTAAATCGTATTTACCAGTGTAAACTGACGTATTTTCCAAAAGGTTAAGTGCAGGTACTACTCGTAATAGGTTGGCTGTCTTCTAGCGTCCACAATAAGTTTCGCAAGCTTGGATGCCTTAAAGTCTGTTGAACAAATGATTCATTTTATTTTTATTTTATTTTTTGATCCGCCTGTGGATCCTTTACTTTCCGTTGTAATACTTGATATTACTTTATATTCGGATTGTAATACCATTATCTTTTGTTTCCGCTGTGCATTTAATTATTGTGTTGTTTGACTATGATGATATCAACTACGTCACGATACTCCCCACCGGGCCCACCGGTGACACGTGGAAAATTGGGGTGTGACAGGTTGGTATCAGAGCCAACATTGAGTGAATTAAACACTAGCTTTTGTGTTTAATCTCAATGACACATTAGCACATTCCTTGACTTTTTCTGAGTGTAGACTTAACATAGGAATATTCTAAATCCTAATCTGGAAATTTTGCTCCAATATTTTTTGATACGTCGCCAAACGAAGAAGCCTTAATAAGAGTTCTCCACACACGGAGCCTTGAAATGCTGAGCTTCGTACCGCGACCGGGATGAAACGTGCAACAAAGGAGAAAGCATTCAGAAATAAAATGAAGAAGAAACTCCTTTTGATGAAGATCGTTTCCTTAATAGCCCTCATATGGACATATTTATCTTTCAGTCCCTCCGAGGACACATTATTCCTTTCAAGTCCCGCTTAGGGCAACTCTGTATTTTTATGATAATTGGAATGTTAAGTTATAAATTTCATTTTTGCTATTATATGCATGATTATGTATATATATGAAATAAATAAATTAAAAATCATTCCTTTTTAATAATGATCTGCCTATTAAATATGAGTAAGAATCTTAAAAGTAAAACCTAGCCTGAGTGTCATTATAAAGACCTGGCCAAGACGGTAAGACCTGTTTAAAAGATTCGGATTCCTCAATTTAGATTCAGATCCTTAATAACATTCCTTTTATAAGATCTACCATTATAATAAAATGGCAAAATCTAAAAAGGACAAGACCTAGCCACGTGTCATTTTAAGACCGGGCCAAGATGGTAGTTCCATAATTAGATTCAAATCCATATTGACATCTCAAATTAGGATTGATCTGCGTTAAATATAAAAAGAGTTTTAAAGGTAAAACCTAGCCCAAATGTCATTTACAGACATGGCCAAGATGGTAAAACCTAACTAAAAGATTCAAATCCTCGTTAACATCAGAAAGCATATTATCATGCTTGACAAAATGTGGTTCGATAAAATCACGTAAGTCATCCTTAGAATGGGTTATTCCAATCCTTCCTTATTAAAATAATCATCTCTTAAGGATGAAGTGCCCACGGTCTATAATACACTGTCCGTTTACGACATCAACATTTGTGATCTTTTGAGATCCCCCGTCCTAAGGGGGGGTGAGCTATGCTCAAAACCCTCTAGACGATAATCTTGCCGTCATGTCATTATTATGACCGCTGAACGACAATTGATTAAATTAAAGTACTAATCATGTTGTTATGTCATTATTATGACCGCTGAATGACAGTTGATTTAAATTAAAATACTAATCCTGCCGTCATGTCATTATTATGACCGCTGAACGACAATTGATTAAATTAAAGTACTAATCCTGTCGTTATGTCATTATTATGACCGCTGAATGACAGTTGATTTAAATTAAAATACTAATCATGCCGTCATGTCATTATTATGACCGCTGAACGACAATTGATTAAATTAAAGTACTAATCCTGTCGTTATGTCATTATTATGACCGCTGAATGACAGTTGATTTAAATTAAAGTACTAATCCTGCCGTCATGTCATTATTATGACCGCTGAACGACAATTGATTAAATTAAAGTACTAATCCTGTCGTTATGTCATTATTATGACCGCTGAATGACAGTTGATTTAAATTAAAGTACTAATCCTGCCGTCATGTCATTATTATGACCGCTGAACGACAATTGATCGAATTAAAGTACTAATCCCGTCGTTATGTCATTATTATGACCGTTGAATGACAGTTGATTTAAACTAAAGTACTAATCCTGCCGTCATGTCATTATTATGACCACTGAACGACAGTTGATTAAATTAATGGCACTGATCAGGTCGTCATGTCATTACTGTGACCGCTGAACGTATCATCAGTGCAATGACTATATGTCTTAACATCTTACGAGATGTTAATTGATAGGCCCACGGGCCAGAAACTTTAATAAAGACAGTGGTAGCCTACAACTCCCTGTCAAGAAAAGGTAATGAACTTTGATTCAAACCTTAATGCCTCGATTATCTGAACTCATGGCTTATATCATCCTATAAGATGATCATAATATTAACATCCCTAGCGATGAAATGCCTACGGACTATACCTTACCCTATTATCGAAAAGACAAGGATAGTGGTGATCTTCATGATTCCCTATTCAAAATTTTGGGATTATACCCAAACCTAATAGTCAATATGATCAGCGTGATCATGACTAATATCATTAGATACAATAATTATATATAGACATCCATCAGTGATGATTAATTGGTTAACCTTTTTGTTAAGTGAATCGCCTTTCAAGACGATGACAGTTGTAATCCATGACTCCCTGTCCAAAGGTGAAGAACTATGTTCAAGCCTTAAAACTCCTGATCTAATAAGGTTGCAGCCTATGAATTGATGTCCTTGTGACAAATCCGCGAGTTATGTTTCAAGTCACCCATGACAAGCCTCCGAGCTATAATTCATCGTTCGTGACAAGTTAACATACTAAATGTTAATATCCCTTGTGACAGGCCTTAGTGCCATATCCTATAACGTCCTAGAGACAAGGCCATTTGTGCCGTATCAGAATGTCATTGCGACAAGGCCTTTGCGCCATATGATTACTTATGTCTTTCATGACTGGACTTTATGCCATATCTTTCTACGTCCCTCGAGACAGGCTTCTATGCCATATATGTATATATAATAAAAGTCTCGTAAAGCTAGCCTTTGAGCTACTCATAATCGTCCGTGTGCCAAAGACAGTTGTGACATTTTGATTCCCTGACAAGCAAATATTGGACTCGTTCCAAACTTTGAATGCCATTGATGGTCCTTTTGTGACCTAGGCTAAATATAATGGATATACGTTCAAATAACATTCACTATGAATGTTCGGAACAGAATAGCCCATACGGTTTATGAATGTCGTGGCTAATCTAAGTCAGGTCATCAGAATGATGACTAATAATTGTTAAACCTCGGTGATTAGTACCAAGTTTCGAGTATGGAAAACTCAGAAGAGACAGACAACAGTCGCGATGCTAGAGATGCGACAAATGTAAATAGTGCATCAATTGTGAACCTCAATGTTAACGGAGTTAATCTCCAAAACTATAATTATCACTCCTGAGAAGGGCTATGAGAAAAGCCATGAAGAGCCAAATGCTGCTCGCTCTAAAACTCATGACACTGCTCGTGAGAAGAGCTTTATTCATACCCCATATGCGAAGAATGACCCAAATAAAATCATATGTGGCAAGGAGCCCATTCTTTTTAGGATGTACTTAAAAAAAAAGTACTTCGTCTCTTGGAAGTCAAGAGACTACAATAGTTTAAAGGGGCCATTGATTGCAAGGAGTTGTTGAGAGAAGTAGAAACCATTAGGTATATCAATGGTTATGCTGGAAAGCGCACGGTAAGGTGTGCGTCACAATCATTCGGTGGAAATACCTTTGATTAGTGAGGACACTAATGGAGTCCACAAGAAAGATCCCCTTATACAGTATGGGATGGTTCAAATTTTAAGGACCTTATAAAAAAAAAAAAAAACCCTGGTATCCGCTTTGCGAAATGGAAAAGATGGAATAAGATTTTTTTTTACTTCCCCATAAGAGCTATAAACTATCGGCAGTAGGTTGCAAACCTTGGTTCATTGGTTGAAATAGTGCTCTTATTCGGTTAACCTAGAACTTAAGCATAATGCACTATATATATCGATGATTTAGCATCGACTATAAAAGGGAACTTTAGGGTTTCAAAGCCTGCTTATTATGAATCCATTATGGATCCACCTCAGCTACTCACATTTTATAGATAACCAGTCAAGGCCGAGACTGCCCTAAATGTGGTCAAAGATTTTGTAGCTAAGTTTAAAAGGATTAAGAATGGAGGCGTTTAATCCTCCTGCTGAATGGTTCGAGGCAGTTCACATTAATAATGACAATAGGTGAATCACTTATTGTGATTTTATTGCTAAGAGTTATGTTTGAATTCAGATACCGCTAAGTCTCTCATAATACCATAAGCTTAGCAAACTTTTAGAAACTTTCCGTAAGAACCCCAGATGTTAAGTGTAAGGTAAGACTTACAGGAGAAATCATAAGAACCATTCATTCTGTTCCTGTTAGAAATCTCTAATCATGGAATTCTAGAAGTACCCTCTCTCTAGAAGAAGTGCGTCAGCATGTATAGTTGATATCTCTTTGATCTCTATCGATTGCGAATACCAGATGGTATGATAAAAGCGCCACTTGAGGATTTGTGTATCTTAATATGTTCCATAGATTGCTTCCATGCCTGATCAGTATGAAGGTTTAATGCATGGAACCGCAAGGATATTCTAATAGTCATATGGTACTAAAGTCAACTAATGGTATTCAAGGAAGATATCCAGAATGGAATTGCTAAAGTAAATGTTCCCGATTAAGGAATTCATGGACTTGTGACATAAATGTGTCACTTACCTGACACAGAATATGACAGATGAACTGGAGCCTGAGATTTGAAAAATCTCTGTAACCTCATTGTATCTTGATTACCCTGTTTACCTCCTAAGAGGCAGGTAGAATTAAAATTTATATCCCATTTAGGGTTGTATTCTTATGAAATCTCCAAGACGGCTAGTGCCATTATTGGAAAAATCAAAACCCCAATTAAATAAGTTTCGAAAATAAAGAATTCATATAGCCTAACCCTATATTCTAAGAATTCGGTATTGTTAATTCAGAAAGACGGTTCATTTTGCTTATGCATTGAATACCGCAACCCAAATTAGGAAACAATTAAGAATTTCCATCAGCTGCCCAGGATCGTCGATTTGTTCGACTAACTGTGAGGATTAACTATCCCTTAAGATTAGTTTTAAGTAATGGTTGGAATAACCATTTCACATTGAGATAAGCTTTTCTATAATAGTTGATGTATAAGTATCAAGGCTGCTCCTTTGGAGACCTTGCTTCGATGGAATGTTGAATACCTATTGTTAAATAGAAGATTGGTACGTCCAATCATCAGGATCTGAAAATTGCCTTGGAAACGACGAATAGGATCATACAAATCCATGATCATCTGTAAGATTGCCAGTTTCGGCAGGAAATCATGGATTAATGAAAATAGCAAACCTCCTAAGTTCTTGTTAAGGATAAGGTTTAACAAAGATGTCACCCTGGAAGGGTGTACCACATTGTTAATTATTAGGCTAGTTGAGCTCTGAATATATAGAATCATTCGAAGGAATCGAATGTAACAAGATCAATTAGCTTATAAGCTAAAACCTATTTAAGGAGCTTGGCGGAGCTCGCAATACATTGCACACTAATGACTTAAGGCTGTGTTTTCACCAATAAGTCGAGAAGCACAATCACATAATAATATGCAGATTGATGATATGATGAGCAACCCATATCGATCGAGGATCGACAGGTTAAGAAGCTCCAAAAGGATACATGTACCAAATATAAAGGTCGCTTTGGGAGCTTGGAGAGACTCCAGATATGTTATAGAAGTTAAGTCCGTTATGTGACAAAAAGTACTTCCAACATTTTAGCAAATCTCGAGGTCGAGATTTCTTTTAAGGGGGTGAGGATGTAACACCTCGTAAAATCACGTCCAATGATGTATTGACACGTGTAATAAACCCTAATGAAGTCAAATAGTAAATTTGAGGGACTAATTTTTTGAAAAATCGAAAACTTTGATTATGAAAGGACTGGAAGTGTTAACATACCTAAAATAAGTTTCTTACGATGTTTATATTCACAAATGTGCCACTTGATGATTAAGTGTAGCCGTTTGCAAAAATTAATTGAAAGTTTGCGCAATAAAGGGTTAAAAGTGTCAACATGTTAATTCTTACCTCTGAGTGACCTTTTGATGAACCGGGAGCTTCATAATATTTAATTATACTCTCGGGAATGCCAAATAATGGCCGTCTAAGGTTTTTATGCCTATAAGTAAAGTTACGCGCAACTTTGCAAGTTAGAGGGACTAAAAGTGTCAATATGTTTAATTATACCTCTAAATGACCTTTTAGCAAACCCGAAGCATTGTGATAATTAATAATAGTTTCAAGAATGCCTAATATGGATTAGATGGGGCTTCAATGCTATTAAATGATGAGATGCGCAAGTTTGCGCAATAGAGGGACCTAAAGCGTCAACTTTTGAATCTATGCCTTTCGGTGACCATCTAAGCGAACGAGAGCGTATTAATATTTAAGTATATGCTTGGGGAGGATAAATGTGGGCCATGGAAGGCTTGGATAACATTAAACGGCATTTCGCACTACTTTGCGTAATTTAAGGACTATTTGCGTCAAACCGTAAAAGTATGTCGATTCGTATGGTAACGGACCTTCTGGAAATTGTCCATGAGTTAAACATGCCCTAATTATCAATTCTATAGCTTATATATAGGCTTAGATGTGTTTGGTGCGCAAAAATAAACTTTAAGGTCATGCAGGGACTAAAAGTGTCAAAAAGTGCACAAGTTTGCACTTTCGCGCATATCTCACATTCTGAATATCCCCGGACACCCAAAAATTTATGTAAGCACTAAAATATTTTATTTTAGTGATCGCCTTGATAAAATTCCATTCGTCGCGTAGTTTGGACCATTTTTCGCGTCCGTTCGTGTTTCGTCGTAATTAGACGCACAACGTGACCGTACGGCCAAACGAACCGACATCCGACATGTTTTTGAGCATGTTCCATGTCCCCTATGTTAAGGCATCATTTTGGAGCCTTGAAGATGGCTTAACGGACTTTAAACGTGTCAGAAATGACATTTAACCTATACAGGGACTGAATCTGTAAATTCAGCAAGCTGTTTCTGATCTTAACAGCCCTCAAAAGTTGTTTTAGACCTGTAACCATCTGATTCAGAGGTCAGAAGGACTAAATATGTTTTTTATAAGATGTACGGGTTTATAAAAGGCTGTTATATGCAGTTATGTACTTGCAGGGACTGAAACAGCCACTTCTGGAAGTTGTTTTGCTGAACTGGGCTGCTATAAACAGCTGGTAACAGCCTGTTAGTAGCTGGTTGTTGTCCTATCTGATTTCTAACTCACATAAAGAACTCTAGGGGCAGCCCACAGGTTTTAAAAGGTGGTTTAACACCTGGCAACATCTAATTCGTTCCAAGAATCCTATAGAACACAACATGTTCTTCATTTTTATAAATTTTGCAACTTCAAACTTTCCTCATCTGCTCAAATCCGAAATTGGAGTATCATCTTGGAATTTTCTGGTGTTCTTGATCTTTCATTCAGTGATTGTAAGTATTCCAATCATGTTTTGATTCTTGTTCATAGTTTAATTTAGCCAAGAACACTATATTTTGACTTCTGTTTGACTTTCTGATTTGATCATGAATTGATCAGCAAAGAGTCCAATTGAATCTTGTTTTATGATGGTAATCAAGTTGGTTATAATCCATTATGATCATGCTTTCTGATTTCCACGAATTCTAGTCTATTTGATAAGTCAAAGTTAGTAATCTAAAAGTCAAACTGGGCAGATTCTTAAATTAATCAAAACTGATAATATAGAGGTTATGGATCATGTTTTGTCACTTAAATAACTTGGTAAATGTTACAAGAACATGTCTCAACATGTTCAACTCGACAATTTTCAATTTAAACCCGGATCGGAACCGAAACTCGCATAAATTGACTTGTTCTTTGACTTTCAGTTCTGATCCGTTTATGCATGTTTAAGATCTGCCTTAGAGCTTATTTTGGACCAGGTTTCATATAAGTATAACTCTCTGAGATTATACAATTTGGTTCATTACTTATCCGATTCACATGCATGTTTCCGATTAATGCTTAAATGTTGACTATTATGCCCTTTTTACTATAAAACGTGATTTTTGAAAAAGTGAAAGAGTAGAAACCTTAATTACTGATTTATAAACTTACACCTAAAATTTGACATCAGTTTGAGGTCTAGATTAGAAGTTATGCTCATTAGCGTAATTTGAAAGCTTTATGTTACTTAAACGGCGTAATTAGCGTATAACCTATTTAAACCCACTTTTTGATATCAAACTTTTTACCCACTGATGTAATATAATATTTTGGGATTTTTGAAGATTTTTATTTAATTTTTGGCTGAGCATAACATAGGTCTCTAAGTTTAATTCGGTTAATACCGATTTTGCCCTTTTAAGCCATAAAATGAGTTTTACAAATCCTTTTGACCCCAAACCTTTTTCTACTGATTTTATTTGTTAAATAAAATATTTTGAGCCTTCTGGAATTATAAAAATATCAGCGTTCTTTTAAAAACCCGGGAATGGCTCCAAATCGCCCTTTTTAGCGTTTTTAACGCATAGTATGTTCCCTAACCATATTAAACATATAAGGTTGATAACTACTGATGTTTTTAGTATATTTTGAGATAATAACAGTAAGTAAAAGTTTTTGAACTCAGGTTTCCAGTTTTGACCTTTTAAGCCCTTGTGAAATTACCAAAATACCCCTAAGGTGCATAGTTTGGTTTTAAATGATAAGTTTCACATATGGGTCATAACCTACTGTTATAACATGTTAAATTAAGTGTATTTACTGTATAAATCAGACCTGTAGCTCAGATTACAAATAAACTCTTTTATAATCCTTTAAATGACCAAAATGCCCTTATAAGGCTTAATTTGAGTTTATATCCGTTTTGGGCATAATAGAAGATATCTTACTGATATTATAACATAATTAAGGCATATTAAATCAGGGAACTTGCATATGACTCTTATGGTTACTCATTACGCACTTGTCGCGTTCGAATCGGCTTATGTGACTAGTTTGCATATATTAGCCAAAACGGGTCAAACCATATCATTTTTGTCTCAAAATCCAGAATGTGTTTAAGTTACCCATATTAAACAAGCATTCAAGCTTTTCGGGTCTAAAACCACATTCTAAACCGGTCTTCGCTTTATCATGCGTTTGAACCGTGTCTTCCTTTTGAAAGTTAACCGGTCTAAGCTTAGGCTTAATTAAAGACCCGTTAGGAATCTAATAGGTTATTAAAAACCTTCGTTCCAGATTTAGGAGCCCAGTAAAAGCTATCTGTACTTGCTTGGTGGTATACGGCTGAGATTGAATTTATACTTTTACTCAGGTAAATACTTTTAACTTATTTTCCCTATACGGGCTCGGGGTACGGTATATAAAATACCGCTTGGTCCGGCATTGAATTCGTTAATCGAATAGTGGTTAAATTTATTGAGATGCTATGTTTTGAATGTGTTTTGTTTACTTAAAGCCTTTGGGGGGTTAATGACCATGTCCCGGATATCCTTGGCATCATCTTACGAGATGGTCACGACCTGAGCACGGGGTGTAGGCGTACACCTGTCAGTGTATAACTCTATATTGTGGTGTGTCTATTAATCTTTAACCCGTTCTACGGATCGGGCTACTGAACGCATAAGTAACATGTAATTCCCTTACAAGATTATATTGCATAATTATCCCAAGTATAAAATATTTTGTGCCACATGCATTCAAATCAATTTTCAACCCTTTTTAAAATGAGTCAGTTAAATCGTATTTACCAGTGTAAACTGACGTATTTTCCAAAAGGTTAAGTGCAGGTACTACTCGTAATAGGTTGGCTGTCTTCTAGCGTCCACAATAAGTTTCGCAAGCTTGGATGCCTTAAAATCTGTTGAACAAATGATTCATTTTATTTTTATTTTATTTTTTGATCCGCCTGTGGATCCTTTACTTTCAGTTGTAATACTTGATATTACTTTATATTCGGATTGTAATACCATTATCTTTTGTTTCCGCTGTGCATTTAATTATTGTGTTGTTTGACTATGATGATATCAACTACGTCACGATACTCCCCACCGGGCCCACCGGTGACACGTGGAAAATTGGGGTGTGACAATTTTTTTCTATTTCTTCACCAAATCTTCACTTCTTTCACTCTTTGACTCCACCAACTTCTAACAACCAATCATGCCTTCTCAAAACCCGCATTTTGAGCACTTTAGCACCTGCATCATCAAACATAGAGTGGTTGCCAAGTTCAAGCAATTAACCGAATAAAGCATGGAATGTGCATATATTTAGACCTTTTAAGGGTTGTCCTACGGACCACCCGTCACATCCCCACACTTACCCGTTGCTTGTCCCAAGCAACCCATTCAAAAACTATTTTCACACATACGCGATCAACATAAACCAAGCAAAAACATGTTGTCCTTTTACCAACCCTTCTTAACACCCAAACAACACACCCCTCGCTATATCTCTCCTCTCGGCAACAAGTAAGCACTAGCATTTGTAAGCTAGACACACAAAGGCAAACGAGTGATTGCACAACTATAGGCTTGTACCTAACTCGGTCCTCCTCCTACAAGTGCCAAACATGAATGCAAATCAAAGGGGCTTTTAAGGTTGTAACGAGGCTAGGCGCATGGGTAGGAAATGGAATATATATGAAGTAGCGAAAACTTAACCCGGTCTTTTATTACAAAATGAAACAAACTAACAAATACCAAACTTAAACTACTATGTACAAGACAACTAAACATCATTTCTTTTTTCTTTTTCATTGTTTTTTTTCTGATTTTTCTGATTTTTTTTAGACTAGTAAACATTCAACATAACATCAAACAAGATTACATACTACTAAACAACCACTAACACTATAAGACCGGGTCAAGTCGGGTAAATTTTTAGGTAACTAGCTAAGGGGTAACAAACGATAGGCTTTTAGGCACAAAATTGGGCAACTAAATGTCCAAACCCCCGCCCCTCTCGCAACCATGCTCATATATATAATTAATGAGGTCCAACCCCCCAAATCCCACACTCGCACTCAACAAGACGAGGCTACCTAATTGCCCTTATCCTTTTTACATTCACATTCAACTAAGGACTCAAACCGTATTAAGGCACAAGTTCTAATGCACCCCCACCCGTTGCCACTCTCATCAAAGACAAGTATTATTTATTTACATGTGTGGCTTCAACTCTCACCAAGAACAAAAAGGTATTAAGGGTTGCCGGTGCATCATTTGGGGTTAGTCCAAGGTGTTCAAATTCTCACAATGTTTTGCTTGATTTAAAAATTTTCAAAAACTTCAAAATTTCCCCCATCCCCACACTTGGGATACATTGACCCCAATGTATGGTTTTAAGAGGATTTGATCGCTTAAACTCTTAAACACCAACTAAAAGCTTATACACTCAAACTACAAATTTCTTTTTGGTATTTTTCATTTTATATTTTTTTATATTTTTCTTATATTCTTAAAAACATCAACACCACCAACTAGCACAACCCAACACAAAACATCAAACTAATACACCCCCAAACCGCCCAACCATAAACAAAAGCAAACAACTAACTACCAATATTTCAAAGCTAAAGAACACAACAAGACTAAGGAAAGAGTACATTGACCTGGTGAAGTTTGCCACAACAGATGTTGTAGATAATCCGACTTCCTATCACCACCTTCACCCAAATATCCATACATCTTCCCCACACTTGAATGTCGCCATGGCCCTGAAACATAGAAAGATAAAAACAGCAAGATCAATATAAAACCCCGGGTTGCCTCCCGAGCAGCGCTAAGTTTCAAGTCTTCAGCCAGACCAAGCCACCCCCATTTATGGTGGCTCAAAGAATCGGTTCCTGCCACTTCCATCACTACATCGTGCCATTGCGTAGAATGCATCCGTCTCGTTTCGACTCGGTGGGTAATCAAATACACTCTTGCTTGAACCCATATGCTTTTCTTCACGGTCCGGTGGGTGATATCTTCTCATTCTTTGAAACACATTTTTCATACAATCACTAGACTCACCACCCTTCCCCTCAATGGACTCATAACTAATCACTCTAGTTTGAACATCAAAGGACAACTTACTCTTCTTTTCGGTCATGGTAATAATCCCGTCTCTACAATTAATTTGAGCATTTGCTGTGTATAGAAACAGTCTACCTAAAATTACCCTTTGTTGTGCTGCCATTTTGGTAAAAGCATAGTCTAGAACTAGAAAATCCACCAGGTATTCAAACTCTCCCAACTGAATCTTAACATTCCTAACCATTCCCCGTGGATGCCTCCAACTTTCATCCGCCAAGCTCACCATGGTGTCTATATCTTCAAGCAGACCAAAGTCGTACATATCGTATAGATCGCCTGGTAACACACTCATACTCGCCCCATAATCCAATAATGCATGGGGAATTTTTAATTTTCCCACTCGGATCGGCACAAGTGGTGCTCCATGCTCTTTGTCCGTTTCAAACTTGGCATCCCTTCCTATACCTACACTCACTTGACAAGAAGATGTTAAAAATGTTTCATTGAATTCACTATTAGGAACGGTGCTTACCACATTGATATTAACACTTTTAATGTTTTTGGGATTTATCACCGTGTCACTTGGTAGATGGCCTTTTGCTTTCTTCAATATCGCCACTTCACTTGCAAGTTGACCCATTTGGTTGGTCAAAGTTTGAATCGCTTTATCACGGGCCTCGTCCTTTTGCATCCGAACCTCATCACGTTGATTCATTCGTTGCATTTCAACTTGCATCACCTTCAACATCTCCATTAGTTCGTTTCCACCCGAAGAGCTTTGACCCGTTTGATATTGCCTTTGAAATCCTTGGTTTCCTTGGAAATTCGGGTTAGTTTGACTTGAAGGGTTCCCATACCGAAAGTTTGGGTGGTTTCTTAAACCGGGGTGGTAAGTATTAGAATTCATGTTGTAATTTCTACCACCCCCTCCTTGACCTTGCACAGCATAAACTTCCTCATATTGCCCTTCTATTGCTCCTTGGCAATTTTCAGCCGCATGACCTATTTCATTGCAAATAGCACAAACATCATAAATTTGATTAGAAGTTTGAACATTACCATCGTCAACCGCATGCACTTGTGTTCGGGTAACGGCCGGTCGTGCTCTCCTTGATGCTTGAGCTTTCCTCTTTGAAGTGATTTCCATTTGCTCCAAAAACTCCCAATCGTCATTCTCGTAATTTGTACCAAAAGACCCATTTGTAATGGACATCAAATCACGAGCATCTTCGGCACTTAATCCCTCGTGGAAGGCATTCATTAACTCCCAAAGTTCAATTCCATGATGAGGGAAATTTTTTATCATCATGTTGAAACGCTCAAAGGCTTCATGAAACATTTCGCCTTGTTGTTGTTGAAAACTCCTCAACCCCTTCCTAGCATCGTTGGTCTTTTGAGCGGTGTAAAATTCATCTAGGAAAATTTGTTGCATTTCCGCCCAAGTGTAAATAGATGCTGAAGGCAAAGTGTAGAACCACTTCTTTGCCTTGTCTTCTAGAGAAAATTGGAACAATACCAACTTAACATTGTCAGCCGAAAATCCTTGACTCCCAAATGTGTTGCAAATCGAGTCATAAGCTTCCAAGTGAAAATAAGGTTCCTCCATTGCTAGACCCTTATATTTCGGTAAACTTTGCAAGGAATTTGTTCTCACTTCAAAAGTCCTCCTTTGATCACTGTGAGGAATAACTACCGGTGAAGGATTGTGAGTGATTATTGGCCTAAAATGTGCTTCAATGCCTCTCGCATGTTCTCTAAGATGCCTTCTTGGCACACCCAACCGACCCCTTGGTCGAATAGGACCCATTGGCCTCTGCATAGGCCCTTGTGGTACATGTGGTTGAAATTGTTGTTGTGGCATCGGTGGGTGTTGAATTGGCCTTTGAAATTGTGGTTGTACGTTTTGCGGACGAACTTGTTGCAATGGTATAGGGCGTTGCATTTTTGGCCCTTGTGGCCTTGGCCGAATGTGTTGTGGTATAATTTGTTGTTGTTGGAACCCACCAACATTTGGCATTCTTTGAGTTTTCCCTTGCACATAAGTAAGTTCTTCTTGATCCCCATCACCCACATAAGCATAACCCTCTTCCTCATAGCCCTCAAAATCTTCATATCCATCTCCTCCTATACCCGATGGTTGCCCAAATGGAAAAGATGAGTATTGAAAACCCGACTGGTTTGGTGGTCTAAATGATGAAGTAGCATGAACAACAGTTGAGCCTTGTGGTAATGTATAGGTGGATGATGATTGACCCGAAGCTGGGAAAAAATGAGATAATTGTGGAATTGTAGTGGAAGGGTTATAGGTAAGTGGAGGTCCGTCTTGAGTGGTAATGGGTTGTGTGGTATTAGTTGGTGCTACATCATGAGGTTGAATAGGATCGGTAGTAGTGTTGGGCATGGTAGTGTTTGGTGAAGGTTGAGTGGATGATGGTATAAACGGTGGTATAAGTTCACCCGTAGTGGGTGGTGGTGGTGGTTGATCTGTGTATCGAATTGGTGTGATTGGTGTAGTTGGTGTTGTTGGTGAACCGTTGATTCTGTTTTCCCTTAACAAGATTCTGTTTGCTCGCAAAGTTCGTTCGATTTCCGGATAAAATGCTAATGGTGAAAGCTTGTGAGAGCTCCTAGTACGCATGCACCTATCAATACCTGCACACTAACATACCCAGCGTAAACCAGAAAAATAACAAACTTAAAAAGATCGAAAATAACACACGTTGCGAACTACTCCCCGGCAACGGCGCCAAAAATTTGACGTGATGTCGTGGTCAGAATCAAATTTAATCCAATTACTACTAAATAGATAGTGGTAAGTGGGTATCGAACACAGGGAGTTTGTGGAATATGTGTTATTTGGAAGATTATATCTAACTTGACTAAATTAATCTAATTGCAAGAAAAGTAAAATTCAAGAGTTTATGTGAGTGAATTGGTTTTAGACTAAATTAAACTAATTAAATTGAAAGAGAAAAGATTTGGTTGTAAACAAATTATAGACAAATGATCATCCTAGATTTCCGGTTTGTTTCAACATTCATATTATCATTTCACTAGAAAGAACTACATAGACATAGCTCATGTGTGATTACTTGCAGTGATGAAAGGGAACTAAGTACTCAGATTTCTAGAACGTGAGGTTGTTACCCGATGATCAATCAACCCTTACCCAAGCCTAACTATACCCATGATATCTCGATTGCCAACGACACCAAGAACGTATGGTTTCTAATTAGTTCAACATAAGGATTAACAAGCTACTAACAAACAATCACACGCCATAACAACAAATCATAACGATAAAGATTGTTATTCTAGAAATTAGAGAAATCAAACATGAAATGTCTCAACCAAACCTTCAATCCAGGACGATCATCAAGTGTTTAGCCACTCATGGCTTGAAGCAACATTATAACAAAAACTCTATTGTTCATAAAGATCGAAGCACAAAAACTAATGATTAGACAAGTGTTCTTCAAGCTCTAATCTCCAAAAGTTAGCCAAAATTCATCCACAAGTGAGTGGTAACTGATTGGAAATGATTAGACACCTTAAAACACCATCAAATGACCAATAAATGCACAAGTTACAAAATTGGATCAGTCGGCGCCGTAACCTACGGCGATTTGCCGTAGGTTACGGCAAGCAGCAGGTCAACACTCAACATAAGCGCCGTAAGCTACGGCGCTTTGCCGTAGCTTACGGCGGCCAGCATTTCTTTACGGTAGCTCTCTTCTGATCTACGGTGGGGGTTTCTTGAAAGAGATGGGACCGTAACCTACGGCCAGATGACGTAGGTTACGGCGCTGAGCTTTATTTGTTTTCTATTTCTTAATCAAATCTTCACTTCTTTCACTCTTTGACTCCACCAACTTCTAACAACCAATCATGCCTTCTCAAAACCCGCATTTTGAGCACTTTAGCACCTGCATCATCAAACATAGAGTGGTTACCAAGTTCAAGCAATTAACCAAATAAAGCATGGAATGTGCATATATTTAGACCTTTTAAGGGTTGTCCTACGGACCACCCGTTAACAACCCCTGTCCACGACAGGTGCTGAGTCCAAATGTCGCAACCCCCGATCCCTATTACCTCGGGAACGGGCGGCCGCGAGCCAGTTTCGGTGGTATCTGGTATTGCCTAATTTGGCAGCGGAATTTTCATCAGGACCGTAGTTAGGAAATATTGGATAAGAGTAAAATACCACATTTTCATAATATTAAACACATGGGATAAAACCCAAGTTTGCAGTACACACATTTTCATAGGAATGAATCCTATTTTTATTTAATAAAAACATCTATTTTAATTTAGGTAACTTTATAACTACTTTTCCAAGCCTTCAGTGCTGTCCAGCTGGCTTCTATTTGGCTTTCACATTTTGTTACCTGAAACGCGTTTAAAAACATTTTGTCAGTGGGAAATATTGGTGAGTAAATCCCAGTTTAATCAAGTTTAATAAAAACCATTGTACAGTATTGAGGGCGATCTCGCAATTACATTTGTTTCCAAGTTATATCAATTAACATCCATGGTACTGTCAGACCCGACTTGTGGAAATGTTACCCCTCGCAAGGCAGTAACATAACTTTGTATACAAAACCCTCAACGTACTCATGATAATTGTATTCTTACAAATACTCAATAACTGCTTAATATATAATTAATCGTGTGAGGTTTTGTAAAAACAATTTACAAAAAGGATATTACTCACAAAAAGGTTTGCACAAAAAGATGATTACTCACATTGATGTCTTAGATTATCCTTTAGGGTTTCCTGGTGACAATCTATAGTTTACACAAATGCACACGTGTTAGTATAATAACCAATTTTAACATTAGTAATACCCTCCCCGAGACGGCATTCCAACGACTACGTCGGGCAGAACCACGACAGCCGTTACGGAACCCTAGATCAATCGGGCAGAGTATCTAATACGTATCCAGGGGTTATGATACTTACAACGGAGCAGAACTTCGCTATTTAGGGGGTATTATACCCGAGATTATGCCTACACTTAAAGAAATTCGAGATTTGATAAAGAAATGAACGAGCAGACTAAAGATCCAAGGCCCTCTACTTATAGGGCCTGATTTTCATTTTTACGCGGCCCGCGTAAAGTATAAGAAAGGGCTACGCGGCCCGCGTCAATGCTGGTCAACAGCGTAGCTGATCCGGGTCAGCTAGTAGGTTCACCGGGTGTTGGGCCACGTGGCGGCCCAGGGTTTAGCCACATTTTACCTTGTCGCGGCCCGCGTAAGGGTTGAGGTGTGGCTTACGCGGCCCGCCTCAACTCTAAAAACTTCATTTTTAATTAATTTTAATAATATTTAAGGTATTCGGGGCCCGTTTTCACGTATGGGGTGTATTTTAAGACATATTGGGATATTTTAAAATTATATTAGGGTGTCGAAATTAATTCAAGGGTGTCGGTTTTCTTTAGGGTTGTTATATCCTCCCCACCTTGTTTTAGAGCTTGTCCTCGAGATATACTAGAATAAGTGTGGATATTTCTTTTACATTTCCGATTCAAGCTCCCATGTGTACTCAGGTCCTCTTTTGGAGTTCCACTTCACTTTAACCAGAACTAATCTCTTGTGTTTGAGATTCTTGACTTTCCTGTCTTCAATTTGTAGAGGCCTTTCTACAAACTTGAGTTGTTCATTTACCTCTATATCTTTTAGAGGTATTACAAGTGATTCATCGGCTAAGCATTTCTTGAGATTGGATATATGAAATACATCATGTATTCCTGCCATTTCCTCTGGCAGTTGTAGCTGATAAGCTACAGGTCCTATTCTTCTAATAATCTCAAAAGGTCCAACATACCTGGGACTTAGCTTTCCTCTTTTGATGAATCTTACTACTCCTTTCCAAGGAGAGACTTTTAATAATACTTTATCTCCTTCTTGAAATTCCAACGGTTTGCGTCGGTTATCAGCATAGCTTTTCTGTCGATCACGTGCCGCTTTCAGTCGTTCCTTGACTTGAATAATCTTGTCGGTTGTTTCTTGCACTATCTCAGGTCCAGATAGTTGTTTTTCCCCAATTTTGCCCAACAGACTGGGGTTCGGCACTTTCGTCCATAAAGTGCTTCGAATGGTGCAGCATTGATACTTGTGTGATAACTATTATTATAAGAAAATTCTATTAAAGGTAAGTGATCATCCCAATTACCTCCAAAATCGATTACACAAGCTCTAAGCATGTCTTCCATTGTCTGAATTGTCCTTTCGCTTTGCCCGTCTGTTTGAGGATGATAAGCTATGCTTAGATTTAACTTGGTTCCCATGGCTTTTTGGAAACTTGCCTAAAATGAGAGGTAAAACGACTGTCCCTATCAGAAACAATTGATAAAGGTATTCCATGTAATGAAACTATTTCATTTACATATAATTTAGCTAGCTGTTCCATACTAAAAGTTTCTTTCATTGGTAGGAAATGAGCTGACTTGGTTAGCCTATCTACAATCACCCAGATTGTATCATTGCCTTTTCTTGTTTTGGGTAATTTAGTAACAAAATCCATTGTTATCAATTCTCATTTCCATACTGGCATTTCTAATTGTTGCAGCAATCCTGAGGGTTTCTGATGTTCAGCTTTAACTTGTGAACAGGTTAAACATTTAGAAACATAGGCTGCTATATCCTTTTTCATTCCTATCCACCAGAAATTCTATCTTAAATCCTGGTACATCTTATCACTTCCTGGATGCATCGTATATTTAGACTTATAGGCTTCTTCTAATATACGATGACGCAGGTTTCCTAACTTAGGTATCCACATTCTCTTTTTATGGAATCTCCAAATTCCATCTGTTCCTTGTTCTAATTCCTTAATCATCCCTTTTAATTTTTCAGTATCATTCTTAATTACTGATTCTTGTGCTTTTCTAATTTCATCATTTAAATCTACTTGTAGATTTAATTTAAGAGAACGTACCCTTTTTGGCTTTTCGTGATATTTTCGGCTTAAAGGATCAGCTACTACATTTGTTTTTCCTTCATGATACTGGATATCACAATCATAATCATTAAGCATCTCCATCCAGCGTCTTTGTCTCATATTCAATTCCTTTTGCCCGAAAACATACCTTAAACTCTTATGATCAGTGAATATGGTAAACTTACTACCATAAGGGTAATGTCTCCAAATCTTAAGGGCAAAAATTATGGCTCCTAATTCTAGATCATGGGTTGAATAATTCTCTTCATGATTCTTAAGTTGTCTAGATGCGTAAGCTATAACCTTTTGGCGTTGCATCAACACACATCCATAACCTAGTTTGGAACCGTCACAATAGACTACAAAGTCTTCAGTTCCTTCTGGTAACGCTAGTATGGGTGTATGGGTTAATCTTTGCTTAAGAATTCTAAATGCTTCTTCCTGTTTTGGTCCCCATTCAAACTTAATGGATTTACAGGTTAACTTAGTTAAAGGAATGACTATTCTAGAAAAATCTCGAATAAATCTTCTATAATATCCGACCAATCCTAAGAAACTTCTAACCTCAGTGGGTGACTCAGGGGTCTTCCATTTGGTAATCGCTTCGATCTTAGATGGATCTACATGAATTCCTTCATGGTTCACTAAGTGTCCAAGAAACTGTACCTGCTCTAACCAAAACTCTCACTTGGAAAACTTAGCATAAAGCTTTTCCTTTCTTAATAGACTTAAAAGTGCGTGCAAATGCTTTGCATGTTCATCTTTACTTTTAGAATAGATGAGAATATCATCAATAAAAACAATTTTGAATTTATCCAAATATGGCTTACATATTCGGTTCATCATGTCCATAAAGGCGGCTGGGGCATTGGTTAAACCAAATGGCATGACAGTAAATTCATAATGACCATACCTTGTTCTAAATGCGGTTTTAGGAATGTCTTCTTCCTGTACCTTCAATTGATGATATCCTGACCTTAAATCAATTTTTGAGAAAAATCGAGCTCCTTGCAATTGATCAAACAGATCATCTATTCTTGGTAATGGATACCGATTCTTAATTGTGACCTTGTTCAATTCACGGTAGTCAATGCACATACGCATTGATCCATCCTTTTTTTAACGAATAAAATTGGTGCTCCCCATGGCGACGAGCTTTGCTGTATAAATCCTTTCTCCAACAATTCGTCTAATTGTTTCTTTAGTTCCTGCATTTCTGCGGGTGCCAAACGGTAAGGTGCTTTGGCAATCGGTGCTGTTCCTGGCAGTAGATGAATTCTGAATTCAATTTCTCTGTTTGGTGGTAGTCCTGGTAATTCTTCTGAAAATACATCTGAAAATTGAGACACTACTGGAATGTCTTTTAGTTCTTTTCCTTTAGTGTTAGTGATTATAGAAATCAAATATACTATAGATCCTTTTCTTATATAGCTTGCAGTTTTCATCACAGAGATGAATTTTGTGGATCTAGAGGGCTATCTCCTTTAATTGTGATCTTTTCACCTTTCGGTGAATTTACTTGAATCGACCTTTGATCACATAAAATATTAGCTTTATTGGCTATTAACCAATCCATTCCTAAAACGACATCAAATCCTGCCAGATTCATTGGGTAAAGGTTTGCAATATACTTTTGATTTAAAATTTCTACTCTTGCTCCCTGCAAGATTTCAGAAATCCTAATTGTTTTTCCATTTGCGGTCTCTACTAGACATTCTTGTGGAAGTTTAGTTAATGATTGATTAAGAAGTTTGCAAAATGAAGTATTAATAAAACTTTGGTTTGCACCAGAGTCAAATAATACTTTAGCAAATATATCATTAACTAAAAACGTACCGGCTATGACGTCCGGAATCATTTTCGCTTCATCTGCTGTTAGCACAAATGCTCTAGTATTTTTAGTGTTCTTGTTGTTCGCGGCTGGAGCTAGTTTTGGACAATTTGGCTTGATGTGACCTTTTTCTCCACAATTGAAGCATAGTCCATTACTGGATTTTCTCTTGCAATCTTCTTCCTTGTGTCCTGGTAACTTACAGAAGTTGCAGTGAGCGAAGCATTTTCCCGAATGCTTCTTCTTACAAGCTTTGCAGTATGGTGCAGAGGTAGAACCTATATTTCTACGATTGGAATTCCCAGAACAGAATTTTTGGGTAAGTCTTTGGGTTAGGTTTCTCCTCTGGTCTTCTTCTCTAGTACGGATTAATTCATCTGTTAATGTATTGGCTAGTTCTACAACTTCTTCTATAGTTTGGGGTCTAGCTGCCTTGACCACATGTCTAATCTCTCCAATTAATCCCTAGATGTAACGGGAGATTAATACCGGTTCAGGTGATGCAAGGGTTTGTTAGTGCACTATGTCTATTGACTTCGTCTTGTATCATGAGATAGGATAGGTTTTCTAGTGCACGAGGTTCGAGAAACTGAGATATGAGGTGTAAGTAATGATTTCGCTTCAGGAGGACTGAGAACTAGTTCAAGCAAAATCATACATAACAGATTTCGCTTCAACCAGTCTTGGTTCCCTTCAAGCGAAATCTACACTCCTATAAATAGGTGCACTTGTCATTCACTTGGTATGCAACTTCCGAAAGTGTAACGAAGTGCTGCCGGTTTTCTGTCAGGTTGTAAACAGTGTTAAAAGCAATATAATTGACAGATTAAAGATTAACAAGCTGTGTTCATGTCTAGTTCTCTGATTCCGCCTTTGAACTGGACTTAAACTCTTCTGATCGACTCAATCGGGTCAAACAACGATCAAACAAGTGGTATCAGAGCTCAGGAAGAAGAGTTTAGCTTGATATCATCTATTTTCTGACTTCTACACTTTCTTTTTCAATCTGGACGAGATTTAACGGTCAAAATGGTCTGAGTTTTTCACCAAATGTATAAAACAGTAGTCTAACAAAGCCTTGAAAGTTTGAGACTGAAATTCAAAGTAAAAATGACAAAAACTGGATGAAAACTTGATTTCGCTTGAGAGAGTTTGTGGATTTTGGGTTGATTTCGCTTCAAAGCAGGCTTATTTGACTATTTCGCTTGAATCTTTCTGAAGCGAAATAGAATACTTGGATTTCGCTTGAAGACTTACTGAAGCGAAATAGTTGTTGTCGTTTGAACTGGTTCGCTTCAAGACATATTGTTTGATTTCGCTTCAGGTCAAAATAGTTGATTTCGCTTCAGGACATCAGTCATAGATTTCGCTTCAAGACAGAATACTTGATTTCGCTTCAGGACTGTTAAACTTGAGATTTCAATAGTTGATTTCGCTTCAACTGTTCAACAAAGTGGAATTTTGTGTTGAAACATTACACGGATACCGAGTGTCAGTCAATTTCAGTTTATTTGATATTTGATTATACTGATTGTGTTTGTTTGTTTGTCTACTGTCAGGTTTTCATAATGGCTGAGGAATTCTTCAACACATTTTACAATGCGTTCGCAACCGAATCATCTGAGGCTACAAATCTTACACCAAAAACTATCACGAAGGCACTAAATGAAAATATCAAACATGATAATTTCTATGGAACTCATTCAAAGCCACCAGCTCTTGATAGCATTGAGGATTATACCTGGTGGAAAGAACGCTTTCTCAACTGGGCAAAAGCGTATGCTCATGAAAGTTGGTTTTGCCTGGAGTATGGGTATGAAAAACCGAAAGATGAAAAAGGCGAATATCTTGTATTCAAGAAGTTTACCAGAGAGGATAAAGCCGAATACGGAGCTGAACAGAGAATGATTGCGTTGATCCAGTCAGCAATCAGAAATGATATTTTTGCTTTATTAACTCATGATGGAACATCTAAGTCTGTCTGGGAAGCTTTACGTGTTAAAGCTGAAGGGGGTAAACAGATTAAAAAGAACAAAATTGCTTTATTAAAGAAAGAATTTGATCTGTTTGATAACATAAAAGGAGAGTCAGTGAGGCAAATGATTGAGAGATTTTGTCATCTTAAAATTGAGTTGGAGAGATTTGAGATAAACAAAACAAGAGAGGAACTTATTGACAAAGTAATTGAAGCGTTACCACGAGCTGATCAGTGGCAAACGTTTGTTTTTATTCTGGAAAATGATGCTGTGTATGATAATATTACTCTTGATGCTTTGTTTGAAAAGATTGAAAGCCATGATCTGGAGCTACAAAAGCAAAACAAGATGACTGATTCTTCACATCAACAGAACGTTGGCTTGTACTACAAAAGCAGTGTGCTTTCTGATAAAGGCGTTGGTTCACCAAAAACAGCATTTAGTGGTGAAAAGATGAAAGAACCATCAACAACGTCAACAAGTCATCATTCTGGATATCATTCATCTTCAAAGAAAAATTCTGATGATTCTGATGAAATTCTGTGCAACATTGCTCTTAAACTGAAGAATTCTCCTGCAATGAGCATCAATGCAGCGAAACAGCAAATGAGTTTTCTTGCATCTGTTTTGGAGTCATATGAAGGTCTAGTAGCTGGCAAAATTGGAAACTCCGAATTGACCAAAGAAGACTACGACCAGATTGATCCGGAAGAGATGGAACTCATTGACATCCGTTGGTGTTTAGCTAGTTGTATCCGAAGAGCTCAGAGATACATGGAGATTACCGGGAAACAATCTCTTGGAGGTGCGTCAACAAAGCTTGGATTTGACAAATCCAAAGTGACCTGCTTCAAATGCAAGCAAAAGGGTCATTTCAAAAGAGAATGCAGAAATTCTGAAGTTGGTGAAGGAAGTGAACGTCATTTCAACGATGATTATTATCGAAAGGCGATTTACCATCGAAGCAGAGAAGAACCAAAGTTGATTGAAGATAAGCCGAGAGAAAAATCAAGAGCTTATGCTGTAATTTACGAGGATGAAGGATATGATTGGAGTGAGGTTCTTCCAATAGATGACATTGTTGATAAACGGTTCAAAGCTGAAGCCAAACAGGAAGAATTAAGTAAACATTATGCTCTTGTTGCTGAGATTCAAGATGAAAACAAAGACAAAGACATTGCTGAAGTTCATGAAGAAAAAGTTGAGATCAAAGAGAAAACTCGGGAAGAGATCTTAAGTGAGAAGACTTACAGAGAAAGAAACGTTGTTTTAAACAGAATGGATGATATGCAAGAGGAGTATGAGATGGCTGTTGGTAGCAAACGATGGGATAAAAAGAGAGAATGTTACTATAACAGAGAAGGAGAACCAGTTGTTCCCAGGAAAGACATAATCTTCGATGATGTTCTTCTTGCATTCCCGTTGAGAGCTGAATACTATAGAAGAGTATTGAAAGATGACAAATATGCTAAGCAATATGAAAAGGATATCAGATATGCCATGTTATCGTGTCTGAGAAAAAGGGATGAAGAGAGAATGAAGAAGAAGGTTGAAGAAATGGTGAATAATTTGAAGAAAGATGCTGAAGAGGTTAAAGAGGAAGCTGTTACTGTAGAACAGCAGATTGAAGAAGAGGTGAAGATAGAAGAAAAGAATGAGAATTTGAAAGCTGATAATGTTGGTGATGAAGTTGGTATTGAAGAAAAGCAGAATGCTGCTGAACAGACAGAGGTTGCTGAAAACACCGAAGTGCCAATTACTAAGGTAAATTCTGAGTCTGAAAACTTGAAACTGATTGATCAGTGCAAGAAATGCATGGAACCGTTCAGAGCTTGTACTGAAAAAGATGAGCAATTTAGAACACGAGATCTTGAGTTCACAAAAATTGAAAACATTTTCAAAGAAAAATGTAAAGAAATGCTAGAAAAAGAAAAGGTTTTTAAAGAAAATGATGAAAAACTTTCAGAAAAATGTAACAAATTAGAGAAAGAAAATGAAATTTTGAATGAAAATGTTTTGAAAATGACAAATGAATGTGAACAAAAGGAAATTGCTTGTCAAGAAATGAAAAAGGAATATGACTCAATGAAATTAGCATATGATATTATGAAAGAGTCATACAACAAAGTGAAAGATGAAATGAAAGATGCTCAATCTAGAATGAATTATATGTCTGAAACAACCAAAGAGCTTAAACGAATGTATTCTATAAAACAAGATGTTGTTAATTCCTATATTGAGGATGTTGCTAAGCTAAAGCGACAGATTGCTGATTTAGAACAGGATAACAACAAGTTAAAAAGTTACCACGCGTCGTCATATGTGCTTGAACGTATTTTCAACATAAAACCGGAGGATGGTGAGTCTGAGCAAAACAAGAAAGACATTGGCTCAGAGTTTCATCAAGTTCCACCACCGGGAAAATTTGCATTTTATGATGAGGAAAAGGTCGAAAAAGCTTTCAACATGGTAGACCAATTGCCAGACAACATTGACATAACCTATTCCAAATCTGATGATTCTCATGATTCAGAGGTGGTAGGTAAAGTTGTTGAAAGTGTGTTGAAAGAAGAGTCGGTTGATACAGGTAAATCTGAATCACAGGATGAAAATGAAGGAAATCTTCATGATGGTTATCTGAAAAACACAAAATCTGAGAAAAGTTTGAATGATGATTCAAAAGGATTGGTTTATACCATGATTGGATCGGACAAATTGTTCTTAGATGTTGTATTCCCGATTCAGAATGTGATTTCAGAAAAGGTTGACAAAGTTTTCAAAATGGTTGAGATTGAGAAGTCTGAGATTTCAAAGTTTGTTGGTAAGAGTCATACAGGTTCGTATACCAAACCTGGGTTCAAAAAGAAGAAAATGAAGGCTGGGTTGGGTTATAAGAAGAAACAAAGTTGGAAAAGAAATGAAACTCCGAATTTTCAAACAAAAATGAGTTTTGTTGATGGAGGCAGTTTAGAAAAAGAAAAAGAACTTAAAATGAAACAGTCTAATGATGAATTCTTTGCTTTAAAGAAAAAGCAACAACCACAAGTCAAAGATGTGTCCATGAGAACATGTTTCAAATGTGATCAAAAAGGACATCTTGCACGCAAGTGTCCTAATCTAAAACCTGTGGATGTTGACAAAAAGAAGTTTGATGCTGAGAAACAAAAATCTGAGAATGTGAGACAAAGATCAACCAGATTTGACTCAAAACAAACTTGGAGGTATAACACAAACAAGTTTGCTTCGAATCAAAACTGGAAATCAGACTCGAATAGGTTTGATTCTAGACAGACCTGGAATTCTCACACACCCAGATTTAGAACAACACAAAGTTGGAAAACAACAGTTGATATGACAAAACCTCAAGAGTTTTGGAAACCAAGAGTTGTTGTTCAAAATCAAAGTGTTCAAAAAGTTTCACATTTTTACAAACGAGGAACACCAAAAGGTCAAACATGGAGTGTTAAGAAACATGTTGATTTGGTAAACGGTGAGAAAGTTGAAGTTAAAATTGAGAAAGTTTTTGTGAAAAATGACAAAGAATTTCCAGCATTGAATGAAAATTTTTGTGTTGAAATGCCTAAGGTTCAACAGACCTGGGCTAAATTGTTCAAGTAATTCAGTTAGCTGAATGTGCAGGTGCTCAATAAATCTGAAGATTGTGAAATTGGAGGTTGGAGCAGCCTGTCACAACGAGGAGAGGAGGCTGCTGGATCCTGTGTTGGTTGAAACAGGAAGTTTATGTGTTTTCTGTAAATAAATAAACAATATTTTCAAAAACCCTAAAAATTGAAAAATTTTGAAAAACCAAAAATTTGTTTTTTTTTAATTTTTGTCAAAAATTCAAAAATTACAAAAATATGTGTTGATTGAATATGCCGAAACCCTCACGGCTGAACAAACATGATTACTTTCATCAGATTGAAAAACGGTTTTTAAACTGTTAAGATCAATGGGTTGTAAATCATGGGGGTATGTTATATTTTCTGCTTAAAGCATTATATTTTCTGCAAAACAGAGCATGAGATGCAGAAAATGGATGGCGAGACAAAGCTATCAGTGTTGGTTGTCAAATTTTCTTTATATGGTTTTGCATTTTAGGGGGAGATATTTTGTTAGAAAATACAAAAACATTTGAAAATTTGAAAATGCCAAAAACATGATAAAATTCAAAAATTGAGTTTTTGCGTAAAAAGAGGAAATGATAGTACATCAGTTGACAGTTATAGTATGCTAAAGAAATGGAAAGTTTAAATGTGTTAAACGATCTCACTGTGGATGTGTCGGTAGGTTTTTATTCATTTAGTAAACTTTTTCGGGATATAAACCTAAATTCAAACTTGCTTATTTTGTGGGGAACACTACTTGGATATATAGGTAACCCCTGAAATCTCGTTTGAAAGGTCTCTTAATCTGATATACTAGGTTTTTATACTCTATGATGTCTGGGGTATTATTCCGGGACTTCTGCTGAACGGTAGTTCTGACCTAGTCCTTGGCTAATACTTGCTTAAATGCTTGAAACACAGCATTACACCCTCAGCATGCTGAAACAATTAAATTGATATATGCTGCTGTTGTAAGCGAAAAGATCCTCTAAAGGGGACATATCAAAAAGTCGAAGCTGATATCTCTCTGCGTATACGGAAGTATCGACCTGAGATCCCTTGGCCCTCGCATACCTAATTTATATACAGATATCATTGTAGTATTCTCACCTGTAAGACTGATTATTGGGATTCTGGATACGGGAGTATATTCAAGAGGTGGGACACATGAATGGGTTTAAGTTCTTAATACACCTAATTCGTATCCTGAATCAGTTGAACTTTGTGTGAAAATTTAAGTGGACAAATATATCGACAATCTAAGTGAATTGTTTAATGCATAAAGTGAAAATTAAGCTCAACGGTACTTGTGACTTGTCGGAAACTGATATGATCCTCTGATGCATACTCAAACAAAAATATTGTCTGTAAATATGTTTGTACATATTTCTTTATTGCTTTATATTTTCAGAAAATACAAAAAGATTTTGATTTCTGCTTTATTTTCGACAACTGATATCTGAGTGCTGAGTTTCAAAATCTAAGTAAGCTGATTGTGTTTCTGAAAATAAAACAAGTTCATTAAATTGAAACTTGAATTAAAATCAAAAATTTCAAAAACAGTTTGTGATATCTCCAAGGTCATTAGCTTGAACTTGGATGATTAACTGTGAGGGAGTTGGATTCTTTAATACTGCTAAATCTATGTAGGTTGTTGATAGGGGAAGTGAATTAGAGAATTTGATTGGAATTGCCAGGTTACAATTCCTGGATAGTCTAAAATGTTGTTACTTATAAACGTATGAGTGATTGCAGATAGTCCAGACTACGATCCCGGAAGCTGAGTCTAAGGGGGAGTCTGAAGACGAGCTCAAAGCAAGGGGGAGCTTGTATATGGAAAGCTAGGTGTCGATCCCAAAGCACGGAAGCTTGATGAAAGGGGGAGCCTGAAGCTGATAGAAGAAGAGATAGTTGGATGCTTACAATGTTACAATCTAAATAAGGATGCAGAATGATCAAGACTGAAGATGTGTCATATTGAAGAATAGTCACTGAAGACTGCGTCAATATCCAAGGGGGAGTCTGTTAGTGCACTATGTCTATCGACTTCGTCTTGTATCATGAGATAGGATAGGTTTTCTAGTGCACGAGGTTCGAGAAACTGAGATATGAGGTGTAAGTAATGATTTCGCTTCAGGAGGACTGAGAACTAGTTCAAGCAAAATCATACATAACAGATTTCGCTTCAACCAGTCTTGGTTCCCTTCAAGCGAAATCTACACTCCTATAAATAGGTGCACTTGTCATTCACTTGGTATGCAACTTCCGAAAGTGTAACGAAGTGCTGCCGGTTTTCTGTCAGGTTGTAAACAGTGTTAAAAGCAATATAATTGACAGATTAAAGATTAACAAGCTGTGTTCATGTCTAGTTCTCTGATTCCGCCTTTGAACTGGACTTAAACTCTTCTGATCGACTCAATCGGGTCAAACAACGATCCAACAGGGTTGGTACTATTCTAGCATATTCAAAGAATGTGGTAGTATAACCCTTACTATCTACCCCGGTTATCCTTAGGTTTAGAAACTTATTCGCTATCTGTTCCTTTTCATTGGGAGGGCAGAATTTCCTTTCTACCATATTCTTAAATTCCTCCCATTCCATGTTGTATACCTTATTACTTCCTCTTGACTGGAGGATAGTGTTCCACCATTCTAAGGCTGAGTTTTTAAATAGATTAGAAGTAAACATTATCTTGTCTTCTTCAGCACACTTGCTTATTTTTAAAACAGCCTCAGTCTTTTCTATCTAGTGATATGTGTAAAATGCAACATATAAATTACATCAAATGAGGCATAAAACTAACCCTTTTTAAGTACTAATATTGGAAAAAGAGTGTTTTTGTCTTCCTTTTGTATTTTCAGGATTAAATGAGCTCAAAAACACAAAAGAAGCAAAAAGACAGCTAAATCCAACATAAATACAAGGAAAGGAACATAAGTGGATTGCCCGACCCATCAACGGCATCTTCCCAAGCAAAATAGAGAAGGCAGAAGACTGAACACGCCCCGTGCTCAGCCAGCACGGGGCCGTGCCCAAGAAGCAGCAGAAAAGACAAACCTATAGAAGCTTCTATTGCCCACCACGGGGCCGTGCCCAGTGAACACGGGGGCGTGTCGAAAGTACAGCAGGCGCATTAATTGTAATTGCGAATTACAATTAATGAGGAGAGAGAGAGTGTCAGACAGGCACGGGGCCGTGCCCAGCGGACACGGGGCCGTGCCCAGCTCTCTGTTCAGCCTATAAATAGGAGTGCTTGGTTTCATTTCAACTCATCCCTTGGCACACCACCTCTCTCACACTTCATCCACCACCCACCACCATCACAACACCATCATCCACCACCATCATCCAATGTCCATCGTAGAGTGTGTGAGTCGTCTCGGGATCCAAGATTGATCGTAAGAGTTCTTGACAATCAAGGCCATGTTTGCCAAAGTCTCTTACATCACTTGGTGAAGACAAAGTGTCTAGTATAATACTTTTTATTTCTAATCTTTTGCACTTTTTATTTGGTTTTGTATTAATGACTTTAATAACTAGTTACTTATGTTGAAGGTGATCTTTCCTTATCGTTTGTCCGTGGTGTCTTGGCATTATTTTACTGTCTATATAAAATAAAGGATTTTCACCATTCATATCTCCACGGTCTATATGGAGGTATGTTGGCTACCTGGTCGGGGGTTAAGGGAACGGTTTGGTAAAGGTCTTGCCATTGTTCAGCGTTTAGAGGTCCTGCAATGGACCTGGGTCAAATTTAGTAGGACATCCTTCAATGCTTCACGGTATTGGATGGCGGGGGTCCAAACTCTTTGATCCCCTCATAAGTTAACTACTATTAATACTATAACCCGGCTATTTAGGACTGTATCCCTGCTGACTCAGACTACTTAGCCGAGGGTAACGTCACCGCCAAAAGCGGGGCCTACCATAATACTGCATTAATAACTTAATTCATTATCTTCCAATAATCCACCCTTTTAGGATTGTATCCTTGCTGACTCAAACTACTGGGGTGAGGGTAACGTCACCTTCAAAAGAGGGGCCTACTACAATAACTAAGATAATCTCTTAATTATGTGCAAAAGTGCGGAAATAATCAAAGGTTATACTAGATACGAGTCGGAACCAAGTGATTCATCTTGTCTATCTGTTTTTATTTTATTTTTTATTTTCAGCATTTTAGTTAGTTTTTATTTTTTAGTTTAAAACATTTTTCTAAACTTTTTATTTTGATTAGACATTGAGGATAAACCGGTACTAAAAGCTCTTGTGTCCTTGGACGACCTCGGTATCTTACCAACGCTATACTACGCTCACGATGGGTGCACTTGCCCATATGTGTGTTTAGTGTTAGTAAAATATCGTGTTTTATAAATTTAAAACTTGGCTAAAAATAAGTGTTAAAAAGGGCTTAAAATATACACCTAATATATATAACACTTCGCACGCATCAAGTTTTTGGCGCCGCTGCCTGGGACACAAGGATTTTAAGAAAGTTAGGAATCAACGGCCTAATCATTTTTTATTTTTCTTTTTAATTTTTTTTAGGATTTTCTTAGTTTTTCAGCTTCTGCAGAGCTCAGCACGGGCCGTGCCCGCTGAACACGCCCCCGTGCTAAATCATTGGAACTGGCAATCCTGTTTTACGTCAGACAGTAAGCTGAACACGGGGCCGTGCTCACCCAACACGCCCCCGTGCCCTAGATTCACTTACTGAAAACAGAACCGTTAGATCCCGGCGGTTGGTAATTTCTGACACAAACATGAGTGATAGTAATTGTTTTTACTTTCGGCACTCTTATGGTACGTGGTGTCAATTATGTGGTGGCAAACATGAAGAAGTAAAATGCTACTTTCTAAATTATAGGCCCCACTACATGGACCCACCGACTTCTTACAACCTTAAGAGGGGCGAAAGTAAAAATAAGCACTATTTCTCCCTCGAATGCGCCCAGCCAGATATTCTAGGGGAAATGCTCCTTGATGAGTTATTTCAACTAGAAAAGCTAATTCTGAATTGGTTAAAAGAGCTTAGGAAGGATTTTATTGATCCACCCCAAGACGATGACCATGACGAAATGCTGGAACCGCATTCCGACAACCTCGTTGCTCCCGAAAATACCTTCGTACCTAGCAAAGACTTGGACGATAGTCGTCCCTGTGTTGATTGTGCCGTGAAGGACTCTCCATCGACTTCGTTCGGTGCATACATAGACCTGAGCGATTCGGCATACACCTTCTTTAACGAGAGCCCGGAAAAGGGTTGGACTTGTCCACCTAGAATATAAATAGGAATTACCCTCACCGACAACCTCTTGCGTTCTCGCCTTAGTCTAGGACAATTAAGGTATCTTAGGCACTTTGGGGTTGTTCCAACCAATCAGGAGCCACCCGATACTAACGAGTCCCTTAAAAAACTAGACTACTTCATAAAACAGTCCCTCGACACGGGGCCGTGCCCAGCCAACACGCCCCCGTGTCCATCAAAAGATTCCATTCTGATCAGTACGTCAGAATACGGACAAACTGTGTCAGAACTCCACCTGCACACGGGGCCGTGTCCACTGGACACGGGGCCGTGTCCAGGATGCTGTCGTTTTCTATAAATGCAGCCAAGAATTCTACACATTTGGACCAACTTGGGACAGAGATTTGCAGGAATCTTCTCTCAAACTATCCTAGGTAAGTCTAAAAGAAGGTTCCAACAACCCATCTTGTCCTCTCTGTCACACCCTCCAAAAACCCCACCCCGCCTTGGAGGCGTGACATGCCCAGGATCATAGCCACCAATCATATTGAACAAAGCATGTAAGTAATTTTTATAAAATCCAACACAATACAACTGGTGTCAAAACATAGTTTGAATTTACAGCGGAAGCACAAAACATAAGTTTAATATTAATTGAAATATTTTCCCACAACGACCACGTCTTCTTGTGCAAGCTCCTTAAGCTAGGGATCTAACGACCTGCAAGGCATGTAACAACGAGTCAACAACAAAGTTGAGTGAATTCACGGCTCTGTTCACTGGATTACTAGCCCGTAGTATTATTCATCCCAAAGTTTTGTTTTGTTCGTTCTACACACTGAGAACGTACGTATTCTGCACTCTGGAGAATTCGTATGATTTTAATACTGGCATCCTACCCACGGAGGATGGCCGAGCCTTGTAGAGAATGTGAACTCACCTTTGCTTTACTCAGTAAAATGGGTAATTGAGCTATCTCCTTTGATATGAGGTAGAGTTTAGCCTACTGATAAGCTTAATAACCTAATTTGCACACGAAACTAGGTAAGTAATTTAATACAGCTTTTACGATAACTCACGAGATCAAACCCTCACAACAAATGACAAAGTGCGATACTTAAACATCCAGCGGATTCACAACGAATGACAGAGTATAGTCCGATTTCGAACAGCACTCAAACATTCAAGTCGAAATCACGACGAATGACAAAGTATAAACCCAATTTGAGCAACACTTAAACATCTATCGGATAGTTTCAATCAATCGGACATTGAATCGTAATAGCGATCGAATTAATACCCTGTATCGTAGCATCAATGTCACACCCCGTTTTCCACGTGTCACCGGTGGGCCCGGTGGGGGAGTATCGTGACGTGGTTGGCAACGTAATAGTCAAACAACACAATATAATAATGCACAGCGGAAGCAAATTTAAAATAAGATACAACCGAATTTATTTATTGTAAACAAGGTCACAATTATCCGGTGTTCATCCACAGTAGGATCGAATTAAAAACATTGTTTATGGTTCAACAGACTTCGGCATCTTAAGCTTGCGAGACTTCTAATGATGCTTAGGAGAATCCCAGCCTATTTCGCCTAGTACCTGCATTTAATCTTTTTGGGAAAATACGTCAGTTTACACTGGTAAATACATTCAACTGACTCATTTTATAAAATGATTAAAAATTTGTTTGGATGCACCTGGCATAAACATTTTTATTACTTGGGAGAATTATTTAATATTATAATCTTGTGAACGAATTACATGTTACTTATGCGTTCAGTAGCCCGAATCAATTCCGGGTTAAAGATCAATAGACACACCACTTTAAGTGAGTTATACACGGGAGTACGCCTACACCCCGTGCTCAGGTCGTGGCCATCTCGTAAGATGATGCCAGGGATATCCGGGACATGGTCATTAACCCCCCAAAGGCTGTAAAGTAAACAAGACTGTTTAAACGAGCCGATCAAATTATTCAACTACCCACTAAGCGTGGAGATTTGATGCCCGATCAAGCGGTACGCTATGTACCGTAACCCAAGCCCGTATAGGGAAAATAAGTTAAAAGTATTTACCTTGATGCAAAGTATAGTCACAATAATCAAATAGCAGGTAGCTTTTACTGTTTCTCCTAATCTGGAACGAAGGTTAAATATAACCTATTAGAATCCTAGCGGGTCTTTAATTATGCTTAAGCTTAGACCGGCTAGTTTCAAAGATACGGTTCGTACGTACTATTAAGCGAAGACCGGATAGAATGTGATTCAGACCTGACAAGTTTGAAGACTTGTTTAATATGGTTTTATTATTCACATTCTGGATTTTGAGATAAAACCGATAAGGTTTGACCCGTTTCGGCTAATTTATGTAAACTTGTTACATAAACCGAGCCGAACGCGTAATATGCGTAACGGGTATCCGTAAGAGCCATATACAGGTTTCCTAAGTTATTATGCTTCAAATATGTTGTAACATCAGTAGGATGTCTTTCGTTATGCCCCGAACTAATTTAAACACAAACTATGCCCCGTAGGGGTAGTTTGGTCATTTTAAAGTTTGTAAAAGAGTTTAAGCGACAACCTGAGCTACAGGTCTGATGTAATCAGAAAATATATCAAATTTTCTAAGTTACATCAGTAGGTTAAGGCATGTATGTGAAACTTGTCATCTTTAACCAAACTAGGCCCCGTAGGGGTATTTTGGTAATTTCACATAAGCCAAAAAGCTCAAAACCGAGGTCTGAGTTTATCAACCTTTGCTTACTGTTAAAATATGATAATTTTCCTCTTATATCAGTAGGTATCAACCCGGGTATGTCCAATATGATTTTAAAACATACTATGTGTTAAAAACGCTAATTTAGGTGATTAAAGGCCATTACCGGGTTCGATACTTAAATCTGATATTTTTATATTTCCAGAAGGCTTAAAATAATTTATTTATCATAATTAATCAGTAGCAAAAGGTTTGGAATCATTTAGATGTGTAAAACTCATTTTATGGCCCGTAAGGGCAAAACCGACAATTACCGAATTAAGCTTACGACTATGAGTTATGCTCAGCCTAAAATTAATTAAAAATCTTTAAAAATCCTAAAATAATATATTATATCAGTGGGTAAAAGATTTCATACCAAAAAGTATGTTTAACTAGGCTATACGCTAATTACGCCATTTTATTAACATAAAGCATTAGTTTTGCGATAATGAGCATAACCCTTAATCTCCAAGTCAAACTGATGTCAAACTTTGCATGCAAGTCTATATATCAGTAACAAAGGTTTCTACACTTTTACATTTTTATAAATCACGTTTTAAGGTAATAAGGGCATAACGGTCAACATATGAACAATTAACGGAAACTTGCATATTAATTGGATAACTAATGAACCGAGGTGCATGATCACAGAGGGTTGTTCTAACATGTAACCTAGTCCAATTTAAGCTCTCTGGCATTTCTAAAATATGCCTAAACGGGTCAGAACTGAAAGTCAAAGTGAAAGTCAAACTATGTGACTTTCGGTTCCGAACCGGGTCTAAACAGAAAATAGTCGGGTTGAACAGGTTTGGACATGTTCTTACACTAATTACTAAGTTATAACAATAATCAAACAGGTTATACATGGTCTAGATAGCTAATTATGCATAAATAACCTTTTAAGAATTCTGTTGACTTTTTAAGTATATGTTTGACCCGACTTTTGAACTAGTTAAAGTGGTGATCAGGGGAAACCCTTTTGGGGTTTTATTACCCACATAAATACCAACTTATAACTACTTTTAATTCGAGATTTGACTGAGCCATTATTGACTAATCTCGAAGTCAAACCGTAATTACGACGGTTTGACTTTTAGCTAATTAACCAAGCTAAAAGCAATTAGGGAAAGATTAGAATACTTACTGGGGTCCTATGCACGAGATATGATCACTAGGAAGCAAGCTTGAGCTCCAGAATCATCCACAAATGCAGGAGAAGGTGTGAGGAAAAATGGTGAACTTGGATGGCTTTATATAGTGGTTTCACTCACCTTAGGAGCTTGACAACAAGGTCTAGGACTGCCCACAATCGATTAACATGTGTCCTAGAGGCTTAGGGGGTGCCTAGGGGCCAAGAGGGATGTGAAAATTCGGTTAGAGTCGCGAAAATACGCAATGGCAGACATCAGCCACGTTTTGCGGTTCTGGGCCACCCTCGCGTGGCGCGAGGGTCCCCTCGCGTGGCGCGAGCCCCCCCCCTGCAGATCATTGTTTTGATTTTGTTTGCGATTCAGCCCTTGTCTCTTCAAAACTCGAATAGTTACTGATTTATTGCACTTTAAACCTCCACAATTGATCTACTAAGGCCTTAAAACATATACCCACTTTGCCAAGTCCCCGGGTAACTTTATTTTCACCCGAAAAGTCCTAACTTTCGACGTTTACGCTTTAACGCTTCGCACACGAATTTGATCATATCTTTCTCATACGTTATCGAAACTTTATGAAATTTTTATGGTGCATTCTCGTGAGCATAATTAATATTTACAAAGCTTCGGGTTTGTCAAAAGGTCACTCAGAGGTATAAATTAAACATGTTGACACAATTGGTCCCTGTAGTTTGAAATCACTCACATTTAGCTTCGTATGATCCATGATTTATTCGTTTGAAGGTATGAGCATCTTGTAGGGTTAAAATACAATATATTTATTCACAGTTGACACTTAGAATACGTATATCTACATACTTTCCACGTTTGTCAACTTTAGTCCTTCCATAACATTTCTTTCACACGTTTAAACATTATGACACGTGTCAACACATTATAGGACGTAAATTTTCGAGGTGTTACATCCTCACCCCCTTAAAATAAATCTCGACCCGAGATTTACTGAAATAAGTAAGGGTACTTTTCTTTCATCGTGGATTCAACCTCCCACGTGTATTCGGGACCCCTACGGGCATCCCATTTGACCTTTACAAAAGGTATATGCTTTCTTCGAAGCTTCCTTACCTGTCGATCTTCAATCGACAAAGGTTTTTCCACAAACGTTAAGTTCTTATCTATTTGCACATCTGTATGTGGCATGACATGTGAATCGTCAGCGGAACACTTCTTTAGATTGCATATGTGGAACACGTTGTGAATTCCACTGAGCTCTTCTGGTAAGTTCAACTTGTAGGCAACTGACCCGACACGTTCGATAACCTCGAAAGGTCCTATGTATCTCGGGCTTAGTTTGCCTTTCTTACCAAATCGCATCACCCCTTTCCATGGTGACACTTTAAGTAGGACTTTGTCACCTACTTCGAAGTGAAAATCCTTACGACTTGGATCCGCGTAACTCTTCTGCCTATTCCGGGAAGCTTGGAGATTGTTACGAATCTGGACAATCTTGTCCGTCGTTTCGAACACGATCTCTGGTCCTGATAACTGGACTTCTCCAACTTCCGCCCAACAAACTGGCGATCTACACTTTCTACCGTATAATGCCTCAAAAGGCGCAGCCTTTATGCTGGTATGGTAGCTATTGTTGTAGGAGAATTCGATCAATGGTAGGTTCTTATCCCAGCTACCTCCCAAATCGATCGCACATGCGCGTAGCATGTCTTCCAACGTTTGAATAGTACGCTCACTCTGACCGTCTGTCTGAGGATGGTAAGCCGTACTAAAGTTCAAACGTGTGCCCAAAGATTGCTGGAAGCTCATCCAAAAATGTGACGTGTACCTAGTATCTCTATCAGAGATAATAGCTACAGGTATGCCGTGTAAGGCTACAATCTTATCAACGTATAACTGGGCTAACATATCGGAGCTATAAGTCTCCTTGATGGGTAAGAAATGAGCTGACTTAGTCAGTCGGTCAACTATAACCCATATCGTATCATTTCCTTTCCTTGTCTTGGGTAACTTGGTAATAAAATCCATAGTTACCATCTCCCACTTCCACGTAGGAAGTTCAGGCTGTTGTAGCAAACCTGACGGTTTCTGATGCTCGGCTTTGACTTGCGCACATGTCAAGCATTTTGCTACATGGGCGGCTACAGACTTTTTCAAGCCTATCCACCAATAATTAGCCTTTAAATCCTGGTACATCTTATCAGCTCCAGGATGAACGGAGTATTTGGAACTATGGGCTTCTTGGAGGATGACATCACGAAGTCCTCCAAAAATTGGAACCCATATTCGTCCGTTTAACCGTAAAATTCCGTCCTTGCTAAGAGTTAACTGCTCCTCAGTTACTCCTAACTTTTCATTAGGATAGTTAGCTTCCAACACAGCTTCCTTCTGTGCAGCTAACACCCTTTCTATCAAACTGTTCTTTATCTCCATACGCTTGGCGTTAATTCGAATGGGTTTAACCCTTTCCTTTCTGCTCAAGGCATCAGCGACTACATTCGCTTTGCCGGGATGGTATTTGATTTCACAATCATAATCATTTAAAGTTTCCATCCAACGGCGTTGCCTCATGTTTAATTCTTTCTGGTTAAACAGATGCTGGAGGCTCTTGTGATCAGAAAAGATCACAAACTTGATTCCATAAAGATAATGCCTCCACAGTTTTAGTGCGAACACAACGGCACCCAATTCCAAGTCATGGGTGGTGTAATTCTTTTCGTGCACCTTTAACTGTCGTGATGCATAGGCAATCACCTTGCCTTTCTGCATAAGCACACACCCCATGCCAGTGTGTGATGCATCACAATAAACTACAAATTCTTCAGCGCCTTCAGGTAAGGTAAGCACAGGAGCGTTGCTCAACTTTTGTTTCAAAACATCGAAGGACTCTTGCTGCTTAGGGCCCCAAACGAACTTTACTTTCTTCTTGGTTAAGGAAGTTAGGGGTGCAGCAATCCTTGAAAAATTTGCAATGAAACGCCTGTAGTATCCTGCCAATCCCAGGAAGCTACGAATCTCCGTAGGCGTTTTTGGCTCTTGCCAATTCATAACAGCTTCAACTTTAGCGGGATCCACCTGGATACCACGCTCACTAACCATGTGTCCAAGGAATTGGACTTCTCGTAGCCAAAATTCACACTTAGAGAATTTGGCGTAGAGCTTCTCCTGACGTAGAAGTTTGAGAATACAACGAAGGTGTTTCTCGTGGTCAGCTTGATTCTTAGAATAAATAAGGATGTCATCGATGAAGACGATAACAAATTTATCTAAGTAAGGCTTGCAGACGTGATTCATGAGATCCATGAACGCGGCTGGTGCATTAGTGAGCCCAAAAGGCATCACTAGGAACTCGTAGTGACCGTAACGAGTCCTAAATGCAGTCTTGTGAATGTCTTCATCCTTAACCTTCAACTGATGGTAGCCTGACCTCAAATCAATCTTCGAGAAGTAACTTGCCCCTTGAAGCTGATCGAACAAATCGTCGATCCTGGGCAATGGATATCTATTCTTGATCGTAACTTTATTGAGCTCACGATAGTCGATGCACAGACGCATCGACCCATCCTTCTTCTTGACAAACAGGATTGGCGCTCCCCAAGGAGATGAACTAGGTCGAATGAAACCCTTAGCTAGCAATTCATCTAGCTGCGTCCGTAACTCCTTCATTTCCGTGGGTGCCAATCTGTATGGAGCTCTAGCAACAGGTGCTGCTCCGGGGATGATATCGATCCTGAACTCCACTTGTCTATCTGGTGGCAAACCAGGTAGATCTTCAGGAAACACTTCTGGGTATTCAGAGATGACAGGGATGTCTTCTAACTTTGGTTTGGGCTCATCGATAATCACCTGTGCCATGTAGATGACACACCCCTTCTTCAAACACTTAGAAGCTTTGAGCATAGTTACGTGCTCAGGTAGTCCATACTGGGTGTCTCCCCGAATGGTAAGTGACTCGCCAGACGGAGTCTTTATCACTACTTGTTTCATGTTACAGACGATTTGGGCCTGGTTATGAGATAACCAGTCCATACCCAGAACTATGTCAAATCCGGCTAACTTAAACGGAAGTAGAGACAGAGGAAAAGAATGGTTCTTAATGGATATTACACATCCATCTAACACAGTAGAGACGGTTTCAATGGTACCATCTGCTAATTCTACCTCATAGTTTGCGTTTAAGGTTTTGACAGGTAAATTCAACAATTTACAAAACTTATGATCTACGAAAGACTTATCTGCGCCTGAATCAAAAAGTACTCTTGCAAAGACATCATTTACAAGGAAAGTACCTGTTATGACGTTATCATCCTGCACAGCCTCCTTCGCATCCATCCTGAAGACTCTGGCATTAGTCTTCTTAGCCTCCTCAGGCTTCTTGTTGTACTTAGGGCAGTTAGTCTTTATGTGGCCCTTTTCATTGCAACGGTAGCACGTTGCATCTTTCATCTTCTTGCAATCCAAGGTTTTGTGTTCCTTGGACTTGCACAAACCACAAGCAAAAGACCTTGACTCGTTATTCGAGTTTGATTCGAGTCTGCACTTTCCAAAGTGCTGTTTCTTGCAAGTTTTGCATGTGGGCTTCTCTCCAGAACGATGCCCATCCTTCTTCGAATCCGATCCTTTCTTGTGATCACCGCTCCCACGGTGCTTCTTGTTCGACCTACGCGAACCATCATCTTCTCGCTTCCTCTTCTCAGCATTCTTATTCCTCAGCGATCTCTGCCGGACCGCATCCAGTGTGAGGGATAAGGAAAGGTCAGTTACAGACCTGAAGGTAACTGGCCGAGAAGCTTTTACACTGGCCTTGATCTCGGGTTCTAATCCACCAATAAAACGAGCGATCCTTTTAGGCTCCGGGGTTACCAGATAAGGTACCAACCGGGATAGTGTATTGAAGCTTGTCAGATAAGCTTGACAATCGAGGTTCTTCATCGCCAATGATAGAAAGTCTGATTCTATCTTTTCCACCTCATGTTGAGGGCAGAAATTTTCCTTGATCAAGGCGATGAATTGATCCCACGACATACTATACAACGGGATCTTTCCGGAGGCCTCCATCAGAGATCTCCACCAAGCTAACGCCTCACCTTTGAAGGACTGTGAGACAAATTTAACCACATCACCTTCAGCGCATCCGCTGATGTCCACGACCGTGTCCATTTCATCCAGCCACGTCATGCAGTCTACGGCTCCTTTCTCCCCCGTAAAATCCCTGGGTTTACAAGACACAAAGTACTTATATGTGCAACCCTTGTTACGGTGTCCCTGATGCAGTATTAACTGCTGAGATGGATTACTTTGGTGGTTAGTGGACTGGCGATCATCATCATTTTTCTTTGGTACCTCCCTTTTGGGAGGAGGCTTGTTATGAGCCTCAGAATGAGTCCTGGGCTTTGAATGTGATACAGAGTGGGTCCTACTTCGGGTACTACTGTATTCTTCATACTGTCTATCCAAAGCTTGAGTAACAGCGCCGTCTATGATTGCTTTTAACTCGGCACCCGTTAATGTAATCTGGGCGTTCTCATTTGGCGCCACTGGATGGCTATTGACTTCACTTGAGTTAGCCATGTGTATTGAACTGTTGCAGAAAACAAGGTCAATATTTTAATTGGGAGTTTATTATGGAATTACCCCTTAGGGTAACTTGTTAACCATGGTAACAGAGACCACATGTGGTTAACTTATTAATCGTATTAATTTAGGATTTCAATTAAAATTTATCCTAAACATAAAACAATAACAATATATATTAGCACATAAGGCTTGGTCTCATGTAGAATGAGTAAGGCCCGTAGGCACTATATTACCACGTATGGTTAAATATGATCATCTTAATTGATGATGTAAATCCAGGATTCAGAGATCATTAAACTGGATTAGGAATCTTCTAAAGAATCCTTATTCATTTAAGAATGACATGTGATTTTTAACGAATCACTTCTGCCAGGAGTGTTAACATGTTTTAAGATGTTAACAGGGATTTGAATCTTTTAAACCGGTCTTACCATTTTGGCCCGGTCTTATATTTGACACGAGGCTAGGTTTCACACTTAAAGATTTTCAATTAAATAATTACTTAGGCAGATTAAAAGGAATAATTTTAATTTATTTATAATTTATTTATGCACAAACGGCAAACATGAAATTTATAAAATAACCATTCCAGTAATTCATTTTTAGAATATTACACATTTGCCCTAAACGGGTCTTCCAAATACAAACTTACCCTCGCAGGGTTAAACAGATACACATGCCCACGCAGGGGCTAATTATCACTCATGTCCACGTAGGGACTACATAATATAATAGTCCACGCAGGGACTCACACTAACAGTACACCCACGTAGGGGTTCAACAAACAAGCATGCCCACGCAGTGGCTCAAAGCATCATACCAAATATACCCACGCAGGGCTCAACAGTAAATACAGGAGAAAATAACTGTGGAAGGATTCAACGATCCTTCTTGTTCTTCCCCTTGATCAATCCCACTAATCCCTGGAAGAATGTTTGCCTCTCCCGGCGGTCTTCGTGAACTACTCGTTCAACTTGATTCATCCTTTGCAGGAGTTCTTCATGTTCGGGTGGTGAGAATCTAGGTGGCTGCGATTGAGCTCGGATGATGGGTCTAGGAGGTATCGCGTATCCCTGAGTCGGGTAACTCACCCCCCATGGATCCCCATAGGGTCCTTGGGTGTTGTAGTTTGCTGCTAACATGTACGGATCAGCCTCCGCGTACCCATAGTCGTGATGCGTTGGGGGTTCATACGGGTTGTATCCCATGCCACTTGTATATGCCGGGATTGGGTTATCAAATCCCATCGGCGGTGGTTGTAGTACAGCAGGGTTGGAGGGTCCACCCATTTGCGGGTCCTCCTGGTACGGCGGGTAGTGACTAGCACTTGACTGCCGTGGGGAACTGAAATTGAAGCCCCCCGGTCGTACCGACATGCGGGCACCGGTTCTCCTATGCCTTGGCGGTTGAGGAGGTGCCGGCTGAACTGGTGGCGGTGGAGGTGGTGGCGTAACTGCCACGAATCGGTGGTCCTCGGATGAATCTTGATGATGCGGCTGTGGCTGTGGCTCCTGCTGCTGCTGAGACTGCTGCTGCTGATGCTGCCCATGAGACGACGAGTGGTGTGATGGTGTATTATACCACTGGTGCTGATTAAAGAAGGCTTGGAAACTATCTGGACCACCATAGGGTGATCCGTGAAACGAAGATCCGTCCGAGATCTCTATCGGGTGGTTTGGAGTACCACTTGTTGGCATGACGGGGTCCGTATCCTCGTCCATATCGTCTGCGTGATCTCCTGAAAAGTGGTCCTCTGGACCCAGTGGGTTGAAACCCACGGGCTCTGGTATGAATCCTACCGGGTTAAACTGTCCCCGAAAGACAGGTGTAGGGTCACCATATGAATGATGAGATAGGGATCTCTGGAGTGGTATGTATGAAGGCAGAGGGTTGTTAGGCTCGTCTTCCGACTGTGGTCCATATGAATTGTGGACCGGAGGGGTAGAGCTGTGTGAAACAGATCGTCTCGCTGGTTCGAACAGGTTTCTCCTGTTCCGACGTGGATTCTCGCTCTCAGTAGCGGTTGGAGCTCGTGTATTAGACGGTCCTGCTTCGTGGTCGTTGGGGGCGGCGATTGGCCCCTTGCCTCGTCCTCGTGTTCGGAGAAATCTTGGAGGCATTTTGATATTCCTGTCAATAAAGCATAAGATAACAAGAATAAAAATATAAAGTTTAAAGGACAAAACAAAAACCGTATAAAGTGGAATTTGTCCTATGTTATAAGTCTAGACTCGAATGTTTAGATATGTGCAATTGTGTAACTGAGATTAAACACAAAAGGCTAGTGTTTAATTCACTCAGTGTTGGCTCTGATACCAACCTGTCACACCCCGTTTTCCACGTGTCACCGGTGGGCCCGGTGGGGGAGTATCGTGACGTGGTTGGCAACGTAATAGTCAAACAACACAATATAATAATGCACAGCGGAAGCAAATTTAAAATAAGATACAACCGAATTTATTTATTGTAAACAAGGTCACAATTATCCGGTGTTCATCCACAGTAGGATCGAATTAAAAACATTGTTTATGGTTCAACAGACTTCGGCATCTTAAGCTTGCGAGACTTCTAATGATGCTTAGGAGAATCCCAGCCTATTTCGCCTAGTACCTGCATTTAATCTTTTTGGGAAAATACGTCAGTTTACACTGGTAAATACATTCAACTGACTCATTTTATAAAATGATTAAAAATTTGTTTGGATGCACCTAGCATAAACATTTTTATTAACTTGGGAGAATTATTTAATATTATAATCTTGTGAACGAATTACATGTTACTTATGCGTTCAGTAGCCCGAATCAATTCCGGGTTAAAGATCAATAGACACACCACTTTAAGTGAGTTATACACGGGAGTACGCCTACACCCCGTGCTCAGGTCGTGGCCATCTCGTAAGATGATGCCAGGGATATCCGGGACATGGTCATTAACCCCCCAAAGGCTGTAAAGTAAACAAGACTGTTTAAACGAGCCGATCAAATTATTCAACTACCCACTAAGCGTGGAGATTTGATGCCCGATCAAGCGGTACGCTATGTACTGTAACCCAAGCCCGTATAGGGAAAATAAGTTAAAAGTATTTACCTTGATGCAAAGTATAGTCACAATAATCAAATAGCAGGTAGCTTTTACTGTTTCTCCTAATCTGGAACGAAGGTTAAATATAACCTATTAGAATCCTAGCGGGTCTTTAATTATGCTTAAGCTTAGACCGGCTAGTTTCAAAGATACGGTTCGTACGTACTATTAAGCGAAGACCGGATAGAATGTGATTCAGACCCGACAAGTTTGAAGACTTGTTTAATATGGGTTTATTATTCACATTCTGGATTTTGAGATAAAACCGATAAGGTTTGACCCGTTTCGGCTAATTTATGTAAACTTGTTACATAAACCGAGCCGAACGCGTAATATGCGTAACGGGTATCCGTAAGAGCCATATACAGGTTTCCTAAGTTATTATGCTTCAAATATGTTGTAACATCAGTAGGATGTCTTTCGTTATGCCCCGAACTAATTTAAACACAAACTATGCCCCGTAGGGGTAGTTTGGTCATTTTAAAGTTTGTAAAAGAGTTTAAGCGACAACCTGAGCTACAGGTCTGATGTAATCAGCAAATATATCAAATTTGCTAAGTTACATCAGTAGGTTAAGGCATGTATGTGAAACTTGTCATCTTTAACCAAACTAGGCCCCGTAGGGGTATTTTGGTAATTTCACATAAGTCAAAAAGCTCAAAACCGAGGTCTGAGTTTATAAACCTTTGCTTACTGTTAAAATATGATAATTTGCCTCTTATATCAGTAGGTATCAACCCGGGTATGTCCAATATGATTTTAAAACATGCTATGTGTTAAAAACGCTAATTTAGGCGATTAAAGGCCATTACCGGGTTCGATACTTAAATCTGATATTTTTATATTTCCAGAAGGCTTAAAATAATTTATTTATCATAATTAATCAGTAGCAAAAGGTTTGGAATCGTTTAGATGTGTAAAACTCATTTTATGGCCCGTAAGGGCAAAACCGACAATTACCGAATTAAGCTTACGACTATGAGTTATGCTCAGCCTAAAATTAATTAAAAATCTTTAAAAATCCTAAAATAATATATTATATCAGTGGGTAAAAGATTTGATACCAAAAAGTATGTTTAACTAGGCTATACGCTAATTACGCCATTTTATTAACATAAAGCATTAGTTTTGCGATAATGAGCATAACCCTTAATCTCCAAGTCAAACTGATGTCAAACTTTGCATGCAAGTCTATATATCAGTAACAAAGGTTTCTACACTTTTACATTTTTATAAATCACGTTTTAAGGTAATAAGGGCATAACGGTCAACATATGAACAATTAACGGAAACTTGCATATTAATTGGATAACTAATGAACCGAGGTGCATGATCACAGAGGGTTGTTCTAACATGTAACCTAGTCCAATTTAAGCTCTCTGGCATTTCTAAAATATGCCTAAACGGGTCAGAACTGAAAGTCAAAGTGAAAGTCAAACTATGTGACTTTCGGTTCCGAACCGGGTCTAAACAGAAAATAGTCGGGTTGAACAGGTTTGGACATGTTCTTACACTAATTACTAAGTTATAACAATAATCAAACAGGTTATACATGGTCTAGATAGCTAATTATGCATAAATGACCTTTTAAGAATTCTGTTGACTTTTTAAGTATATGTTTGACCCGACTTTTGAACTAGTTAAAGTGGTGATCAGGGGAAACCCTTTTGGGGTTTTATTACCCACATAAATACCAACTTATAACTACTTTTAATTCGAGATTTGACTGAGCCATTATTGACTAATCTCGAAGTCAAACCGTAATTACGACGGTTTGACTTTTAGCTAATTAACCAAGCTAAAAGCAATTAGGGAAAGATTAGAATACTTACTGGGGTCCTATGCACGAGATATGATCACTAGGAAGCAAGCTTGAGCTCCAGAATCATCCACAAATGCAGGAGAAGGTGTGAGGAAAAATGGTGAACTTGGATGGCTTTATATAGTGGTTTCACTCACCTTAGGAGCTTGACAACAAGGTCTAGGACTGCCCACAATCGATTAACATGTGTTATAGAGGCTTAGGGGGTGCCTAGGGGCCAAGAGGGATGTGAAAATTTGGTTAGAGTCGCGAAAATACGCAATGGCAGACATCAGCCACGTTTTGCGGTTCTGGGCCACCCTCGCGTGGCGCGAGCCCCCCCCCCCCCTGCAGATCATTGTTTTGATTTTGTTTGCGATTCAGCCCTTGTCTCTTCAAAACTCGAATAGTTACTGATTTATTGCACTTTAAACCTCCACAATTGATCTACTAAGGCCTTAAAACATATACCCACTTTGCCAAGTCCCCGGGTAACTTTATTTTCACCCGAAAAGTCCTAACTTTCGACGTTTACGCTTTAACGCTTCGCACACGAATTTGATCATATCTTTCTCATACGTTATCGAAACTTTATGAAATTTTTATGGTGCATTCTCGTGAGCATAATTAATATTTACAAAGCTTCGGGTTTGTCAAAAGGTCACTCAGAGGTATAAATTAAACATGTTGACACAATTGGTCCCTGTAGTTTGAAATCACTCACATTTAGCTTCGTATGATCCATGATTTATTCGTTTGAAGGTATGAGCATCTTGTAGGGTTAAAATACAATATATTTATTCACAGTTGACACTTAGAATACGTATATCTACATACTTTCCACGTTTGTCAACTTTAGTCCTTCCATAACATTTCTTTCACACGTTTAAACATTATGACACGTGTCAACACATTATAGGACGTAAATTTTCGAGGTGTTACAATCAATTAGTGATTGTGTGTGTTAATTGTAGTAATCGGAAGATAACTCAACGTACAGGTTGAATTTCTCCGTCGTTTCAACACCAGAAACTAAGTGCCAATGTCTGCTATTTATACCCGAAATATGACTTGGCTTACGGACCGTAACAAATATTCCCTTACGGTCCGTAAGGGACACCTCCTTCTTATAGGGTAGCTACGTGTGAGACTAGGCCTGCTGAGTCAACAGTTTCTTAAAATTCTATTTCGACAACGAATTAAATGGATAATCATCAATAGAAAACACCCCCCCTGAGTTTTAGGGGCCCTAATCCTGATTCTGATTGTTCTGGAAATCTTAAGGTTTCTGCAGAATCACTTGGGTTTCTCAATTAGGGTTTCTTATTGGACTAATTATAATACTAAATAGGACTTTTTAGTGAGTGTTGCTACACTTTCCTCTTTTAGCCATTTCCTTCTTCTCCATCTTTCTCCAAGAACTACCATTAAAAGTTTGAATTCTTCCAACTTTGTGGTAAGGATTAATGAGTTTTGTTCAAGGAATCTTGGTAAAAACATGTTATGTAACATTGTTTTAAGTTATTAGCGACTAAAAAGACCCCACAAGTTCAGAAAATAACTTAAAAATCCAAGTTTCCTTGCTCCAAAATTCTGCAGAAAGATGAACACGGGGCCGTGCTCATTGAGCACGGGGCCGTGTCCGGTAACTGTTTCATTAAATAAACTTTTTCAGTTTATTTTTCGTAGGATGTCGAGTGAAAACAGCGAAACATCTTCTGTGCATTCGTCAAACAGCCGAAGAGGAAGGAGACCCTCCATTGAAGCTACACTTGTGCACTATGTGATAGCATTAAGGGAGGCTCTCGATGAAATGACATCAGTAGAGGAGGTCCTAATCGACCGTATTAACGATCTTACGATGGGACTTGAAAGCAGCTTCCAAGAAATTAACCTCTTGCACCAGAGGTTAAATATTCTTGTAGCACCCCCGATGGAACCAGTCCTTCCTCAACAGGATCGGAATCTGGCACTCGGAATCAACAACCCTACCGGGTGGGAAGACTTTCCGGCGGAGCCTCCCGTGGAACACCAACAAGAGATCCCGGTGGAAATCGAAACTCCTCAAACTAATGCCAATGAGCCTTCTTTTCTCCTTCCAAGGGAGGTGGAAGAATGGCTCGCCGACATATGAGGAGAACCGCACGCGGAAGAAGGAGTTCAAAAAATCCTTGTCTAACCAAGATTAGTTACCTCTTGGAAATTTTTCTAATTAAAATAAAGTAGAGGCTAGAACTCCAGGGTTTATTATTTCTTTGTTTTATCTAGTTTAATCTTAATTTAGGATTATGTAAGGTCTCTCTATGATTGCAATGAAATGATGGTTTTTAAAGTTTGGATGGTTTTTAATGAATAAAACACACTCATGGTGGTAAAGGATGAAAAGGGGAATGAGAAAAATGACCTCATACACAAGAACAAGGCAACCCGACAATTCTCTCCAGTTCAGAAGGTTCAACACGGGCCGTGCCCAACCAACACGGCCCCGTGCTGAACCACCTGCAGAAAACGCCCAGTTCAGGTACCTGGACACGGGCCGTGTTCACCCGACACGCCCCCGTGTCCAGACTTCTGTTTCTCTTGTTTTAACTTTGTTACTGGCACTTGAACACGGGGCCGTGCCCGGATAACACGGGGCAGTGTTCAGCGCCCAGTAACACAAAATTTTTGCTTTTTACACCATTTTACACATCTAATCAACCTAGAAATTTATTTTTGGGACACATTGAGGACAATGTGTAATTTAAGTGTGGGGGGGAAGCTAAAACCTTGAATTTTGCAAGTCCTAAATACAAGCCTTACACAAAACTCTATTGGAACCGCTAATCACCCCAATTTTTTTTTTCAAAAATTTCATTTTTCTTACTTGTCTAGGTTTAACTCGGGAAATTCAAGTTCTCAAAAAGGTTATATTTTTACAAATTTACAACCGACAGCGTAGGGATAAAAAGAACCAACATAAGAAAATTATGAAAAGGCATGACAAACTTAGTTAAAATTTGATTATATATACTTGATCACATAAAAACCCATTCCCACAAAAGTGAGTTTTGAGCCTTTATTGAGCATACAATTACATATCATTAGACTAAATGCTCATTTTTCGTTTCTTGTGTGAATAGCCGCTTGGTTCTTACAACTCTAGAACTTGCCATGACGATACATTCCCAGTCCTTATCAACTTAAACCCGAGTAAGTAAATGATGGAGGCATTAGGACTAACCCTTTTTTTGTTTTATTTCTACACCATTATTTTTCTTTTTCTTTTACCACCTACCCAAAAATCCCCCTAGTTAACCCCTTTGAGCCTAAACCTTTTCATTTCATCACCCAAACCAAAAACCCTTTTACCCACCAAAACCCTTTTTATTTTTAACCCTTTTGTTTTAGTAACAAGTTCGGTTTTTCGTAGGATCGTTCAAAAAAAAATGTGTTGATGATGAAGCAAAAAGAAAATAAACAAACAAGTTCATCAAAAATAACTTTGTTTGAATAATAGCTTCATCAAAATAAAAAAAAAATAAAAAAAATAATAGAAAGTCTTACGAAAACCGACACTTGTTACGCTTTTCGCCCTTTTTTTATTACTAACCACTAACCACTAACCCAACCACCTACCTTTAACCCAAGCCTAACCCTTAACCCACAAAGTCCTCTTGATATTTACAAAGGTATAAAAGTTAAAAAGGAGGAGGATTGATTGCTTGGCAAGCTTATGGTAGGAATAAGTTCCATGTCGCTCTCGAGTGATTCACTAAAAATACACCTTCGGCCGAGTGTGAGTGATTTCTCCCGTGAGGTATGTGAACTTGTATATAAATAGAATTTAAAAAAAAAAGCATGTTATGCCCAAATAAGTAATTTTTCCTATGAAACGTTCTAAATAAATCATTACGAATAGGATTGTAAATAAATAAAAATAAAACCCAAAAGGATCTTGGATTCCCAACACTCTACGACAAGCCCAAAAACCTTCTCTTCTACCCATTCCATTTGGGAGTGTAAGCCACATATTAAAGAGTTTTGCTTGAGGAGAAGCAAAAGTTCAAGTGTGGGGGTATTTGATATGTGTAAAATGCAACATATAAATTACATCAAATGAGGCATAAAACTAACCCTTTTTAAGTACTAATATTGGAAAAAGAGTGTTTTTGTCTTCCTTTTGTATTTTCAGGATTAAATGAGCTCAAAAACACAAAAGAAGCAAAAAGACAGCTAAATCCAACATAAATACAAGGAAAGGAACATAAGTGGATTGTCCGACCCCTCAACGGCATCTTCCCAAGCAAAATAGAGAAGGCAGAAGACTGAACACGCCACGTGCTCAGCCAGCACGGGGCCGTGCCCAAGAAGCAGCAGAAAAGACAAACCTATAGAAGCTTCTATTGCCCACCACGGGGCCGTGCCCAGTGAACACGGGGGCGTGTCGAAAGTACAGCAGGGGCATTAATTGTAATTGCGAATTACAATTAATGAGGAGAGAGAGTGTCAGACAGGCACGGGGCCGTGCCCAGCGGACACGAGGCCGTGCCCAGCTCTCTGTTCAGCCTATAAATAGGAGTGCTTGGTTTCATTTCAACTCATCCCTTGGCACACCACCTCTTTCACACTTCATCCACCACCCACCACCACCACAACACCATCATCCACCACCATCATCCATTGTCCATCGTAGAGTGTGTGAGTCGTCTCGGGATCCAAGATTGATCGTAAGAGTTCTTGACAATCAAGGCCATGTTTGCCAAAGTCTCTTACATCACTTGGTGAAGACAAAGTGTCTAGTATAATACTTTTTATTTCTAATCTTTTGCACTTTTTATTTGGTTTTGTATTAATGACTTTAATAACTAGTTACTTATGTTGAAGGTGATCTTTCCTTATCGTTTGTCCGTGGTGTCTTGGCATTATTTTACTGTCTATATAAAATAAAGGATTTTCACCATTCATATCTCCACGGTCTATATGGAGGTATGTTGGCTACCTGGTCGGGGGTTAAGGGAACGGTTTGGTAAAGGTCTTGCCATTGTTCAGCGTTTAGAGGTCCTGCAATGGACCTGGGTCAAATTTAGTAGGACCTCCTTCAATGCTTCACGGTATTGGATGGCGGGGGTCCAAACTCTTTGATCCCCTCATAAGTTAACTACTATTAATACTATAACCCGGCTATTTAGGACTGTATCCCTGCTGACTCAGACTACTTAGCCGAGGGTAACGTCACCGCCAAAAGCGGGGCCTACCATAATACTGCATTAATAACTTAATTCATTATCTTCCAATAATCCACCCTTTTAGGATTGTATCCTTGCTGACTCAAACTACTGGGGTGAGGGTAACGTCACCTTCAAAAGAGGGGCCTACTACAATAACTAAGATAATCTCTTAATTATGTGCAAAAGTGCGGAAATAATCAAAGGTTATACTAGATACGAGTCGGAACCAAGTGATTCATCTTGTCTATCTGTTTTTATTTTATTTTTTATTTTCAGCATTTTAGTTAGTTTTTATTTTTTAGTTTAAAACATTTTTCTAAACTTTTTATTTTGATTAGACGTTGAGGATAAACCGGTACTAAAAGCTCTTGTGTCCTTGGACGACCTCGGTATCTTACCAACGCTATACTACGCTCACGATGGGTGCACTTGCCCATATGTGTGTTTAGTGTTAGTAAAATATCGTGTTTTATAAATTTAAAACTTGGCTAAAAATAAGTGTTAAAAAGGGCTTAAAATATACACCTAATATATATAACACTCCGCACGCATCACTAGCGTAGAGCTGCAATGGGTCCTTCATTGCCCGAGAATTCTATTGGTTTGCAGGACCAGAATTCTTTGTAAGAACAACCATAAGACACGGTTCTTCTTCTTTTAGGAATGGGCACTTGAAGTACAGGTCCATTGTTTACGCTATGTTCGGGTTCAATTGGTCGCTTACTACTATGTTTACTTTTATTATTCGCTTCCTGAACCGTTTGAATAATAAATGGCATTGCATCTACAATTCCTTGTGCCACTATGTGTTGGATAGCACTATTATCCACTTGGTTTCCATTGTTATTGATGCTCGGATTCTCATTAACCAAGTTAATGTTACTCTGGTTATCGTTATTCAGATTTCCTTGATTTCCTTCGTCGGTCATCTGAATTTTAAGCATTTACCACGTATTAATATCACAAAATAATATTTAATATAACCAATCACATGACATGCATTTTGGTCAAAAGCGTCGATCATTGCGACTTTACTCTATTCATATACTATGCATCTATTACACACCAGTACTGAAATTAAAATTACAATACCGACTGAAATTTAAAGTTACACTACTAACAATAGGCATCCGTAGTTTTTTTTTTCATACACATACACACATATTATTATTATTATTATTATTATTATTATTATTATTATTATTATTATTATTATTATTATTAGTATTATTATTATTACTACTACTGTTTCCACCATCACATTCATGGATATGGATTCAACCAGAATCCATATTGCGCTCGTCGTACTTCCAGAGGAGTCGCTCTCCCACCTGTCTCATTCTTTCACTATTCTCTAAAATTTCCTCACCAAATGTCCTAAGTTCTTGTACATTTTCTGCACTCATTGGGGGTGCAGGTTCTAGGACTGGGTTCAGAATCTGGGATGCGGGTTCCTGGTATGGAGGTATAGGTGCCTGGAATTGGTAAGGATTCTCTAAAATCTCCCTAATGTATACATCATGATTGTAATAGGGATCTAGAGGGTCCAAACCTGGGTAGGCTCCTAAGTTTGGCATGGGTGTGTCTTCATGTATCGGGTAGCGTTGCACATAGTCTCGAACGTCATCCCACCATGGGTCGTAATTTGGGTCTAATGGATTTGGTGCTGGTACCCTAGGTATTTCCTCCAGGTTGAAATCATGCATTTCTACTTGATTTTCAGGGTTTTCTATTTCCATCGGTTGCTCAGGAATTGGTGGTTGTGGTTGGGGTGCTATCATTTGCTCCAGGTTAGGGTCAGCTGAAGTGGTTGCTAGGATATGGATATTGGCTATACCCCTATGAATTATATCCTGGGCATAGGCATCGGTTTCTCTTTTGGTTGCGACTAGTACTCTCTGGTCTTGTAACTTTTTCATACGCTTCCTACGCTCGTGTGCCCCTCGACTGAACAATCCTCTCTTTTTTTGAGGGAATGGCTCTTAAGACTGAGCCTTAAACACGAGTATTCCTTCTTCCGTATCAGCAGAGTACCCTGAGAGGGCAGGCTGAGAAGAGGCACCTTCGCTTCTAGGTGAACCAGACAATTGACGGTACGCGTCAGATGGTCCTTGGTCGCTCATACTGTAAACTAACAAATAGTCAAATAACACATAACAAGAAATACAATTATGCACGTATTCCCGTTATTTATTTCCTAACAATTTAAATTTTGATGTCAGCAGAACGCTTCTGTGGCTGAATCAGTGGCTTAGCTCTGATACCACCTTCTGTCGCAACCCCCGATCCCTATTACCTCGGGAACGGGCGACCGCGAGCCAGTTTCGGTGGTATCTGGCATTGTCTAATTTGGCAGCGGAATTTTCATCAGTACCATAGTTAGGAAATATTGGATCAGAGTAAAATACCACATTTTCATAATATTAAACACATGGGATAAAACCCAAGTTTGCAGTACACACATTTTCATAGGAATAAATCCTATTTTTATTTAATAAAAACATCTATTTTAATTTAGGTAACTTTATTGCTACTTTTCCAAGCCTTCAGTGCTGTCCAGCTGGCTTCTATTTGGCTTTCATATTTTGTTACCTGAAACGCGTTTAAAAACATTTTGTCAGTGGGAAATACTGGTGAGTGAATCCCAGTTTAATTAAGTTTAATAAAAACCATTGTACAGTATTGAGGGCGATCTCGCAATTACATTTGTTTCCAAGTTATATCAATTAACATCCATGGTACTGTCAGACCCGACTTGTGGAAATGTTACCCCTCGCAAGGCAGTAACATAACTTTGTATACAAAACCCCAACGTACTCATGATAATTGTATTCTTACAAATACTCAATAACTGCTTAATATATAATTAATCGTGTGAGGTTTTGTAAAAACAATTTACAAAAAGGAGATTACTCACAAAAAGGTTTACACAAAAAGAGGATTACTCACATTGTTGTCTTAGATTTTCCTTTAGTGTTTCCTGGTGACAATCTATAATTTACACAAATGCACATGTGTTAGTATAATAACCCATTTTAACATTAGTAATACCCTCCCCGAGACGGCATTCCAACGACTACGTCGGGCAGAACCACGACAGCCGTTACGGAACCCTAGATCAATCGGACAGAGTATCTAATACGTATCCAGGGGTTATGTGTCACACCCTGGCTTTGCGGAAGCGTGGTTAATTTTGGTGTGACTTCTTAATACCATAGCTTAATCATAACAAAGCTATATGAATTTAAAAACCATGCAAGTCATCATTAAGTTTAGAAATCAACATACATTACCATTGTTTTAAACATACGACCATAATCTTGTCCAGTAACATTACATCTAGAACAAAACATAAATGAGGGTTAAGGATTGTGTCTTGTCCAGGTAAGAGAACACAACCCCTAATCCTTGATGACTTCATGAAGATTTGCAGCGGAAAACGTTCATACCGTGCCAGAATCCGTTTAATTTCCTGAAATACATGTGAGTTGAAAAATCAACAATAATGTTGAGCGAGTTCATGTGCAAGTGAGTAAGTAAAACACTTGTAAGTATAAAAGTTTCCTGGTATGTAGCAGTGTAAGAGGACTTGTGATCACCAATGGTTTGCAAGGCCATTGGCATGTCGTGAAATGCAAGTAAGTAAGACACACCCTAGCCGATTTTGCGTTGGGTACCAAGTCACTCCGGATCCGTTCTGTTAGTCCTCCGAGAGGCCTGTTCTGTTGGACCGGGAGCTGGGCTCGCTACACCCAAATAGATCTACCGCTCGAGTCCCTCGGGGTTCTAACTACCCATTCACATGATCTAAACCTCCTTACGTAATTCATACCGTGTATAAAGTACTTGTAAACAAAGTAACATGTATTCCACCCCCGCAGTTAAGTAAACTGAAAACAGTTAGAGAAAAGGGGGACATGAACTCACAGTGGATGCGTAAACTCTATCAAGCGTCTCCTGATACTGTAAGCTGTGCAATGACCTACAAGTGCTAATTCTATTAGACGGACGGCCGTGCTTTAGCTTTACAGTTTATGTGCAAGTGAGTAAGTAAAACACTTGTAAGTATAAAAGTTTCCTGGTATGTAGCAGTGTAAGAGGACTTGTGATCACCAATGGTTTGCAAGGCCATTGGCATGTCGTGAAATGCAAGTAAGTAAGACACACCCTAGCCGATTTTGCGTTGGGTACCAAGTCACTCCGGATCCGTTCTGTTAGTCCTCCGAGAGGCCTGTTCTGTTGGACCGGGAGCTGGGCTCGCTACACCCAAATAGATCTACCGCTCGAGTCCCTCGGGGTTCTAACTACCCATTCACATGATCTAAACCTCCTTACGTAATTCATACCGTGTATAAAGTACTTGTAAACAAAGTAACATGTATTCCACCCCCGCAGTTAAGTAAACTGAAAACAGTTAGAGAAAAGGGGGACATGAACTCACAGTGGATGCGTAAACTCTATCAAGCGTCTCCTGATACTGTAAGCTGTGCAATGACCTACAAGTGCTAATTCTATTAGACGGACGGCCGTGCTTTAGCTTTACAGTTTATGTTTGCGGGAAATAGTTAGACAACTATTTCGTGTTACATTTTGTATATGCTTGATAGTTATTCTTCTTCCCAAGGATGGGGGATTTAATACATGTGCGTAATATTTTCCATCATTAAGTCTCACTTAACCTTTATATATATTCAACTCCAAAATGTATGTATTTATCCAAAATACGTTGTTAAGGTACGCGTTCATAAATATTTCCGTAATTGTGTAAGTTACGTTTTGACATGCAAGTGGTAATATAATTACCGGTGTAACTTATGTATTTATGGCGAAAGCGTTAGTATCCCTTTTGGAGTCGTTATCGTTCGTAAACATTATTTTTACTCTAAAAATAATATTTATGTGTTTCACAAAATAGTCATAAACAATGTGTGAAAATATATATTTATCACGTTAATATTTTGTGAAAATCCCACCTCCGAATATTTAGTAATTTAAGTCATGGCGAAATTTATGTTTTGAAATCATGTCAAAAATGATTCTAACACTTGTAATGTAAACAAGTTTAAGTGTTAGGTTTTTGGAAAAATTTCGCCAGAGTTTCCTCTGTAACTGGAGGTGGCCACGCTTTCAAGCGTATCATTTTCTTTTAATAATCAAATCAATCAACTTCTTTATTCAATCAAACAACTTCCGACAAATCAACTAGTCAATAAATATGTAAATTTGCATAGTCGCATGAACTTGTAGTTTTTCCGAATCTATATTATAAATCCCATTTATATATGTAGATCTTTATATAAAGTACTTTCAATCTTGTAAAAACCTCGTTTTTAGAGAAGTCCGACTTTGCAACTTCTAGTTATTTTTTCCCAAAAATATTCATTTTGTCGAAATATGCGTCACACAAGTGTTTACACACTTGTGTGTTGTAAGATCCGTTTCTTTAAAATACATGGTTCTTAAATGTGTGGTCCTTTGAAGATACCACTTGCGGATACGTAGATCCGCTAGTTTTAAACACCCTTTTACCGGTTAAAACACTTTTACACAAGTAAAATATTTCTTTACAAGTTCATGTCTCTAAAATGTGGTAGTGTTTCACTTTTAACCCTTGTATCTTTCAAAAACAAGCTTATGTGATGATACATGATTTTACAAAGTCGGGTTAAACGAAAATCCGAGCTACCACATTATAGATCGGGTCTAGATAAACACAAATTTCAAGTCCTACGACTTTTACACAAGTTACATGTCTTTAACCACCACTTTTATGATTTTACTAGACTTTATTGCATCATCTTTCAATATAACGAGATTCAACCGACAAATATCCTTTTAACCACTTTAGATGAGTGTAAAAACAAGTTGTAAACAATATACCTCTAGCTCGGGGCTAGGGAAGAATCGTGACGAAAAACGCGTGGATAAAAGCCAACGGTTGAGGTCCTTCGTATTCCGCTTGCACCAAAGCTCCTTATACGTGATCTTGGATGTGTGTATGATGTTGGAATGATGAAGACAAGAGCCGAGAATATGATGGTGGTGAGGGTGGTGTTCGGCCGAGCTTAAGGTAGAGAGAAGGAGAGTGAAAGTTGTGGTGTTGATTAGTGATAATCTTCTAAGTGTCAAGTATGTTATTTATAGGAAAAATCAAAGTGCATTATCCATTGGTCATTGTGTCTACAAGATACTAGACAATTGAGATTAGCAAGATCATAAGTACAATTACATGTTCCCTAGATGGGGACGGTTTTAAAAGGGGGGGGGTCCCTAATCCGATTTCAACAAGTAGTTAGGGATTAGTTTATGTTAAACTTGGTTAAGTTAGGGATTAACCCAGTTAGTTATATGTTGCGTGTTATGACGGGTGTTAGGGTAATCAGGGACCCTAACTGGCTCAGAAAAGTAATCATAGTGAAAATACTAATATTTTCATGTTCCGGGTAAAGTCCGGGTGTTCGGTTGGATAGTAATCCGTTAAAGTGTTACAAAAGACTTTAAAGTGTCGTTATTACATTTTAGTGACACATTTTGTTTTCCCGACACTTTAGAAAGTGTCTAGTAATATTTTCTCATTTCTGGCACTTTTACTAGTCAGCTAGAAGCTGGTTAAATTGTTAAAGTGCTGTGTTTGGTACTTAAAGTACGTTTTTGGCACATCCGAAACAGTGTATCTTATCCCCTAGAGACGCGGTAACACAACCCTTATATCCTACACTCACTACCAGTGTAGCCAAAATATATGAGGCTCTTAACAGGCCTTAGAGGCAGTATCTGCCTGATGCTGGTTATATCAGCATGTTCACTGTGTATCCGTTTAGTGCTACTGTGCTTTTTGTGCATCATGTTTGTCACTAGGGTTCAGTATGTAATCAATGTAGTGACAGCAAATAAAGTATGATGCAAGTAAGTGTATGTATCAGTATGCAGGTAGCAGTTTATCAGCTAGTTCAATCAAGCACAGTAATCAAGTAGTAATTAATCATTAATTAAGTTGTACGGATACCTGGTTTTGTGCGGGTTGTCACATTCTCCCCCCGTTAAATAAATTTCGTCCCGAAATTTAAGTTCTGCTTGTAGAAGCAGGGTTCTTAGGAAATAGGTGGGGGTATTTCTCTTTCATCCGGTCCTCACGTTCCCAGGTAAATTCAGGACCATGTCTGGCATTCCAACGAACCTTGACGAGTTTGACACTGCTCCGGCGGGTCTTGTTAACTTTCCAATTCGTGACCTCAACAGGTTCTTCAACGAAGTGGAGCGTGTCGTCAATGTGAATCTCGTCGATAGGAATGGCAACGTCAACTTGAGTTGGACTTTTCTTTAAATTGGATACATGAAATGTATCGTGAACACCATTTAGTTCAGCAGGTAGATCCAACTTGTATGCTACTGTTCCGATTCTTTCCAGAATTCTAAAGGGACCAATGTAGCGCGGATTTAGCTTCCCACGCTTCCCAAAGCGTGCTACCCCTTTCCAGGGTGATACCTTTAATAACACCATCTCTCCAACTTGAAAATCCACATGTTTACGGTTTGGATCCGCGTAGGCCTTTTGTCTGTGGCGAGCGGCTTCGATGCGTTTAAGTATTTGCGCGATCTTATCTGTCGTCTCTTGGACGATTTCGGGACCGGCAAGCTGCCTATCACCTGCGTCAGCCCAACATAGTGGTAATCGGCACTTGCGTCCGTATAGGGCTTCAAAAGGCGCGACACCAATACTGGTGTGGTAGCTGTTGTTGTAAGAAAATTCGACCAAGGGTAAGTGTTTATCCCAGCTACCGCCCAAATCCATAACGCATGCTCTCAGCATGTCTTCCAAGGTTTGTATCGTTCGCTCGCTCTGGCCATCAGTTTGCGGATGAAATGCAGTGCTCAGATTCAATTGTGAGACAAAAGCTTCTTGGAAAGATTGCCATATTCTTGACACAAATCTTCCGTCTCTATCAGAGATGATCGAGAGTGGTACTCCATGTCGTGCTACGATCTCTCTCATGTAAATTTCCGCAAGTTTACTAGTACTGTCTTTCTCCCTGATTGGCAGAAAATGTGCGGACTTTGTTAGGCGGTCAACAATCACCCAAATCATATCATGGCCTCTTGGCGTTCTTGGCAGTTTTGTAACAAAATCCATTGAGATTTGTTCCCATTTCCATTTGGGAATCTCAGGTTGTTGCAGAAGTCCCGAAGGCTTCTGGTATTCTGCCTTGACCTTAGCGCACGTTAAACATTTGCTCACATAGACAGCAACGTCGCCTTTCATCCTAGGCCACCAATAGTAATCTTTAAGATCCTGGTACATCTTATCCGCCCCCGGATGAATAGAGTACCGTGACTTGTGCGCTTCGTCGAAAATAACATTCCTCAAATCGCCAAACAAAGGAACCCAAATCCTTTTCTCAAAACATAACGTTCCTTCCTCGTTTGGTATCAAAAGCTTCTCCATCCCACGGAGATATTCTTCCTCAAGGTTTCCCTCCTTGAGAGCTTCTTTTTGTGCAGCGCGAATGCGCGAGGGAAGATCGGTTCGTATGATCATTTCTAGAGCCCTAACCCTTATGGGCTTGATTCTTTCTTTACGACTTAGGGCATCGGCGACCACATTCGCCTTCCCTGGATGATACTTGATCTCGCAGTCGTAATCGTTTAGTAATTCAACCCATCGTCTCTGTCTCATATTCAGCTCTTTCTGGTTGAATATGTGTTGCAAGCTCTTGTGATCTGTGAAGATTGTGCATTTCGTACCATACAGGTAGTGTCTCCAGATCTTTAGTGCGAAAACCACTGCGCCAAGCTCTAAATCATGGGTGGTATAGTTCTTCTCGTGCACTTTCAGTTGGCGTGATGCGTAAGCAATGACCTTTTGGCGTTGCATCAACACACATCCCAATCCCTGACGCGATGCGTCGCAGTATACCACAAAATCGTCGGTACCTTCCGGTAGAGCTAAAATTGGCGCGTTGCAGAGCTTATCCTTCAGTATCTGAAACGCTTCGTCCTGTTTGATCCCCCAATCAAACGTCTTATCCTTCTGGGTCAGGAGCGTCAAAGGTTGGGCGATTTTCGAGAAATCCTCGATGAACCTTCGATAGTAGCCAGCCAAACCCAAGAATTGTCGAATCTCGGTTGGCGTTGTAGGCGTTTCCCAATTCTTGATTGCCTCGATCTTTGTGGGATCAACATGAATTCCATCCCCATTAACCACATGTCCAAGAAACTGGACTTCGTGTAGCCAAAACTCGCACTTGGAGAATTTGGCGTACAGTTGTTCTTCCTTTAGCAGCTCCAATATGGTTCTAAGATGCTGTTCGTGTTCAGCCTTCGTCTTTGAGTAAATCAGGATGTCGTCGATGAATACAATCACGAACTTGTCTAAGTATGGCTTGCAAACTCTATTCATTAGATCCATGAATACCGCAGGCGCGTTTGTTAAACCAAATGGCATCACGAGGAACTCGTAGTGTCCATAACGAGTTCGGAAGGCTGTGTTCGGGATACTTTCCTCCTGTATCCTCAGTTGATGGTATCCAGATCGAAGATCGATCTTAGAATAACAGCTTGAACCTTGAAGTTGGTCGAACAGATCGTCGATTCTAGGCAGTGGATACCTGTTCTTGATCGTTAGCTTGTTCAATTCTCTGTAGTCAATACACATACGGAAACTTCCGTCCTTCTTTTTGACAAACAAGACCGGAGCTCCCCAAGGCGAGAAGCTTGGTCGAATAAAACCCTTGTCTAACAACTCCTGGAGCTGTGTTGACAATTCCTGCATCTCTGATGGAGCAAGTCTGTATGGTGCCTTAGCCACAGGCGCGGCGCCTGGAACTAAGTCAATGTGAAACTCCACTTGCCTCTGAGGTGGCAGTCCAGGTAAGTCTTCTGGGAAGACTTCTGGATACTCCCTTACGACAGGGATGTCTTCGATTGTTGGCTCAGCAGCCTTCTTATCTACGACGTGTGCCAGAAAAGCAACACATCCCTTCTGTAAACACTTCCTTGCCTTCAAGCAGCTGATAAATCTTAGCGGCGTGTCACGCTTCTCTCCATGTACAACAATGGTCTCACCATCATCAGACGGAATACGAATCACTTTTTCGTGGCAAACAATCTCCGCTTTGTTGCCAGATAACCAATCCATTCCTACTACCACGTCGAAGCTTCCCAATTGGACTGGTAGTAGATCCAAAGAGAACTCACGTTCTCCCAACTCAATCACACAACCTCTGATTACTTCGTCGGCTCCAACTAACTTTCCATCAGCTAATTCGATCGAGTAGGGTATGTCTAACTTATTAGCAGCTAACCCAAGCATATTCTTAAATTCTAGTGATACGAAGCTATAGTCGGCACCAGTATCAAACAGAACAGATGCATAGCGTTGATTGATAGGGAACGTACCGGTAACAACGTTGGGATCCTGGCGTGCTTCCTTTGCTCCAATCTGAAATACCCTTCCACGGGCTTGGTTCAAATCCGGGCAATCCTTTTTGAAGTGCCCAATGTCACCGCAATTGAAACATCCAAGTCTTTTACCACTTCCCGCACCATCCATAACTGGCGGGTTGTTCTGGTTAGCATTTCCAGCTTGGTTGGCATTGTTGTTTCGATTATTCCCCTGCTGGCGACCTCCAAAACCTCCCCGGTTGTTATTCCTATTTCCATATCCTCCCTGGCCTCCCCGGCCAGTACCAACCCAACAGGTGTCCTTAGAGTGACCACGTTTCCCACATGCTTCACATACTTTTATCCCACAATGACCAGAATGGTGACGCTGGCAGGCATTACACCTGGGATGGGTGCCCATATATCCCCTTCCTTTCCTTCCACTGCCAGTCGTACCCTGAGCTGGCGTGTTTGGTGCTTCTCTCTTACCATCACCGCTAACACTTAGTTTGAAGTTCGAAAACTTTCTTTTGTTACTTCCTGACGGCTCAACATGAGTCTCCTTCTCTTTTGCCTTAACATCACCAAACTTGTTTAAACGAATCGCCTCCTCGGTGAGAGCCACGCTCAAGTCGATGGCTTCAGTGATAGTCGCTGGTTTGGAGGAGGTTACCATGCTAATGATTTGGGGAGCCAAACCCCAAATGAAGCGCTCGATTCGCTTGTACTCAGGCGTAACCATGTAAGGAACCACTTGAGATAGGTCGTGAAACCTCTGGACGTACTCCGCAATCTTTGGTCCATCCATCTTTAAGTGCCAGAATTCAGTCTCCAACCTCTGAATTTCTGCGCGTGAACAGTACTTCTTGCGCATCAACTCTTTCAATTCGGCCCAAGTCAGGGCGTAGGCGGCAGCTTCGCCTAGAGTTTGGACCTGTAAGTTCCACCAAGATAGGGCTCCGTCGAGAAATAGCCCTGAAATGTATGTGACTTGTTGATCCTCAGCACACTTGCTCATGCGTAAGACAGAATCAGTTTTCTCAGCCCAGCGGGTAAAGGCAACTGCACCTCCTGTGCCATCGAAGTTAACTGGTTTGCAGTCTAAGAACTGCTTGTAGGTGCATCCTGCACGTATGTTAAAACATGTGTTTGGCATTAGCATCTTTGCTAAAGATGTCCAGCTAGGACATGGTAGGTTCGAATGGCATGGTATTACCGTGAGGTGGATTGTTATTGCCTTGATTAACACTCCCGCTTGCTCCTGGCTGAGATGCTGCGTACTGTGCTATGGCAGCGGCAATGATCTGTTGTAGTTCTGCCTCGTTCGTTGGCATGTTTGGTTCGCGTCTTGGCGGCATCTTCTAAAAGATGTTTCACATAGGTTAGGTCACAGCAAGTGAAGTGTACGTATGCATTCAACAATACCAACACATAACATCTCATGTTATCAACAAATCAATCACATAACATCTTATGTTATAGGACATAAACAATAGATTGAACATCGCATGTGATGAGAATACTTTGATTGTATTGCCACAATTCGAGACCACAATGTAAAGCTCACAAGTACGCCACTATATCATACTACGTTAATGACTTAGTAGGGGACGACCCTAGACAAGTCGTGCGATCGCTGGTCATGTTTAGGAGTCTCTGGTTCGTCCTTTCCCAAATTTCAGGACTCCACGTCAAGTTTCTGACTTTCTGTCCTAAAACAACATTTCTTCTCAATCGTTTCCTTGAGCTCGTCCCAGCTCAGTGTATAAGCAGTGTCTGTGCCAAGGGTCTGAACCTGAAGGTTCCATTTAGAGAGTGTGCCATCTAGAAAAATCCCTTAGATGTAGGTATCACTCAGTTGGGGCGAACAGTTACTCATTCTTAGAGTGGGGTTGGTCTTTTCGGACCAACGAACAAATGCAACGGTGCCTCTGTTTCTGACAAAGTTCAAAGGCTTGCAGTTCAAGAACTGTTTATAGGTGCAGCCAGTTGGAGGGTTATCTCCAGTAATGCCGTCGTTGTACTTAGAGTGGAGGGCTTTATGTCGTGCATCTACCTGTGAGATGCGTTCTTGCAGCTCGTCTTCTGTCCTTGGCAACGTACTGTTGTTTGTGTCACGCCTGGGTGACATTCCCTTTCATTGAAGTGGTGTGAAGCGGGTTAGACAACGTTTCAATTGTCTATGGGGTATATATAGCAACGTAAGCCATCATGTAATCACCCCATTTCACACGCAAATATACTCACTGTATAAGTGGGGAAATAAATTCCTGAGCCTTCACATAGGCTTGCCTATTTGGCTTGTTGCTTGTAATAGAATGAACTCAAGGCTACATCGCCTTGGTCATTTTAGGTTATTTCCTGCTGCATGGGTTATCATTAGCTTGACCCGCAGAGTCCCCCAGGATTCCTGTGCACTACAAGTCGTTATTACGTGGGCCCCCGTAATAATAAATTGTCTTGCACAGTTACCCCAAATTTCCTCTCGTCCAAGCAGATGATCAATCAAAGAGCAATAGCAGGTGCATTGACATGAACTCAATGTCATGGTCTGGATCGCACCAGGTGGAAAAACAGGATTGTCCTCAATATCGCGATCATACTCAAAATTGTGTGCGGGATCCGGTGCAGCTAATGATGCCCTAACAGGGTTGGCGTCGTGTAAGTAGTGCTGCATTCCCTGTATGTGCGAAGATGCGGATGTTAGAAACTCAAATGAGTATGGGATAGGGGAATGGACATGAGTTTCCCCTACGGAGCGTCCGCATGCAGTAGTCTAATACCAGCAGTAATAGGGCCTCGCCCTCAAGTGGGTCCTCCTCTTAGTAGTTCGACATCGTCTTCAGAGACAACGTCGGGGCATATCAACAACGAGAATAGCGGCAGGGGCAAATTCCCAACAAGATAGCCATTAGTAGGCTCTGCTACGACTTTAGGCAGCGCACAGAGGGCTGAGGGTCGTCGTTGTCTGTGCCGGTAGTATCAGAAATGTACACCTCGTGCTTCGATGAAACTATGTCGTCTGATACTATGGTCATGGGATTTGTAGTGTCCGTCTTTCTAGTACTTGATGAAAGCATGACGTTTGTAACACAAACACATATACGTATAATAATCAATTAGTCATATAAACATGTAGTCACCACGTAAACATTCAAATCATCCTCCTAGTCCCACTAGCCAACATTCCTAGTCCCACTAGCCATCACTCCTAGTCCCACTAGCCAACATTTCTAGTCCCACTAGTCAACACTTCTAGTCCCACTAGACCATACTCCTAGTCCCACTAGACCAAGCCTCAGCCTCCCGACTGGGCCTAAAATAATGAATAAAATGTGCTCAACATTTGTTTGTAAAAAGTTGTGGATCTGGACTTAAGTGGTATGCAGAAAATGTTTTCGTGAGAGCCCTAGGAATCATAGTCTAGACTCAAGAATGAATCCTAGTTCGCTATGATCAGGGCTCTGATACCAAGCTGTCACACCCTGGCTTTGCGGAAGCGTGGTTAATTTTGGTGTGACTTCTTAATACCATAGCTTAATCATAACAAAGCTATATGAATTTAAAAACCATGCAAGTCATCATTAAGTTTAGAAATCAACATACATTACCATTGTTTTAAACATACGACCATAATCTTGTCCAGTAACATTACATGTAGAACAAAACATAAATGAGGGTTAAGGATTGTGTCTTGTCCAGGTAAGAGAACACAACCCCTAATCCTTGATGACTTCATGAAGATTTGCAGCGGAAAACGTTCATACCGTGCCAGAATCCGTTTAATTTCCTGAAATACATGTGAGTTGAAAAATCAACAATAATGTTGAGCGAGTTCATGTGCAAGTGAGTAAGTAAAACACTTGTAAGTATAAAAGTTTCCTGGTATGTAGCAGTGTAAGAGGACTTGTGATCACCAATGGTTTGCAAGGCCATTGGCATGTCGTGAAATGCAAGTAAGTAAGACACACCCTAGCCGATTTTGCGTTGGGTACCAAGTCACTCCGGATCCGTTCTGTTAGTCCTCCGAGAGGCCTGTTCTGTTGGACCGGGAGCTGGGCTCGCTACACCCAAATAGATCTACCGCTCGAGTCCCTCGGGGTTCTAACTACCCATTCACATGATCTAAACCTCCTTACGTAATTCATACCGTGTATAAAGTACTTGTAAACAAAGTAACATGTATTCCACCCCCGCAGTTAAGTAAACTGAAAACAGTTAGAGAAAAGGGGGACATGAACTCACAGTGGATGCGTAAACTCTATCAAGCATCTCCTGATACTGTAAGCTGTGCAATGACCTACAAGTGCTAATTCTATTAGACGGACGGCCGTGCTTTAGCTTTACAGTTTATGTTTGCGGGAAATAGTTAGACAACTATTTCGTGTTACATTTTGTATATGCTTGATAGTTATTCTTCTTCCCAAGGATGGGGGATTTAATACATGTGCGTAATATTTTCCATCATTAAGTCTCACTTAACCTTTATATATATTCAACTCCAAAATGTATGTATTTATCCAAAATACGTTGTTAAGGTACGCGTTCATAAATATTTCCGTAATTGTGTAAGTTACGTTTTGACATGCAAGTGGTAATATAATTACCGGTGTAACTTATGTATTTATGGCGAAAGCGTTAGTATCCCTTTTGGAGTCGTTATCGTTCGTAAACATTATTTTTACTCTAAAAATAATATTTATGTGTTTCACAAAATAGTCATAAACAATGTGTGAAAATATATATTTATCACGTTAATATTTTGTGAAAATCCCACCTCCGAATATTTAGTAATTTAAGTCATGGCGAAATTTATGTTTTGAAATCATGTCAAAAATGATTCTAACACTTGTAATGTAAACAAGTTTAAGTGTTAGGTTTTTGGAAAAATTTCGCCAGAGTTTCCTCTGTAACTGGAGGTGGCCACGCTTTCAAGCGTATCATTTTCTTTTAATAATCAAATCAATCAACTTCTTTATTCAATCAAACAACTTCCGACAAATCAACTAGTCAATAAATATGTAAATTTGCATAGTCGCATGAACTTGTAGTTTTTCCGAATCTATATTATAAATCCCATTTATATATGTAGATCTTTATATAAAGTACTTTCAATCTTGTAAAAACCTCGTTTTTAGAGAAGTCCGACTTTGCAACTTCTAGTTATTTTTTCCCAAAAATATTCATTTTGTCGAAATATGCGTCACACAAGTGTTTACACACTTGTGTGTTGTAAGATCCGTTTCTTTAAAATACATGGTTCTTAAATGTGTGGTCCTTTGAAGATACCACTTGCGGATACGTAGATCCGCTAGTTTTAAACACCCTTTTACCGGTTAAAACACTTTTACACAAGTAAAATATTTCTTTACAAGTTCATGTCTCTAAAATGTGGTAGTGTTTCACTTTTAACCCTTGTATCTTTCAAAAACAAGCTTATGTGATGATACATGATTTTACAAAGTCGGGTTAAACGAAAATCCGAGCTACCACATTATAGATCGGGTCTAGATAAACACAAATTTCAAGTCCTACGACTTTTACACAAGTTACATGTCTTTAACCACCACTTTTATGATTTTACTAGACTTTATTGCATCATCTTTCAATATAACGAGATTCAACCGACAAATATCCTTTTAACCACTTTAGATGAGTGTAAAAAACAAGTTGTAAACAATATACCTCTAGCTCGGGGCTAGGGAAGAATCGTGACGAAAAACGCGTGGATAAAAGCCAACGGTTGAGGTCCTTCGTATTCCGCTTGCACCAAAGCTCCTTATACGTGATCTTGGATGTGTGTATGATGTTGGAATGATGAAGACAAGAGCCGAGAATATGATGGTGGTGAGGGTGGTGTTCGGCCGAGCTTAAGGTAGAGAGAAGGAGAGTGAAAGTTGTGGTGTTGATTAGTGATAATCTTCTAAGTGTCAAGTATGTTATTTATAGGAAAAATCAAAGTGCATTATCCATTGGTCATTGTGTCTACAAGATACTAGACAATTGAGATTAGCAAGATCATAAGTACAATTACATGTTCCCTAGATGGGGACGGTTTTAAAAGGGGGGGGGGGGGTCCCTAATCCGATTTCAACAAGTAGTTAGGGATTAGTTTATGTTAAACTTGGTTAAGTTAGGGATTAACCCAGTTAGTTATATGTTGCGTGTTATGACGGGTGTTAGGGTAATCAGGGACCCTAACTGGCTCAGAAAAGTAATCATAGTGAAAATACTAATATTTTCATGTTCCGGGTAAAGTCCGGGTGTTCGGTTGGATAGTAATCCGTTAAAGTGTTACAAAAGACTTTAAAGTGTCGTTATTACATTTTAGTGACACATTTTGTTTTCCCGACACTTTAGAAAGTGTCTAGTAATATTTTCTCATTTCTGGCACTTTTACTAGTCAGCTAGAAGCTGGTTAAATTGTTAAAGTGCTGTGTTTGGTACTTAAAGTACGTTTTTGGCACATCCGAAACAGTGTATCTTATCCCCTAGAGACGCGGTAACACAACCCTTATATCCTACACTCACTACCAGTGTAGCCAAAATATATGAGGCTCTTAACAGGCCTTAGAGGCAGTATCTGCCTGATGCTGGTTATATCAGCATGTTCACTGTGTATCCGTTTAGTGCTACTGTGCTTTTTGTGCATCATGTTTGTCACTAGGGTTCAGTATGTAATCAATGTAGTGACAGCAAATAAAGTATGATGCAAGTAAGTGTATGTATCAGTATGCAGGTAGCAGTTTATCAGCTAGTTCAATCAAGCACAGTAATCAAGTAGTAATTAATCATTAATTAAGTTGTACGGATACCTGGTTTTGTGCGGGTTGTCACATTATGATACTTACAACGGAGCAGAACTTCGCTATTTAGGGGGTATTATACCCGAGATTATGCCTACACTTAAAGAAATTCAAGATTTGAGAAAGAAATGAACAAGCAGACTGAAGATCCAAGGCCCTCTACTTATAGGGCCTAATTTTCATTTTTACGCGGCCCGCGTAAAGTATAACAAAGGGCTACGTGGCCCGCGTCAACGCTGGTCAACAGCGTAGCTGATCCGGGTCAGCTAGTAGGTTTGCCGGGTGTTTGGCCACGTAGCGGCCCAGGGTTTAGCCACATTTTACCTTGTCGCGGCCCGCGTAAGGGTTGAGGTGTGGCTTACGCGGCCCGCCTCAACTCTAAAAACTTCATTTTTAATTAATTTTAATAATATTTAAGGTATTCGGGGCCCGTTTTCACGTATGGGGTGTATTTTAAGACATATTGGGATATTTTAAAATTATATTAGGGTGTCGAAATTAATTCAAGGGTATCGGTTTTCTTTAGGGTTGTTATACCAAACTATAGTACTATCGTTGCTAAGGCAGGTAGACAGCAATCAATGTGTTAACATAACAAACAGGCATTCATCGAGTCACGTATAACATGCGGTAGCGGTTAGCGTATAAATAGTGTTTGCGTTGTGTGATTGATGTGATTTGAATATAGATAACGTATGTAACACCCAAAAGTGCGTAAAGCAAAAAGGGATCGAGTATACTCACAGATTGTGCTTAACAAGTAAACACTATCTTGGATTGAAGGGAGCGCTGGAGAGATTAGCCTGAACAGTTAACGATGATAGTAAAACGATAAGCGACGCGTAAAATGGTGTAAGTGATAAAGGGTCGGATGGTAGTCCGATCGGATGGCAATCTGATCGGGTGGCCGGTCGATCGGGTGGCAATCCGTTCGGATGGTCATCCGGTCGGATGGCCATTCGATTGGATTGTTACCTCGTTTGGCATGGATGTGTTTGTGTATGATGGTTTGCCTTTTGAAGTTTTCATTGTAGCATTTTGAAAACAGAGAAGTATCTCTACCTTTCAGGCCGGTCGATCGAACATTGGTCCGATCGGGCGACAATCCGTTCGGCGAGACATTTCTCAGAGAACAAGTTCACAGCAGTGTTGTCACACGATCGGATGGTCTATCGATCGGGGGGCAATCCGTTGGAACTGATTGTGCATTGAACATGTTGAAAATTGTTTAAGTGTTGAAGTCAAAACGTCACATAGTCGGATGGTCGTTCGTTCGGATGGCAATCCGATCGGACGACAATCCGTTCGACGTTCAAACTTTGAAAAGCTGAATTAATAGTTTAAGTGTGGGACCAAGGTGCAAGCTGAACGGGTGGCTGTCCGATCTAGTGGCAATCCGATCGGACGGCAATCCGTCCCAGTCGACCTGATCGACTTTACACTTGGTTGTTCCGATAGTTTTGCGGTTTTCTCGAGATGGTATGACAACGTGCCAAACAACAGAACCCTATCAACGCCCAGGTGACCCGATCAGGCAGAAATCACCCTAGTCTGGTCGGTCAGCGGTTCGAGACGACGGTTCGTGTTTAACCCGAGATCGGTGGTCTCGTAGATAGAACTCAGATCTTGAGCCAAAACATTACTTAGAAAAAGTAGAAGATCAGAACGAACTCCGATTCTATCGGTTTTGAGTGCATTGATTTTAAAAGAGTTGAAGGAAAGTTAGAAAACCAACTTTCAATCCTTTTCACCATGAATATGTTCAGATCTATGAAAGATCCTTGTTTATTCATGTGGAAATCGTTCAGATCTAAGTTGTTCTTGGTGGATTGAAGCCAAAACATGAAGTTCACAAGAACCCATGATGACATCATCCTAGAACACCTTAAATCTAGTGATTTCACGGTTAAAAGTTAAGATTCAAAAGATAAAAAGGTGAAGGAGTGCGTGTAGATCAAGAAAGTAAAAGATTTAGGTTGAAAACTTACAAGAATCGAGAGAAAGAAGCTTGGGAGTGCGGCTGGGTCGAGTGAGAGTTGTCACATCACAAATGATGTGACAGGTTGGTATTTATAGGGTTTCCCAAAAAGGAAAGTGTGAATGGATAGGGTGGGTCACCGATCGGATGACTGTCCGATCGGGTGGCAATCCGATCGGATGGCAATTCGATCGGATGGCCATCCGATCGAGTTGTCACTCGATCGAGTGGCTCTGACGTTTAGAGTCTTGGCGTTTTGTTTCGTGCGTTGAGTTTTGTGATGCATTGAGCGATGCGATAGAATTATTCATTAATCCCAACTACTATATCTAACATACAATCATCCTAATTAACTTGCGTTTAGCGTTTGCGATTCGATTGCGATAGCGTTGTGATTGTGTTTCGATTATCACCACAACATAAACATAAATAAACATGCACAAGTAACACATAAATAGCACACACACGTAAAACAATATCCAGAACACATAATTCGAGTTGCGAATGCGATTGCGATACGATAAGCGATAAAAAACGCGATATATAGCGATTAAACCTCGATTATTAATAAGTACTCCACATAATACAACTAACGTACATAAATAAACAGACTATCTACAAGTCAAATAAGTCATAACAGGAGTTGAGCAAGGAGTGACAGATCGCAATTAGCAATCTTTTCTTCCTTTGACTTCAATCTTGACTTTGACTTTCGAAACACGGGGTGTTACAGAGACGCCACTGGATGAAGATATCGATTATTTGGAGATTAAATAGCTACTACATTGAAGGGAATGAGGTGATTGATCTTTAGGTTAGAATGATGTAGAATTAAATTTCTAACTTTTTCTTTATCACCAATATATAATATCGTCTAAGTATCTCGTGTATTAAATTTTAAGATTTCACTTTACAACTCAATGTATTATATCGTCTTAACTCTTAATATCTCGCGTCTTAATATCATCTTCATATCGCGTGAAAATTACCTTTTTATCTATAATAATAATAAATATAGATAGTTGAATTAATGTCTTGTGTTAAATCTGTCTAAATATAGATATGGGTGTTTTATATTAAAACTTGAATTCAAGTAAAAAACGTTTTAACCATCACTAGTGCTCTAGTGGTGGCCACGGGTATTTAAGTTCCACCTTTGGTAGGCCCGAGTGAGTTTTTTCCTCCAGGTCTCAAGTTCGAGTTTGGGTGATAGGAGTTTTCTCATTAAAGGGTTTAAATTAGGGATCTATTGTGCGAGAGAGCTCTCTAGCGTAGACCCGATTAAAACAACGTATGCTAGACCTCCCAACATTCGCGAATAATTCACGTCAAAAACTTTTTAGACACAACTAAACTTTGATATTTCTTGTAATTATTATAAAGAATATATTTAGATTATCAACTCCTAATATAAACCAACTTGTTCTCCAAGTTTATTACCCCTATAAATAGTCCATGTATTCTATTGTGTATTACACACCCATTAATAATAAACATCTTTTCTCTCCCAATTATCTCTTCCCATCTTCTTGTTATTAGGCTTGTTCATAACACGTTATCAGCACGATTGCTTTGGATCACATATCATAAGGTATATCATATTGTCTAATTATTTCATCATTATTTATTTTTCTCTCATACATAATCTATATTGTAATCCGTACAATTTCGGGTTGTGTTAAAGACTTGTTTTTTCAACCAATTTAGATACATGTCGGGTTTTACAAGTTATTTTTTATTGCAGTCTTGATGCTACAAAGTTATTTTATTTTTATCACTAAAATATAGATATAATATATAGGAATTTCTGGAAGGATTTTTTTTTTTTTTACCCATCAGGCTATGCAATTGCAGAGCTTATTTGTTAACCATCTCCATTAAAAATACTAGTAGTAAACCCGCGCGTTGCGGCGGAGTCAACAATACGAGGCGGGAACATAATTCAAACATTAAAACGGCAAAGAATCATATGTTCGCTACTAAAGTTTTTTTATTGTATGTATTATTTTGACCCGTGTATGTGCTCGCCCAGTTCACTCGATTCGATGAACATATCCTGCAGCACTTACTAGCATATCAAAATTTATGACCGTTGACCCACGCCTCGCCTTTCTCCATTCCCGTGAAGGCTATTGCAATTGGATTATCATCCGAAGAAGCATCGAAATTCGCCTGTTTCAAAAACTTTAATGTTAGACATATAGAATTAATGTTGATGTTTGACTTTTCGGTTTGACTTTGATATTACCTTGTACCAAGTGAAAGGTTTGACTTTTCGTCTGTTTCAACATACTTTAATGCTACGAGACCTGATCTCCACATTATCCGACTACATGAAAACCATCTTATTATTTTAATAACAATAGTATTTATAATCATTTTCGAATGACTTGAAGACAAACACTATGAATACCCTTGTTATTTTGTTATGTATTTAAGGTTATACTTGATAAAACGTTTTATTTAATACAAATTTAATTATTTGTTTGATATTTTATCTTTTAACTTGATATTTTAGATATAAAAAAATATAGGGTAGGTCTCAGTTTAATAAAAAATGCTATAGATCAGTGTCTTCATAATGTAGCCTTAAATACATTGTAGGAGATATTGAATTACTGACCTCAAATATTATCAAACAGTTTCAAAGTTATGGATGAAGGAGACCTTGTTACTTATACTTTTAAGTAGCACAAAAATAGAAAAGAAAAATCAATCCCAATTTTTGCACAAATGGACTTTGGTACTGAAATTATTACAATAAAAAATTCTGGAGCTGCTATATTTCTCAATAGTCTTACAAAATCATGGAAGAACAAAATCTCAGTCAGAGCCTTCACCTGAATCCTCTGAAACTGAACCATCAACCATCTTTTCTAGTGAACCCGTATCACCAGCTTCTGCAACTGTATGCAACCGAAGCTTTTCAGCGTCCTCACTGCCAAATTTCATTAGCCAAGTGATTAAACACTTGTTAGTTCCACAACTCAGAGGTGGCAATTTTAATCTGTTTACTATGCAGTTGATATCGGTGAAATATTGGTTATCGGTCCCATGTAAAATATCGGTGTCAAAGTACCGATATTATCGGCGATATTGACTGATATAACCCATATATCACCGATATTTGACCGATATATACTGAATAGTTTGTTAAATTGCTATATATACAAATTCTGCATGATATTAAAATTACCGATATCCCACCGATATCTCACCAAGATAACCTATATCTCAAATATCGGTCCTTGACTATCCGATATTTAACCGCATTAACTGCATAGCCTGTTTAATAGTCGATTTAATCTTATCTCTATTCTCTAGGGCTCAAATGGGTCATAAGTTAAATTAAAGGACTAAAGTAAAAAGAAAACAGGGTGAACAGGTCTAAGTTGTCCAAACTGTGTTTGAATACATAGAAACCTTCTATTTGCTTTATTCAAGAAAGTTTAATTGTTTTTGTTTTGCAATCATGTTTAGCACAATATATATATTTTTTATAAAATTCAAAAGAATGAGTAACTTGGTTTGCTGGCTGGGCCCACACCAACCCGTTTGACCCGACCCTAGTTTATTGTTACGCAGCCTGCCCATTTGGCAACCCTTATGGGAATGGGATGTGAAGTGAAAGAAGCAGAGTGTATATGGGAAGATTCCAAATACAAAGGGTAAAAAGGTAATATACTCTAAAAAGAAAGATGCTTACTCTACAGCACCAAATATTTCTTTCACTATCAAGGAGCCGTCTCTTGCAGAGAACTCCAGCTGCTGGTAACAGTGTAAAGTGAGTGCAGAACCAAGACTCCAGTAATTCACATTGCAAATGCAGAACCAAAAGAAACTGATCCTGAAAAACCTTTCAAAAACACAAATTTTATAGATTAACAATCAATGATGATACCTGTGACGGTCCCGGTCCCTCTCCCAGCCATATTCTCGGTCTCTTTCGTAATTGTAATCCCGATCACGCTCTCTTTCCCGACCCCTATCCCTCTCACGACTTCTGCTCCTACGTCTGTTCTTGCTGCTTTCTCTTTCCTCCCTTCTGTCTCTGCTTCTTTCTCTTCTATCTTTATCACTCATTCCTGCTAAAAGAAAACAAGAACATTTTTTAGGTTCTTCACGTACTGATTAAAGTTAAATGTATATTGATTGTGCACATAATAGGGTTATGTAAGAGTTAGATACCTAATTAGGGTTATGTAAGAGTTAGATACCTAATTAGTATAACATGCCCCCCACAAACTAAGAAAAATAAAAAAACGTATATACGGACGACAGTACCTAGCTCCTCAACCTCCCAGCCTGCCCGCCCAGTTCCGGGTAGCACCTGACCAGCTTCAGTTTGTTGCGCCTTGACACGAAACTTCTTCTTCAAGTTTCTAAATTTGTCATACATCTCACCATCATCCTGAAATTTGCAGGGTAAAAACATGCACATGCAAAAAACGATAAAAGTCTGTAACTTGACAAAAAAGATCTTACTTCTTCAGCTTCCCGTCTTCGACGCTTTGTTTCCTCTAATTCTTCTTTATCAAGTTCTTTGTACCTACCAGCACGCCCTCCTCTACATACACAAACCACATATATCACATATGATATATCAAACATGTGATGGTAAAAGAAACTGTTTTGGTTCATTTAAAATACCTCACACCCCCTCCACTAACACCGGGCTTATTCGTGTTGCAGATGTTGCATTTTAATCGCTTTGCCCAGTTGATGTCTGTAACTTGACAAAAAAGATCTTACTTCTTCAGCTTCCCGTCTTCGACGCTTTGTTTCCTTTAATTCTTCTTTGTCAAGTTCTTTGTACCTACCAGCGGTCCAGCACGCCCTCCTCTACATACACAAACCACATATATCACATATGATATATCAAACATGTGATGGTAAAAGAAACTATTTTGGTTCATTTAAAATACCTCACACCCCCTTCACTAACACCGGGCTTATTCGTGTTGCAGATGTTGCATTTTAATCGCTTTGCCCGGTTGATGTTAGCACACCTGGAGCCATATTTTAAGCATTTATGTACTTGTAACATACTTGAAAACAATGTTTTAACAGTTAACTGCTCATGTACTTACATTGGACAAGACCAATCATTAGGACCAAACAGACCAGTAGGACCACCAACTCCACCTCGCCCGCCACCTGAATCAGAACCACCACGACCCCTACCCCGACCACCGCCGCCTGCACCACCACCACCCGCTCCAGCATGCCTTGCACTTCCACAACGGTTGCATACACCACGAAATGCAAAGTTTACATTCGAACAACTGGTACCAAAACATCTTTAACGATTCGCCTTGAAATATCATTCACAATTTCAGCAACTTGAGAATCATCCAACATTGCTGCTTTCCAGAGTTGAATCAATGCTGCAACCAGTTGTGGGTTGAACGGTTTTTCATTTAAAGCATATCGGACGTATTTACACAAAATTTCTCCTGTGCTGAAGCCTGACTGCATATAGAATAAAAGATATCAAAAACTCAATTCTCTTTACTGGATCTGATTAATAAAGAAACTAAAATATCATTGAGAGATATCGATGTATGCAGAATGTAGAAACCGAAATTAAAAGATAACAAGATATACATGGTTGAATGTCTATCACCTTCTGTGTCAGTAGCTTTAGAACAAGTAATGAAATGAAAATTACCTTGCAAATGCTTCTGCATCTCAAAATCACAACTTTAAATTAACCAACAGTCAATCGGATAATATTTATAATATGCTATTACATCTCAATTAATAATCAAAATTGGATACCTTGTAACCCTGGTGCCGGAAAAATTCTTTGCCGACTTCGCCCATACCAACCACCATGAAATGTGTCTGAGTTACCGGACCTAAGAACATCGTGTGCAACCATATGAGAATTACGTGTAGAAGGGTTGACATAAAACACGTATGCGAAAAATTGATTTAATCCTTGCCTGAATCGTGGAGAAGAAGGGTATTGTTCTTGTCAAAAAACCCAATTGGGAAATGATGCTGTCAACCTTCAACAATCAGGCAATCATAGAAGAATACATAAATCAAAACTGGCAATGTTACCGAACCCAGATCCAATGTAAATCAAAAAACAAGTAAAACAAAAAACATAATGATGTGTAGAACCTAATCAACTGGAAAAACTAAAATTGAAGGCTTACTATCCTTCGGTCACCGAAAAATAGTCGAAGCTCCAATACCGACATTGTCATCACCTTCCTGATTATTCATAAAAACAATATTCTTAGGATGATGATATCTGATTCCCCTGTTCTAAAACACAAACCCTAAAATGCACAAATGAGATATGAATTGAAGTTGTTTGAAGGAACTGAATCGACCTGATAGGCTTCAAATGCCCTAGGCTGAGTATCGTCACTTGAGTGCTATCCCCGTGTATCTCCCATTACCCTCATCTCCTGAGCTGTAAGAAACCCTAATCGAACACCCTTGCTTGTTGTGGGAGCCGGACCCCCTCTCTTAATTCCTGATCTTCATCCTCCTCCCTCTTTCGATTTCTCCTTATGACTCTCTGTCTCTTCACTTTCGTGGTCACGAAATCGCCTACCTGATTTCAATGACGACTTATTAAGACGGTGGATTGCTATAAACGGACAAGGCCATTGAAGCCGAAACGATTGATTGCATAGATTGTTGATGACATTTACTGCAGAAAGTAATTATCGCATTGAAGAGGACCATTGAGTTGAATAAACTGATGATAACATTCCTTAGGGTTTCATTTCATATCTCATAGGGGCGATACAGGGTGAGCAGGGTAGAATGGGAAGAAAAATGTAAAAAGATAGGGTTTTTGTTTGTGACTTTTAATCTCCCGTCTTACAAATTGTGTAGTAAATTACTAATATGGACATGGGAAATGCTTATATATAGTATATAGATATAGATTTATCCACCCGAAAGTTTATATTCATAGTTTCAAATCATTGCGAATTGATATACGTGAATTGAATTGATATGGTGGTTACATCAAAACAAATATTTAATGTTTTTGTTAAAATTTTAATATTAGAAAATAGTAAAAGAAAGAAGGCGTAAAAGTTTTATCGATGCTTTTAATGGCGCTTTTATGTGTTCTTACTTTCAATTTTTCAGTCAGTTCTATTTACTCAACGTCAACATACAATGACTCAATTTTTTTTTGATTTTAGTGTGCTTCTTAAAAACTAAAACTTATATGCTATGTAATATGATTTTCAACATAAAAAACAAAGAAGAATTACCATTTTTTTTTATATATTTGTTGTATATATACCACAAGATTATACGATATGTTATTCTGGTATGAACAAATACAAATAAAAATCATAATTGACCTTATTTAAATATAATTGCTTCATATTGGATGCTTGTATAGCTTCAAATTTGTGCACATTGTTATGTAAAAATTTTACAGTAAAATAATTGAATTGAATGAATAGTAGTTATGATGAATTTAGAAGTTAGAACTGTTTGTCGGCCTATATTTTGGTTATCTAAATTAGTTGTTAAGTACTTTAACTTCAGTAAGAATTCTCATATTGTTAAACCATATTTTCTTATATTATTACTATAACACGGGGTTTAATATTAGGGCCTTCTTAATATTATATGTATAATTTTTTCTTTTATTAAAATATAACGTTAACCAAATCTTGAAAAGTTTTATATTTATTGGTTTACACTTCGAATAACATACATTAATGCATGTGTTTTGTTTTTTTTTTAATATAGTTCTACCATGACAAATCTTGCAAAGCTTGAATTTATGGCTTTAGATATTACTGGGAAAAACTATTTGTTATGGGTATTGGATGCTGAAATACATTTGAATGCAAGTAATCTGGGTGAAACAATTAAAGAAGGAAATAAAGCAAATACCCAAGATAAGGCAAAAGCCATGATCTTTTTACGCCATCATATTCATGAGGGTTTGAAAAGTGAGTACCTCACTATCAAGGATCCACTTGTCCTTTGGACCAACCTGAAAGAAAGGTATGACCACCAGAAAACGGTAATATTACCAAGAGCTCGTTACGAGTGGATCAATTTATGGTTGCAAGACTTTAAGTCTATAAGTGAGTACAACTCGGCAATGTTTAGAATCACATCACAATTGATTCTATGTGGTGAAAATATTACTGATAAGGAAATGTTGGAAAAAACATTCTTAACCTTTCACCCCTCGAATATGATACTGCAACAACAATATCGTGAAAGGGGTTTCACTAAATATAGTGAGTTAATATCATGTTTGCTTGTGGCCGAGCAAAACAATGAGCTCTTAATGAAAAATCATGAGACTCGTCCGGTTGGAGCAACCCCAATCCCTAAAGCTAATGTGGCAACATATAATGGCCAAAGTGAAAGTTACGGACGTGGTCGAGGTTATCATCGTGGCCATGGTCGTAGTCATGGCCGTGGTCGTGGTCATGGTCGTGGACGTGGCCGAGGGAAATTATCATAATGTTCAGTTTAAAAACAAAGGGACCCACCAAAAGTGGCATAATAATGAAAATAAATCCAGCGATGAAAAAAAATAAAAAGAAGGTGGGATCTTCATCGAATGCATGTTACCGATGTGGAAGTAACAATCATTGGTCGAAGACTTGTCGTACGACCAAACACTTGGTGGAACTTTATCAACAATCCATCAAAGACAAAGCAAAAGAAATAGAGACAAATTTTACATATGAGGTTGCAAATGTTGATAAAGACCATAATGATACAACTAATCTGGATTATGATGATTTCCTTATTGAGCCAACTAACTTGGATTCTGGTGATATCGTGGCTGATACAACCCAGTTGGATGCTTTCAATTTTCCTTACATATGAATTATTAGTTTTTAAGTGATGTTATTTCCTTCATTTCTTTAAGACATTTTGTTTGAATATTTTGTTTTGTTTTTGATGCATATGAAACCTTTTGGGATTTGTTACGTTTGAAGCATGTTAGACATTTTATTTATATGATTTTGTTTTTGTTTTGAAGCATATGGAGTGTTTAACTAAAATCCCTATTAATGGAGAAGATATATGTCTAATAGACAGCACATCAACGCATACAATTCTTAAGAAAAAGAATTATTTCTCTACTTTAACCATGAAAAAGGCAAATGTTGGTACTATATCTGGTAAATCAAAATTAATTGAAGGCTTTGGAGAAGCTTTTGTAGTGTTGCCAGGTGGAACACCATTTAAAATAACCAAAGCGTTATTGTCCCCAATGTCTCAAAGAAATCTAATATGTTTTAAAGATGTTCGTTTAAACGGATATCATCTTGAGACTACATCTGAGGGACATAATGAGTACCTTCATATCACAAATATAAGTTCGGGTAAAAAGCATGTGTTAGAAAAGTTGCCCGCACTTGCCTATGGTTTGTATTATACTAAAATTAATGCAATCGAATCAAATGCAGTCATAAACAAGAAGTTTATCGACCAAGAAAATTTTATCATATGGCATGACCGGTTAGGCCATCCTGGATCAACAATGATGCGAAAAATTATAGAAAATTCAGTTGGGCATTCTTTGAAGAATCAGAAAATTCTTCAGTCCAAGGATATTACATGTGTTGCATGTTCACAAGGGAAGTTGATTACTCGCCCATCACCAATGAAGGTGGGGACTGAATCCCTGATTTTCTTGGAAAGAATACATGGGGATATTTATGGACCAATACATCCTCCTAGTGGACCATTTAGATGCTTTATGGTCTTAATTGATGCATCAACTAGATGGTCACACGTGTTGTTATGGGTGAAATTCTGAGCTCATATCCCGGATAATATCTTAAATTATATCTTGCTTATCTGATATATGGATGCTGATTCAAGATATTGGTAACATCCTGAATGGTATCCTGAGGATTACTAACGGATTATGTGCAGGAATGCGAGTCCAAGCTGGTAACGTTCACGAGGACCCTTTCCCCGGAAGACTCGGTCTTAGTTGTTCAAAGGAGGACGTTGAACCCGCTTTACCTGGTCTCCAACGGCTACGAAGGAATATTCGAAGGCATCCCATATTTATAGGAGATTTTGTTTTCGTTTACTAGATATAAATAGGTGGATAAGTCAGATCGAATAGGACATCACAACAACACTCACTACTCTCTCACACTTGTTCTCTCGCAACTTTCACTTTCACATAAAGCATTGTAACACTTAGTGATCTGATCAATATCCTGCATTGTATCCTGACGTTTAAAGCAATAAGAAGAACAAGGCAGCAGCGATTGTCAGCTCCCGAGGTTTTATGTCGGCGATCTAGATTGATTAAGGGCTTTCCTCGTATATCTCGTGTCACCCCCTTTACTTTTTGCTCATAGTTTGATCGTAGATACAGCTCAATATCCTGAGCCGTATCCTGAAAACTGCTTTTATAAACAACTTGATCAGTACAATTTCAACACACATTTCTAGCACACTACCTCACCTAACTAATTTGATCACTTAATTTCTTCGGTAATTTTTGACCAAAACAATTTGGCGCCCACCGTGGGGCAAGTGGTGCTGTCTTTGTTAAAAATTTTTGAAAAATCATTACTTGGTTTTCTATTCTTAAAACTTTTTGCCACATTATTTACAATGGCCTCGAGATCAAACGTGAGCTCTTCCACCGTGTCTGCTACAACCTCTGCAACAGTTGGTTCCATGCTTCCACCACCTCCTCCGAGGATGCCAACCTCTTCACAAGGAACTGAAAGTCATGTGGCTCGGGATATTATCCCTACTCGGAGCACTCAGGGATCTGGTCCTGTTTTGGCTTGTAATTATGAAATTCTAACCTTGTTTGGTAGTATACATGAACAAATGAGGCAGCAACAGGAAACAAACCAAATGCTGATAAGAGAAATACAACTCTTGAAATCTAGTTCAAGCAGGCCCGCTGAGGATATTGTTACTCCTCTACAGCCCAGAACTTTAAACTTCAGTTCGGCCGTATATACTGAGGATAACAGGGGAAATATTGTGCCTAGCCATCCTCAGAATCGGACTCCTGAAATACCCTCCTCGGTCACGATGTCAACTGTGAGGAGCTCAGGATATGCTTCAGGATATGGCCGAAATCCTCAGACTGGTAACGCGTCAAATAATAATAATATTCTTGCTACTAACAATAGTGGATTTTTGCAGGATGCAGGTATGACGTCAACATTTACTAGGGAGCTTCAGAAATTGAAGGACATGATATCCAGTGTACCTGGGGTGGTCCAACCAATTCCGGAAGTGTCCCAAGACAGCCACAGGATATCTCGGTTTGCATATCCTATTTGTGATGCTGAAATCCCAAAAAGATTTCAAACCCCCAACATGAAGCTCTATGATGGGAGTACGGATCCTGAAGAGCATATTGCTCAGTATAGGGAAAGAATGGAGATCAACCCTATCCCTCCAGACCTCAAGGAAGCATGCCTATGCAAGGGTTTTGGTTCTACCTTAACAGGATCAGCCTTAAAATGGCTCTTAAACGTTCCTCCTCATTCAATTACATCATTTGCTCATTTAGTTAATCTGTTTAATAGTCAGTTTTCTTGTAGTAGAAGTTTTGAAAAACTAACAAGTGATCTCTACAGGATAACTCAGGGACCTCAGGAATCCTTGAGAGATTATGTGAACAAGTTTAGCCGAGAATCCTTAGACATTCCACATCTTGATGTTGCAACAGCTGTGCAAGCTTTCAAGATGGGGCTGCAAAAAGATTCTCAATTTTACCAAGATCTTGTAATGAACCCATGCAGGAACTTGGATGAAGCTCGAAACAGGGCACTAAGATATATTCTACTAGAGGATGACAAGAAGATGCAAGAGAGGATGAACTCGTCCACCACTTACGAGTCAACCAATAGGAAGTCAGAATCCTCGTTTAAACCATATCGCTCTAAGCCGTATGGCAGAAACGACAGCAAGAAAGTGAATGCTGTTGAAGATGAGGATCCTGAGGAATATCCTGAACTATCTGAATATTGTTTTTCTGTTAACATACCTGAAATGATGTATGCTATGCAGGGTCTAGGAGACAAAGCCAGGTGGCCTCGGAAAAATCAACAAAAAGCTGATTGGAAGGATAAATCCAAATGGTGTGCCTTCCATGAAGATTTCGAACATGTGACTGAAGATTGCATTGCTCTAAGAAAAGAAATAAGTTATCTTCTGAGCAAGGGATACCTGAAGGACCTCCTAGGAAGAAAGAAAAATAAGGGTCAGGATACTGAGAAGGATCCTGAACGAGCAACATCACCTCCTGCGGATGCCAAGATAATCAACTTTATTTCAGGAGGGTCCGACATTTGTGGGACTTCGTATTCTGCGGCCAAGAGACATGCAAAGGAAGCTGAGGCCGAAAGAGGAGACAAACCAGCCAGGATGACTACCCTCACAACCGATAAAGTGATCACTTTCGACAGTGATGACAGGGATACTGTCCAGGATCCTCACCATGATGCTCTAGTAATAACATTATATGTGGCTAACCATTTTGTACGCAGGATATTGGTGGATAATGGCAGCTCCGTCAACATAATCCAACTAGAAACTCTGAAAAGAAAGAATGTATCTCCAATGGATATCACTTCAAAATCCACCGTGCTTGTTGGATTCAGTGGAGATGCTAGGAACACAGCGGGAGAGATAAAGTTACCGGTATATGTTGAAGGGGTCAACTCAATACAACGTTTCTGTGTGATGGACTCCCTATCCTACTATAACATCATACTAGGCAGGCCATGGATCCATGATATGAAGGCTGTGCCATCAACTTATCATCAATGCATCAAGATCCCTACCCCTTGGGGGGTTGTCAAGGTTGATAGTGATCAGCAGGAGGCGAAGGAATGTTACTCATCCTCAATGAAATCTTCAACCAAGCCTGATGCAGCATAGCAATTAAAGATGCGGGCTCAGGATATCATGGAGGCTTCAGAACAGGATATGAAGAAAGTTATCCTGGATCAGGATAATCCGGATATCTCGGTGCTCGTAGGAACCAATATCCCTCAGGATATTGAAGAACAGTTAACTAACTTTTTGAAGTGCAGGATGTCGACATTCGCGTGGAAGCACGAGGATATGACAGGCATTTCCAAAGATATTATAACACATAAGCTCGGTATCGATAAATCATTCAAACCTATTCAACAAAAGAGAAGGAAGTTTGCTCCGGAACGAAATATGATCATTCAAGAAGAAGTAGAGAGACTATTGAAATCTAAAATGAACAGAGAAGTCAAGTTTCCAAGATGGCTAGCAAATGTGGTCGTGGTACAGAAGAAAAATGGGAAATGGAGAGTCTGTGTAGATTACACAGACTTGAACAAGGCTTGTCCAAAAGATCCATTTCCTCTTCCTCACATTGATGCAATGGTGGATGCTACTGCCGGCCATAAGATGTTAACCTTCATGGATGCATCCTCAGGATTTTAGCAGATTCAAATGGAACCTTCGGACCAAGAGGATACTGCCTTCATGACACCAACATGTATTTATTGTTACACTGCTATGCCTTTTGGTTTGAAAAATGCAGGTGCAACGTACCAGAGATTGGTGAACATGATGTTTAAAGACAAGCTGGGGGACACCATGGAGGTATACATTGATGATATGATGGTAAAATCTAAGAAGGCTGAGGATCACCTCCAGGATATTAAGGGAGCATTTGATATCCTGGATCAATATAACATGAAGCTAAATCCTGCTAAGTGCCATTTCGGAGTGGGGGCAGGAAAGTTTTTAGGATATATGGTGACTAAAAGAGGAATAGAGGCAAGCCCGGAGAAGATTAAAGCTATCTTGGATATCAAATCACCTTCAAATATGAAGGATGTTCAACGATTAACAGGGCGAGTAGCAGCATTGAACAGGTTTATCTCAAGATCCTCCGAAAAATGCAAGGAATTTTACGATATCCTGAAGAAAAACAAGAAGTTCGAATGGGGAAAGAAGCATGAAGCTGCCTTGCAGGAGTTGAAGCAGTATCTTTCAACTGCACCTCTATTGATGAAGCCTGAGGATGGTGAACCATTATCCCTGTATCTTGCAGTATCAGGGAATGCCGTAAGTGTTGTTCTTGTAAAGGATCATAAAGGTCAGCAGTATCCTATCTATTATGTTAGTAGAAGTTTATTAGATGCTGAAACTAGATATTCTCATTTAGAAAAGTTAATATTGGCTTTAGTTATGGCATCGACAAAGCTTAGACATTACTTTGAGACACATAGGATACATGTTAAAAACCAATTATCCTGTTAAAAATGTGCTTAGGAAACCTGAAATGTCAGGCAGGATGGCTAAGTGGTCAGTGAAGTTAAGTGCTTATGACTTAGTATACGAACCTAGAAATGCCATAAAATCACAGGCCCTAGCTGACTTTGTGGCTGATTTCAGTAGTGACATTCAGGATGAGGTAGACCTAGAAGTCCAACAGTTAGGAGAATCCTCAGGATCCTGGACATTATATACTGATGGAGAATCTAATGTTAGAGGAGTAGGATTGGGAATAATACTAAAATCGCCACAGGGGGACATATTACCCCAGGCTATTAGGTGTGAATTTCCTACTACTAATAATGAAGCAGAATACAAGGCTTTAATTGCAGGATTAGAGTTGGCTAAGAATATGAATATCAAGAATTTGCCAGTATATGTTGACTCCTTGTTAATCACTAATCATTTTAATGGATCCTATGCAGTTAAAGGTGAGAAGTTAGTCGAATACCTTGATATTCTCAAAAAAATTAGCAGGATATTTTGATGTTTTTACACTTGAACAGGTACCAAGAGAAAATAATGCTGAAGCGGATGCCTTGGCAAACTTAGGATCATCAGTCAGGATACCACAGGGAACCCAAATACCGATACTTCATATCCTGTATCCTGCTGTGGATTCCTTCAAAGCTCAGGATAAGGAGGTAACAAGCATCCAGGATCCTGGTCATGATCCTGATAAGGATGATGAATCCTGGATGGCTCCAGTCATAAGATATCTCAAGGAAGGACACATCCCTAAAGACGAAAATCCTAAGGCGTTCAGGATGAAGGTATCGCGATTCACCATTATAAATAATGTTTTATATAGAAAATATCTTTCAGTTCCATACCTGAGATGCTTAAAGGATCCTGAAACTAAGGAAGTGCTCCAAGATATACATGAAGGGGATTGTGGTAACCACACTGGGGGCAGGTCATTATTCTCAAAAGTATTAAGAACAGGATACTATTGGCCGACAATGAAAAAAGATGCTACAGAATATGCTCGAAGATGTGATGCATGTCAAAGGCACAGTAACATCCTACATCAACCAGCTGAACCACTATATCCTATAGCTTCCCCTTGGCCATTTATGAAATGGGGGATGGACATAGTGGGGAAATTACCAAAAGCTCCGGGAGGAAAAGTGTTCATGCTGGCAATGACTGATTATTTATCTAAGTGGGTTGAAGCTAAAGCATTTGTTCAAGTTAGAGACCAAGAAGTAGTATCCTTCATAAAGAGGAATATCCTGACCAGGTTCGGAGTACCAGCTGAAATCATTTGTGACAATGGATCCCAGTTTATAAGCAAGAGGACTACTGACTTTTGCAAGAGTTGGGGAATCAAAATGATCACATCTACTCCGGTACATCCTCAAGCAAATGGGCAAGCCGAATCCTCAAACAAGATAATCGTGAACAACTTAAAGAAGAGACTAGGGGCTAAGAAAGGAAGATGGGCAGATGAACTACCCTTTGTTTTGTGGGCTGATAGAACAACGGTAAAAAATGCAACTGGTCAGACTCCGTTTTCCTTGGTATTTGGAGCAGAAGCAGTGATCCCAACAGAAATGGTGATACCTACGGCAAGATCTGAACTCCGGGATCCTAAGCGGAATCCTGAAACTTTATGTCAAGACTTGGACATTGTAGACGAAACGGGAGATGCAGCAAGGCTAAGGATGGCAACGTATCAACAGAGGATATCCAGAGCATATAACAAGAATATAAGGACTAGAAGATTTCAAGTTGGTGATTGGGTGCTAAGAAAGGCTTTTCAAAATACCACTAATCCTACCGATGGAAAGTTGGCTCCAAAGTGGGAAGGACCATATGAGGTTCAGTCAGAATCAGGAAAAGGAGCATATCGACTCAGGAGTGTTAGGGGAGGATTTTCCAATGATCAGTGATCCTCATTTACTGTTGGGCTTAGTGATCCTCAATTCTGTCTGAATTAGTGATCCTCAGAAAGTATTGTAGGATCAGGATCATGGATCATCATAAGGATCCTTATACTAACGATTGTCTACTTTGAATATGAAGTTGTTTTGTAGGAGTACGAGCTTGGACTTGGTCTTGGCGATATTCCTGGAGCATATTCCATATTTATTCCGCACGTGCATGACTGAAGTGGACGTTATGGAAGTCGTGGAGGACTTGCACAATAGTCGGACAGTTTGTTAGCTTAGATATTTTTCCATTTTTAAAAGGGGATAACGAGCTAAATAAAAACACTTGGCTATTTTTAGCTTAACGCATACACTCGCAACTGCTCATACCAGCTCTTGACAATTCACTTGGCGATTACACACTTTTTTGCACATTACACTATAGTGATCCTTGTAACTAGCTCGCTATCATCCGAAGTTGTAATACATTTCTTGTTTAATCTGAGTTGGTGATCGGTAGTTTCCATCACCCGAGGTTTTTTATGCCAGAGATCATTCATTGATCATGGAGTTTTTCCTCGTATAAATCTTTGTATCACTTGTTCGTTACATTTCTGAGTGATCCTTAGCATTGTTTATTGATTCAAGCATCACACCTCACAACAGAAAGTTTGGTTGCATTATCACCGCTTGATTTTTGACCAAAACAGTTTGGCGCCGACCGTGGGGCAATTGGTGCTTCGTTCTTGAGAAATTATTGTTTTGGTGATCATCTCGGTTCGTTACAATCAAGCAAATGGCTTCCTCAACAAAGAATACATCAAGTTCTATGCCGGCAATCAGTTCTTCACAAGGCGTTCCTCCTTTGCCTCCACCACCTTCTGGATCCCAGAAGAATGCTGAGAATGCTGCGAAGAGACAAACCCCCATTTTCTCAAAACCACCAACTTCTTCTGTTTCCTCTAATCCTACCACTAATGACCTTTTTACTCTGATTTTGCAGATGAGGGATCGCATGCAAGAGCAGGATAAAACCAATGAACGGATCCTCCAAGAGATTGGTGATATCAAGAAACAGAAGAAATTAGTGGAGGATCACTCTCCTCTGATACCAAGGTCATTGGATTTCGATACTCCAGTTGTAACTACCCTACAATCGGCAGTTCCGGGCATCCAATATCAAAGTGGTCCATCAGAAAGGCGTTATGGAACAACACCTATGAGTCAGGCATTTGGCTTTCACTTCCAGCCTCAAGGATCCTCTTCTCAACCATCGGGATCCTCTTCTCAGCATCAAGGATTCTACTTCAGCTCAGGGGGATATTTGGGAAAGTATCCGATTCAAGGATCCTCCCAGGTTCAAGGATCCTCCATGGCTTCAGGATCCTCCCAGGTTCAAGGATCCTCTATGGCTCCAGGATCCTCCCGGTTTCTAGGATCCTCTCTGTCCCAAGGATCCTTTCAGGTTCAAGGATCATCTCAGCTTCAAGGATCCAACATCTTTCAGGATCAGGGATTCTTAAGAAGTATGCAACCCCCGAGCACCGATGTTCATCAAGGAGACTTCATACTAATGTAGACCATTGCTTCATCTGGTCCTTCGATCATACCAGAACCCCGTCAATACGGATTCACATCCGCAATTCCAAACATGAATCCTCCGGGAGGTAACACTTTTAATAATTCATATAACACTAAACATGGCTCAGTGCAGGATACAGGTATCAATCAGGCTATGGCTAGGGAATTACAGAAGCTTAAGGATATGATATCCAGTGTACCAGGAGTGGTTAAACCCATTCCTGAAATTGCAGATGGTAGCCATAGGATATCTCGTTTTGCAGCACCCTTATGTGATGCTGAGATACCCAAAAGGTTCCAGATACCATCTATGAAGCTGTATGATGGTTCAACAGATCCAGAAGAGCATGTAGCTCAGTACAGGGAGAGGATGGAGATCAATCCAATTCCTGAGAGGTTAAAAGAAGCATGTCTATGCAAGGGATTTGGATCCACACTCACGGGATCTGCTCTTAACTGGCTGCTAAGTCTTCCCCCTTACTCTATTACTTCATTTGCTAATCTAGTTAATTTGTTTAATAGGCAATTCTCTTGTAGTAGAAAATTTGAACGATTAACTAGTGATCTATATAGGGTAACACAAGGTCAAAATGAATCACTTAGAGATTATATCACTAAGTTTAGTAAAGAATCCTTAGATATTCCTAACCTAGATATAGCTACGGCTGTAGAAGCCTTCAAAATGGGATTGCTTAGGGATTCATTGTTCTATGATGATCTTGTTATGACACCATGCAGGAATCTTGATGAAGTAAGAACCAGGGCCCTTAGGTTCATCCGCCTAGTGGATGACAAAAGGATCCAGGATAGATTGACAGGATCCTCAAAACAGGAGAAGCAAGGATCCTACTTCAGGAACAACAAATCAAAATCCTACAACAAATCTGATAACCAGAACGTGCTTGCAGTGGAACAAGAAGAGGATGATGAGGATTATCCTCCTATTTCTGAATACTGTTTTTCTGTTGATAACAATGAACTAATCCTTGCAATGCAGAATCTAGGTGAGAAAGCTAGGTGGCCGAGAAAAAGTGATAAACCAGCTGCTACAAAGGATAAGTCCAAGTGGTGTGCATATCATGAGGATTTCGGGCATCTCACTGAAGAGTGTATTGCACTAAGAAAGGAAATTGGTTACCTGTTAAGCAAGGGGCATTTGAAGGAGCTTTTGGGACGAAAAAAGTCAAGGATCCAGGATCCTGAAAGGATCCCGCAAAGGGCTCCTGCTCCTCCAGCAGATGCACAAGTTATAAACTTCATATCCGGTGGATCAGACATTTGTGGTACTTCCTTTTCAGTAGCCAAAAGACATGCCAAGGAAACCAAGATGGATACTGGAGACAGACCCGTCCGGACCTCCGTTGTTACCCAGGATAAAGTCATAACCTTTGATGAGGATGATCGTGTTGATGTCCAGGATCCTCATCATGATGGTCTTGTAATTACATTGTTTATTTCTAACCACTTTGTTCGCAGGATCCTAATCGATGGAGGAAGCTCTGTGAACATCATTCAGCTTGATGTCCTCAAGAAAATGAATATCCCGGAGTCTGATATTGTCCCAAGATCCTCAGTACTTGTGGGATTCAGTGGAGAAACTAAGAATACATTGGGGGACATCAAACTCCCAATCTATATTGAAGGATTGCATTCTTATCAAAAATTTTGTGTTATAGATTGCTTATCTTGTTGCAATGTTATCCTTGGCAGGCCATGGATACATGATATGAAGGCAGTCACATCCACCTATCATCAGTGTGTAAAGCTTCCAAGTCCATGGGGAGTGGTGAAAATTGAGAGTGATTAACAAGAGGCTAAGAATTGTTATACATCATCAATGAAGCCAGCCTCAAGACCAAGGGAGCAATAGCAATTAAAGTATCCTTCAAGAGATGTCTTGGAGGCAAGGGAGCAGGATGTAAAAGAAATCCTCATGGATCCTGATGATCCTGAATCCATAGTCTTCATAGGATCAGGGATCCTTAGCAACATTGAGCAGGATCTAGTATCCTTCCTTAAGAGGAGGAAATCCACCTTTTACCTGGAAACATGAAGACATGACATGTATATCTAAGGATATAATTACTCATAAGCTTGGCATTGACAGGTCATTCAAGCCTATACATCAAAAGAGGAGGAAGTTTGCACCTGAAAGGAATGCTATTATCCAGGAAGAGGTAGATAAACTACTTCGGGCAGGTATGATAAGAGAGGTTAAGTATCCAAGATGGTTAGCCAATGTGGTTGTTGTTCAAAAGAAAAATGGAAAGTGGAGGGTATGTGTCGATTTTACTGATTTAAACAAGGCATGTCCCAAGGATCCTTTCCCATTACCCCACATTGACTCCATGGTGGATGCTACCGCGGGTCATGAGTTGTTGACTTTTATGGATGCTATATCTGGATTTCAACAAATTCAGATGGAACCATCTGATCAAGAGGATACAGCCTTTATGACCCCAACTGGTATATATTGTTATATTGCTATGCCATTTGGACTAAGGAATGCAGGTGCTACTTATCAAAGGCTAGTCAATATGATGTTCAAGGAACAAATTGGACACACTATGGAAGTCTATATTGATGACATGGTGGTTAATTCCAAGAAGGCTGAGGATCACCTTAAAGACTTGGAGGAAGCATTCAATATCCTTGATAAATTTAATATGAAACTAAATCCTTCCAAGTGTCATTTTGGTGTTAAGGCAGGTAAATTCTTAGGCTATATGGTGACAAAGAGGGGCATTGAAGCAAATCCAGAGCAAATCAAGGCTATTGTGAATATCAAATATCCTGCCAATGCTAAGGATGTGCAAAGATTGACAGGCAGGATCGCAGCCTTGAACAGGTTCATATCCAAATCCTCAGAAAAGTGCAAGGAATTCTATGACATCCTGAGGAAGAACAAGAAATTTGAATGGACTGAGAAGCATGAAAGTGCCCTCAAAGCTCTTAAGGATTACCTATCCTCAGCCCCGGCCTTGATTAAACCAGAAAAAGGGGATATATTATCCTTATACTTAGCAGTATCCTCAAAAGCAGTAAGTGCGGTCCTTGTTAAGGATCACCAAGGTACACAACATCCTATTTATTATGTAAGTAAGAGTTTACTTGATGCTGAATCCAGGTATTCACACTTAGAGAAACTTATCCTTGCATTAATTATGGCATCTACTAAATTAAGACATTATTTTGAGACTCATGCCATTATTGTTAAGACTAATTTTCCAATTAAGAATGTTCTCAGGAAACCTGAAATGTCAGGAAGGATGGCTAAGTGGGCAGTGAAGCTTAGTGCATATGATATAAGATATGAACCAAAGACTGCCATCAAATCCCAAGCCTTAGCTGACTTTGTGGCAGATTTTAGTAGTGATTTGCAAAAGGAAGCTGAGTTAGAAGTCCAACAGCTTGAAGAAACTAAGGATCCTTGGATACTCTTCACTGATGGAGCCTCTAATGTAAAAGGAACAGGGCTTGGAATACTACTAAAATCGCCACAGGGGGACATAATACCCCACTCCATAGCTTGTGAATTTCAAACTACCAACAATGAGGCTGAGTATGAAGCCTTGATAGCTGGTTTGCAAATTGCTAAGCATATGAGGATCAGGTATCTTGAGGTACATGTAGATTCATAATTAATCACTAATCACTTTAATGGATCCTATGCTGTTAAAGGTGAAAAGCTAATCAAATATTTAGAGATAGTCAAAGAATTGGCACTCTCTTTTGTTTCCTTTAGTTTGACGCAGGTACCAAGGGAAGAGAATGCAGAGGCTGATGCATTAGCCAATTTAGGGTCATCCTTGAAGATCCCGGAGGATATCAAGATCCCTATTATCCATATCCTGATCCCTGCTATCGAGGATCATGTAGCTATGGAGATAGGAGAGGATTCTGCAATCATCCATAGTAATGATACTCAATCTCATTCAGGATCATGGATCCTCCCAATCATGAGATACATACAACATGGAGAGATTCCTACAGGAGAAAACCCTAGGGCTTTCAAAATCAAGGTATCCCAATTTACAATATTGAATAACATGTTGTATAAACGATCTCTTGCAGTACCATATCTAAGATGCATTGAGGATCCTGAAATCCAAGAAGTCCTAAAGGATTTACATGAAGGAGATTGTGGAAACCACACTGGGGGCAGAGCATTGTTCTCAAGGATCCTGAGGACAGGATACTATTGGCCTACTATGAAGAAGGATGCTGTGGAATATTCCAAGAAATGTGATCCTTGTTAGAGACACAATAATATCCTTCACCAACCAGCAGAACTTTTGCATCCTATATCCTCTTCTTGGCCATTTATGAGATGGGGAATGGATATAGTTGGTAAGCTTCCTAAGGCAACTGGTGGAAAAGTATTCATGCTTGCTATGACTGATTACTTCTCCAAGTGGATAGAGGCTGAAGCATTTGCTCAAGTCAGAGAAAAAGAAGTGATATCCTTTATTAAGAGAAACATTATTACTAGATTTGGTATCCCTTCTGAAATTGTTTGTGATAATGGATCCCAGTTTATTGGGAATAGAACTACTAACTTTTGTGACAGCTGGGGGATTAAGATGATAACATCAACACCAGTCCACCCACAAGCTAATGGCCAGGCAGAATCATCCAACAAGATCATCATCAACAATTTGAAGAAAAAGCTTGGATCCAAGAAAGGAAAGTGGGCAGAAGAACTACCTTATGTACTTTGGGCTGATAGGACAACTCCCAAGAATGCTACTGGCCAAACTCCATTTTCTTTGGTATTTGGGGCAGAATCAGTGATCCCTACAGAGATGGTGGTTCCTACTGCAAGAACAAGCATTCGTGATCCTGAAGAAAATGCTGAAAACTTGGTTCAAGACTTGGATACTATAGAAGAACTCAGGGATTTGGCAAGGATAAGGATGGCCAGTTATCAACAAAGGATGGCTGAAGCCTACAACAAAAATGTCAGGATCAGGAAATTTCAAGTTGGAGATATGGTGTTAAGGAAAGCATTTCAGAATACCACCAATCCTTCTGATGGAAAGTTGGCACCAAAGTGGGAAGGCCCTTACTTGATCGAAGCTGAGGCAGGAAAGGGGGCATATCGATTGCTAACAATGGAAGGTGACTTGCTACCAAGAGCTTGGAATGCTGTCCATTTGAAGAAATACTTTACGTAACAAGGATCTATGATCCTTACCTAACAAGTATCCTTGAAGGATCCCTACAGGACAGATGATCCTCATTTTTGTAATATTCTAATCTCAAACTATTTCATTCTTTTATTATCTTATATAAGGATAAGGATCCTGCATCCTTTATCCTCCTTTCACTTGATTCTGAGTTTTGAAGGTTCAGGTATCCTTTACAAAGGGTTGAATATCCAAAGAAGTATCCAGTTATTTGGGCTTGACCCCAGTTATTTGGGCTTGAACCCAGTTTTTTGGGCTTGACCCCAGTTTTTTGGGCTTGACCCCAGTTATTTGGGCTTGACCCCAGTTTGGGCATGTCCCTAATTTCGCCAGTAGCGCACGATGATCCTGATATAGTTCATGGCAATGGGACCAGTACTCGCTTTAGGGGCTGGCAATTTCATTGTACTGGCTATATTCAGGATCCTACGTATAATGGTAGACGTACCATACATCCGTTCCTAAGGTTTCTAACGTTTTCACGTTAGCTAAGGTTTTGGCATTTTCATGTCACTAAGTTTGGATAGTCGCCAGTAAGGGCCATACTCCAGTTTACACACGATCTTTGGGCTTGTCCCTAGTTATCCTTTGGGCTTGTCCCCAGTTATCCTTTGGGCTTGTCCCCAGTTGTCCTTTGGGCTTGTCCCTAATATATTGGGCTTGTCCCCAGAATTGTTGGGCTTGTCCCCAGTCACTAACTCTTATCTTATATTGGCTTAGTCCCAAGTTGTATCCTATTTCAGGTTTTTGAAGCCAAACGACCAAGGATCCTTGATCCTTACCTTCTACTAAGGTTTGTCTTTTGGATATCCTGATTATAAGTCTTAAAGGTTAGGATCCTAACTTGGATTCTCAGGTATGATCCTTAACTATTTTTATCTTATTCATTATTCATCTGAGTTACCCTTATCCTTTGACAACTGAACTTATGATCCTTAAACTACACTACTTTTCAGAACTTGTCGACTATAGGATATGTGATCCTTGATCATATCCTAAACTTTTTGAGGATATTTATTAAATTTTTTCTTTACTTGATAAGTTTAGACAAAATGAATATCACAACAATTGAAAAGTAAAGTACTAATAAGGATAGCAACACGGGAGATAGCCAAAAAGTTAAAGTTATTTTATTCACAAAACGTTAAACCCTTTAAGGTTGTCAAAATTGCCAACCCACGTTTCTACCAGCAAAACGTGGCCCGTCCACATGGGTTGGCAAAGGGTGTCCATTGTTTACAGGTCTTTGTAGTGCAGGAAATAAAAGATGGAAGGATAACGAGTGGCTTCATCCCCCAAATAGAGGATCCATCCACCACCCATTATCCAGCCTATTGTTCAAGGATCCATGATCCTTCACCCTAGAAGCTATTGTCTAAAGTTATTACAACCCAAGATTGTTTCAAAACACCATAACCAAAATAAAACTACCAAATTCTAAAAAAATGGGCTCCGGCTACGTCTAGAAATGTCCTTCATCGCCCATTCCTGCAGCTTACACCTTTGCTGCATCACCATCACCTTTACCAGCTCCTTCAGCTCCAGCATCACCCGCATGATCCTTGACCCCACTGCCACCAGCCTCGATTGCCAGGACCTCATCAGCCTCTTCCTCGTCGTCCAGCTCGGCTAACCTTGGCTTCCAGCCCTCTACGTCCCTGCTGCTCTTGTCAAAGTCAGGATTCAGAGCTTCTTGGGCCATCTGCAACTTGGTCTTGTACATAGCGATGGCAGCTGAGATTTTAGCATCATTGGTGATCTCATTTTTCTCTTGATCAGCAGTAATGTGAGCCAGGACAAGTTCCCTCTTCACCAGATTGACATCATTTTCGAGGGAGGCAATCTTCTGATCGTTGGCTAGCATGATCTTCTGGAGGTCCAAACACTTTTGCTCAACCTCTTCAACACTGCCTACGTAGTCCTCGATTTCAGCAAATTTCTACAAAAAAAAGACAATGTAAAGCTTAGGATAACATGATCCTCAAGTGGGCAGGATAACTAAGCTAGGTCAGTGATCCTTACCTCAGCAAAGTACTCAAGGAACTGATGGCGGATCAGAGGCAGGCCTTCTAGAGTGTCAGCCTCAGAGGCTTTCCTCTTCTTTCCTTTGGAAGCAGTAGGCTTGGGGATGGCAGTACTTGGGCTAGCAGCAGCTTTTTTCTTCCCGGATCTGGGACCAACAGTGGTGAGATTGGTGACACTGAATTTGGAGGCAGATCTTGAAGATTTTCCAGCACCTACACATCCAAAACATATAAGTATCCTTATTTCGTTTTAATTTAAGCATTTAATTACATATAAACATGGATACTTACTTGACATAGTGACAGAACCTGAGGATACCTCTTGAGAATCCTGGGTATTTGCTTTAAATGATCTTATTTCAGGATCAAGCCTCCGAAAAGCAGCAAGCCTTTCTTTCGTTGCAGGTGTTGTGATGAGGTGTGCAACAGTAATAGCTGCGAAATAGAAACAAAAGGATGTTAGTGATCCTCAGCAGAAACAAGGTCATCTGGTGATCCTTCTAAGGATCCTCTATCCTACCATGGGTGGTCCATTTTCTAGGCAAATCCTTTCCATCAGGGAGAGAATCCCTTCTGATAAAGAAGAATCGCCGTTTCTAGTTGGTGTCATTCTTAGTGGCTTTGAAGATGGGGTGTTCTTCACCAGGTTTATGTTTGAGTAGATACCGATGAGATCCATGGCTCACGAGGTCATACATCTCTGCAAACTCCGACATTCCCAGATCAATTCCTTCATGTTCAATGATCCTTTCAAGGGTATATAAGACCCACCAGATCATTGGCATCGCTTGAATGTAGGAGATGCCGGTGAGAGAGAAGAAGGATTTGGTGAAATCTGGAAAAGGATACGAGTACCCTATTGTAAATGGTGTGACCGGAAAAGCCACCCATGTTTCAGAAATATAGTCACTTAGAACGGTGGGGTCAAATGGTTTGAAAACAGTACTCGCCGGAAAGCAATGGCGGATTCTGTCTATCTGTGGATCAGTGAAGCAGCATCTTTCTTTCGCAGAATCTTTGATGATCCCTTGGGACTTCAAGGGACTGTCCTTACGGTGATCCTTAGCCGGCGAAGATCTCAACATCATCTTGATCACAGATAAAGATGAGGAAAGAAGGAACAGAGAAAGAAGATGAAGAGGGAAAGGAGAGAGAAGTACCTGGTCAAGTTTTCGAATGAAGATTTAAAGGGAGTTTCGCTCGAATTTAAATGCCCTCTAACCCTTATCTCTAATTCAATTTATAATGATGATCTTGCAGGGTAGTCACTTCAGTGACGTCAGGATGGCAACGGATAGTTCGATTACAACGGCTATATATCCGTTAGTTGATTACGGATAAGAACAAGAAAATATAACTCGTTTATTTACAAATTACTCCTTATATTTTGGGGGCAATTGTTAGGGGAGGATTTTCCAATGATCAGTGATCCTCATTTACTGTTGGGCTTAGTAATCCTCAATTCTGTCTGAATTAGTGATCCTCAGAAAGTATTGTAGGATCAGGATCATGGATCATCATAAGGATCCTTATACTAACGATTGTCTACTTTGAATATAAAGTTGTTTTGCAGGAGTACGAGCTTGGACTTGGTCTTGGCGATATTCCTGGAGCATATTCCATATTTATTCCGCACGTGCATGACTGAAGTGGACGTTATGGAAGTCGTGGAGGACTTGCACAAAAGTCGGACAGTTTGTTAGCTTAGATATTTTTCCATTTTTAAAAGGGGATAGCGAGCTAAATAAAAACACTTGGCTATTTTTAGCTTAACACATACACTCGCAACTGCTCACACCAGCTCTTGACAATTCACTTGGCGATTACACACTTTTTTGCACATTACACTATAGTGATCCTTGTAACTAGCTCGCTATCATCCAAAGTTGTAATACATTTCTTGTTTAATATGAGTTGGTGATCGGTAGTTTCCATCACCCGAGGTTTTTTATGCCGGAGATCATTCATTGATCAAGGGCTTTTTCCTCGTATAAATATTTGTGTCACTTGTTCATTACATTTCTGAGTGATCCTTAGCATTGTTCATTGATTCAAGCATCACACCTCACAACAGAAAGTTTGGTTGCATTATCACCGCTTGATTTTTAACCAAAACAAGGAGTATGGAAGGAGATATGCTACCAAGATACTGGAATGCTATACACTTAAAGCTCTATTTTAAGTAAGAATAGAATTTAATTTCTATCTTAGAATGGTATGTATTCTGCCTCTTTAAATATATTTGAATTTGTTTATTATCTTGAACCCATTACTGACTTAAGCATCGGAGGGGTGTTAGCCAAGCTAACACCCACCTTAGTTTAAGATTGTTTTGAAGAATATGCTTCAGGATATAGCTCCATGATACACGCTCAGGATATCTCAAAGGATTAGAGGATTGGCCCCCTCTCTCACGATTAAGGGATCCTGATCCCTTCACAGGTTTAAAGGTATTCACCTTTCTTACGAATCGGGTTTAAACACCCCGCCTGGAGCGCAAGTTATCTAGGGATAGTTCAACGTAGCGGGACCAGTTCATGTAAAAGTGGCTGACAATTTCGTTACTATTGGCTATATCCTGGATCCTAAAGGTATATGAGGATTGATCACCCTCTCTCGCGAAAGAGTATTTTCATACTCTCTAAGGTTTAAAGGTTTTCACCTTTCTAAGTCTTGGAGTTTGTACACTCCAGCCTGTAGCGCACGTATATCAGGGTTTATCCCCAGGATATTAAGGGTTTATCCCCAGGATATCAGGGTTTATCCCAAGGATATTAAGGGTTTATCCCAGAATATTCAAGATTTATTGAAGCTAAAGTATGACTATGTTTACATTCCTAAGTCTTCAAGTATGCTGAACACAGGGGACATACATCAAACAATTTAAAGGATGAATTCAAACTTATAAATCTGCACTGGGGACATTTCTATAATTGAATATTGGAATTGGCTCTTTAAGAATCTCGGGTATGATCTCTCCTTTTTATTTGGATAACTTGAAATTTACGGATTGTATGTCATTATCCTGAATAGGATATCTTTCAGGATACGCTTGCAATGCATTCTTAAGAATGTTCAAACAAAACTATTTTTAAAAATAAAATTCATGTAATAAAGGTATAACAACGGAAATAAAGCCAAAAGAAGGTTATATTATTAACATACCAAAAGTTGTGCTTTTGGTCCATACACCAAAAGCACGGTTAGTCCCTTACCATATTTACTTAACAGTTGAAGGATTTGTCTCAAACCGAGACCCATTCACCTCCAACTGTAATATAAAAGCAAAACATACTAACGGTGATGACCAAGGGTTCGTCCTGAAACTCAGGATCCCTCCACCTTTGGCCATCATATTGTTCAAATGCAGGAAAGTAAAAGTGCAGAAAAGTAAATTATCTTAGGGTTACAAACCAACGATCAAATTTAAAAAAGTGGGCTCCGGCCTTGGCACATACATCCATCATCGCCCACTTGAATGCCCTCACACAGTGGCACCTTCTCCAGCCTTCTCCGTCTTCTCGACCTCAGCATCCTGAGCAGCATCCTCGCCAGCATCCATCCCAGCATCCTTCTTATCTCCAGCCTTGTCCACCACCTCTGCTGACTTAGAGGATTCACCAGCTTTAGCAGGAAGTGGCACTGCCTTGCCTCCAAGCTCCTTCAGCTTTGCCACCCAGGATTCAACCGGCTAGGATGGGCACTCAAGGCCTCTCTCCTTGGCCTCATAAGCCATCTTAATGCGAGCTTGTAGCAGAGAGACGATGGCAGAGGCTTTGATTCCTTCCCGGAAAGAGGCCATGGCCTGTTCATGCTCCATTTGAACGGTGGCCAGTTTGATCTCAGCATCCTGGGTGACCTTCTTCAGCTTATCTTCATAATGCCAAGTCTTAACCTCAGCAATGGCCCCTTGGTCGGCAACAGTGGTCTCAAGCTGTTTGATCCTGGCCTCTTGGAACTTGTTTGTGCTGCAAGCATCGGTGTAAAGATGGAGCAGATGCTGGAGGCCCTGCACATCAAAATTCAGGTATAAGTCAAAATGTATTAACCAGGATATCCTGTCAGGATATGTGTGCAGGATATAGTCGCAGGATATTACCTTGTTCAGGAAGGATGTCATTGGTTCCAAGGAATCAGTAAAGCTGAGTTCTTCGTATGAGAACCCCTCAGGACCTGGAGTGCTGACCTCAGAACCTTTCCTCTTCTTGGTGGTGGAAGCACGAGTCCTCGTGTTGGGTTTAGGAGCCGGGACTGGCTTGGAGCTGGTAGCAGCAGGAGTTTCTTTCTTGACATCGACTGAAGTGGGGTAGCTATCAAGCTCATCAAGATCTAGCAGGACTTGAACTTTGTTGGAGTCTGCATACAGGGAGTAAAATTCTTTCCTAAACGTATCAAATAAAAACATGTATGCAGGATATCGTGCATGATCCTTACCAGACATGTTTGCACTGGAAAGTGGACTTGGAGATGGTGGAGACGGATTAAAACTTTTTTCAGCCTCTGGGAGGAGTCTGATGGCGTCAATTCTCTTTTGTGAATCAGCTAGGGGAGGTGCAAGTTTCCTAAAATCAGCTGTGTACAAGTCAATCAAAAGAAATTGATTAGCTCAAGATATAAGGCAGGATACAAGACAGGATCATCTTTAAACCCTAAATCCTACCCTTTCTCAACCACTTCACCGGATATTCCGTTCCACCAGGGATGGAGTCTCTTTTTACAAAGAAGAACTTGGATTGACATTTTTCCTCATTCCTGGTGGCACGAAGTATCAGCGGATCGCCGGAGGTGGAATAAAACAAGAATCTACAGGAACCGTGGCATCTAAGCCGATATGCTAGAGGAAGGTCATGAACAGAGAGGTCAGGGATATGATTTTTCTTGATCTGATCAAGAACAGACAAGACTCGCCAGAGCATCGGCATTGTCTGGCTGAAGCAGATTTTGGTAATATTAAAGAAATCAGTGATGAAATCGGGAAAAGGAAATTGCAACCCTAGGGTGAAAGGGAAAGCATTGAAGCACAACCACTCGTCGGAAACCATGTCCGACCGAATTTCTCGGTCAAACGGCCGGAACACCGCTTCTTTTGGAAAGATGCCGGAGGATTTGAGAGCCGACAAGTGGGCACTGCCAAAGGAGCATATTTCTTTCTCCGGTTCTTGGAGAAGATTCTGATGGATGAATGTGGGGGCGGAGTCACCAGAGCTTGATCTTGTTTGCCTTGTCATATTCTTGCCGGAATATTGAACAGAATGAGAGAAAATAAAGATGAAGATCAAAGAGAGAGTGTTTACCTTTCTTCCTTATCAGTAATAGTTAAAAAAAGAGATGAGGATGAGAAGTTATAGGGGAGCAATGAGTAAATATAGGCTGTGCAGTTACAAACGGTCACGTCAAGGTCTAATCCATTAATTGCCTCGTTATTCGTAAAAAATATAACTGTTAGTGCCAGGATACTAAACGGTAACATTTTTTGGGGACAATTGTTATGGGTGAAATTCTGAGCTCATATCCTGGATAATATCTTAAATTATATCTTGCTTATCTGATATATGGATGCTGATTCAGGATATTGGTAACATCCTGAATGGTATCCAGAGGATTACTAACGGATTATGTGCAGGAATGCGACTCCAAGCTAGTAACGTTCACGAGGACCCTTTCCCCGGAAGACTCGGTCTAAGTTGTTCAAAGGAGGACGTTAAAACCGCTTTACCTGGTCTCCAACGGCTACAAAGGAATATTCGAAGGCATCCCATATTTATAGGAGATTTTGTTTTCGTTTACTAGATATAAATAGGTGGATAAGTCAGATCGAATAGGACATCACAACAACACTCACTACTCTCTCACACTTGTTCTCTCGCAACTTTCACTTTCACATAAAGCATTGTTACACTTAGCGATCTGATCAATATCCTGCACTGTATCCTAACGTTTAAAGCAATAAGAAGAACAAGGCAGCTGCGATTGTCAGCTCCCGAGGTTTTATGCCGGCGATCTAGATTGATCAAGGGCTTTCCTCGTATATCTCGTGTCACCCCCTTTACATTTTGCTCATAGTTTGATCGTAGATACAGCTCAATATCCTGAGCCGTATCCTGAAAACTGTTTTTATAAACAACTTGATCAGTACAATTTCAACACACATTTCTAGCACACTACCTCACCTAACTAATTTGATCACTTAATTGCTTCGGTAATTTTTGACCAAAGCACGTGTGCCTACTATCAAGTCGTAATATGGCATTTGCACGACTACTTGCTCAGTTAATAAGACTAAGAGCACATTTTCCCGATTACCCCATCAAGAAAATCAGATTAGACAATGCTGGTGAATTTACATCCCAAACATTTAATGATTATTGCATGTCTATTGGGATAAATGTTGAGCATCCTGTACCTCATGTACATACACAAAATGGGCTTGCTGAATCGCTTATCAAGCGACTTAAAATGGTTGCAAGACCAATGATTATGAAATCAAAACTACCAGCATCTGCTTGGGGACATGCAATTTTACATGCAGCAACACTAATTCGCATCAGGCCAACGATTTATCATACTTCCTCCCCATTAAAGTTGGTTCTTGGTCAGGAACCAAATATTTCCCATCTAAGGATTTTTGGTTGTGTTGTATATGTTCCAATCGCTCCACCACAACGCACACAGATGGGGCCTCAAAGGAGGTTAGGAATATATGTTGGGTATGAATCACCATCAATCATTAAGTATTTAGAACCTACAACGGGTGATTTATTTACAGCTCGATTTAGTGATTGTCATTTTGTTGAATCAACATTCCCAACATTAGGGGGAGACAAAAAGCAGTTGGATAATTGTATTATTTGGAATGAATTATCATTATCTCATCTTGATCCTCGAACTAAACAATGTGAACTAGAAGTTCAAAGGATAATTCATTTACAAGGATTAGCAAATCAATTACCAGACGCATTCACTGACCCAAAGAGAGTGACTAAGTCACATATACCAGCTGTTAATGCTCCAGTTAAAATAGGTGTCCCACAAGGACAACCACATGTTGGTAATGAGTCTCATGCACGCCTAAAATGTGGTAGACCAATCGGTTCCAAAGATAAAAATCCTCGAAAGAAAAAGGGAGCAAATAATGTAGATGGTCAAGTCGATGTAACAATAACGCAAGAAAAGGAGTCTCCAAAAGAGACACTAGACATGATGGTTCTAGAAGAACCTCAGGTACCTGAAAACGAAGAGATCTCAATTAATTATATCATGTCAAGAAAGGTATGGAACCGAAGCGAAATCGACGTCGATGATAGTTTTTCATATAATGTAGCGCTACAAGTAATGGAAAACAATGAGGATCAAGAACCAAAATTAGTTTCTTTAATTTATTTAAGAGAAAACTGTCGAAATGGTCCCTGAGGCTTGGTCACTTTTGCCACTTTAGTCCAAAACTCAAACCTTTTAAATTTGGGTCCCTGTGGTTTCAATTTTGTTGTCATTTTCATCCAAAATCAAAATCTTGTTAGATTTTCAGTTAACATCCATCTTTTTTGTCTTTTTCCTCCATTTTAATCAAGAGCAAAATGGTCAGATTTTTTAATTTGTTATAATAAAACGTTAAAAGACCATTTTGCCATTCATTAAAAAAGAGGAAAAAGACAAAAAAAAAAAAAACGGATGTTAATTGAAAAATCTGATCATATTTTGATTTTGGATGAAAATGGCAAGAAAATTGAACCACAGGGACCCAGATTTAAAAGGTTTGATTTTTGGACTAAAGTGGCAAAAGTGAACAAACCTCAATGACCATTTTGACAGTTTACTCTTTATTTAAATTAAAAAATGAAAAGTTTTACTGTACTTGTGGGTAGACGCCGCTAATGTTTAGTGGTTCTAGCCTCTAGGGTACTTTAAGTTGGAAATAACATTACAACACGTGATTGGACACAGCTAGAGTAATAAGATTTCAATTATTAGATAAACTAGGTTTAAAGAAGTTCGCCGCGTTGCGGCGAATTTCTTTTGTTATTCAGTCTATGTTTACATGTGTTTTGAAATCACTGCGAACGTGTTGCGAACGGAACTCCTGACAAGAATAAAAAGAAAATGTAGAAAAAAAACACTAAAAGATAACCGAAAGAAAATCAATCAAAAAAGTTGTATGGTAACGATGCTGTTCGTATGAAACCCGTGGTCAGATATGAGCAAATTGTTCTGGGTACCGGTACCAAATTTGCAGAACTGAAAGATCTTAAGTACCATTCGGTACCGACTTTTGGCGTTCCTGGTACCGGTTCAGTATTGTTTTTTACCTTCATATACTGGTATCGTAACCGGTATTTTTGGTATCAGTACCGATTCTGTATCGGTTGGCACCGAGCTCATCCCTACCACTGAAACTAAAAAAAGAAAAAATTAAAAGTTGAAGAAAATCAACAAAAAAAGTTGCACGATACGGTTGTTCTTACGGTAACCGTGATCAGGGATGAGCAAATGGTACCGGGTAGCAGCACTGAATTTCCCGAACCAAAAGATTTCCAATATCAATTCGGCTCCAACTTTTGACGTTTTCTATATTAGTGCCGGTTTTTACCTTCATGTACTGATACCGAACAGGATCGTACCGGTATTTTTGATACCGGTACTGGTTCGATACCGTTGACACGAAGCTTATCCCAACCCCTGATATTAAAAAAAGGATTAAAGTTAAAAAGTAAAGAAAAAAACTATTATTATAATATTAAAATAATAAAAGTATTAAAAAAACTATATATTATTATAATATTAAAATAACTATTCGTTTCAATTCATTTATTAATATACTAGGTTATAACCTCGTGTATTACACGGGGTTGAATAAATAAATTTTATATACTAAATAATAAAACAATATATCTTTAAAACCTCATTTATTGTACGGGTTAAATAAATATAATTTTATATATTAAATAATAAAAAAATGATATCTATAAGAACCTTATTGTACAGGTTGAATAAATGTAATTTTATATACAAAATAAAAAAGTTATATCTTTAAAACCACGTGTATTACACGGGTTAAATAAATGTAATATTGTTTATCAAATAATAAAATAAAACATCTTTAAAAACCCTCATTTATTACACGGGTTGAATAAATGTAATTTTATATACCAAACAATAAAAAAATTACATCTTTAAAAATATGCGCATTACAGGTTTGAATAAATTTAATTTTCTGTACTAAATAATAAAAAATATATATCCTTAAAAAACCTCGTGTATTGTACGAATTGAGTAAATCTAATTTTATATATCAAATAATAAAAAGTTATATCTTAAAAAACCTCATGTGTTACATGGGTCGAGTAAATGTAATTTTATACAGTGAAAATAAAAATATTTATATATTAATATAAAGTTTGGTTTTCGTGATAAAAATAGATTATTCTGTTGTTGCAAAATTTGTTAACGAAGTCTCAATCAATTTAACCCTTTATTTAAAACTCCGTAAATGTATAAATGATAAATAATATTAGTTAATTTTATTTTAAGTTTCATAAAATTTATTTTATACCAAACTAAACAAAACGTTCAAATATAATTAATTCAAATAAATAATATTATAAATGAGAAAGAGATTAAACTAAATAATAATTATTCATAAGATATTAAACTAATAATATTTACTAGGAGAGTTATCTATAATATAAGATATTTAATTAAATAATATTTTGTAGGATGATTATTTATAATTAATTAGAAGAGATTAAATTAAAATAATAATTATCTATAAGAGATGACATACTAATATGATGACAAGTGTCCTTAAAGTGGTTTCTTTTGAGTAAAAGAAAACGTAAAGTACACTTAATGCATTGTTTCCCACTTCCACATGTAAAGAGTAGGGTAAATGGTTACATGACCGTCCTTACTCATAGTTAAAACAAAAGATATAGTTGTTTATGTATTATCATAGTTTCTACTTATAGTTAGTTAGGCAAAACGTCCATCTACACTTGTAATATTGTATAGATTCAATTAAAAATTATAAAAAATAAAAATAATATATGACACTTCGTATAGATTCGATTAAAAACTATAAAGAAAATAAATTATAACACTTCACTTTCAACAATATCAAGAGAAAAAAGAAAAAAAAGAAAACATATGATTTGATTCCCAAGCATAAACAACTTTTATTATATTTCAACTTTTTTTACGTATACGGTTACATTTCTTATCTTTACTTTATCTAAATTTTTATTAATAAAATGTTTTTGTTTAACAATTTCAAATCAAAATTAAATCCATAAATTATATATTAGATTTAAAACACATTTTAGACTTTAGATTTACAATCAAAATAAAATTCTAATATAATATTTAAATCTTTTTAATTTAATATTTAAAATTTATTAATAAATTATTGATGCCCTCATTGAATGACATGTGTCCCAAATCAGGTTTCTTTTATTATATAGTACTAGGTTATCACCCGCGAACTTCGCGGGTAGGAAAATTTACTTTATATTAATCAAACTATGTCAGAAACTTGTTTTATAATTGTTTTGAATTGAAAGTTGTAGTCATTAGGGTTGCGAAGAAACTTGTTTTATAATTGTTTTGAATTGAAAGTTGTGTCAGAAACTTTGGGCAAGAACCGGAGGCAGAAACTTGCTTCACTGAGTGACCCACGACACAAAAAACAAAACTTTAATTTATTATATCAGATTATTAGAACTTTATTAATGTTATGTCCGTTCTTTATTATAACACTTAACATGTACCAAAAACTAAAAAACTATCATGAATTCTCCAAGGCTTTAACACCACCACCATCACCAACCTTTGAAACACACAAACACGATATATTTTGATATGCACAATCACATTGGATTTCAATATTGGCTTACGAATAACATAAAATATCAACTCCTAGTCTCTTATAAAACAGCTAACAAACATGATTTCAGCAACACTAATGATTTCCTCACTGCCTCCCTTGCTATTTCTCTGTATGCCTATATTTCTCAAACGCGTAAAGCAAAAGAATTTAATATAAATAACGAACCACTTATATACGTACATGGTTTGGAAGTTGGAACAGAAATGCAGAATAATTCACTGACCTGGCTTCCAACCTCGTTAACCATACTGTAATCGGCAAGAGGGTTCTCAAACAGGCCCATGGTAAATTTGACGCGTAAGAGTCTGGTCACTGCATCATCAATACGGTCCATTGAGATAAACTTGTTCTTGACCAATGATGTAAGATCGTTAATGAACTCGATGTAATTATTCGGGGCCATAACCTGTTCAAGATTTTAAATTCAATATCAAATTAATGTAACATGATTACCATAGTTGTCAATAGTTGCCGCTATGGTCGCCATAGCGAATAGCGTATAGGTCGAACACATAGAAGACACTCCAGTTAATACCACAACTGCAAATATATGCAAACAAAAATGGTGTACATACCTCGCTATTTGCATCGATGATAATGTATTCTTGGCCAAATTATCCATATGTGATTACTTTGACTCTAAATAATCAACTATAAACAAAATAAAGAAGCTGCATGCACTAAACTTCAAGATCGAGATAACAACCTGCACCGGAAAAGTTTTCACATTCATTGGGGAATAAAAATTACTAAAGAAATATGGTATAAAGAAAATATTTTCTATTTACCTTTTGTCCAATAATTTGTATGGAAATTATTTATATGAGAAGAGTGAAGGTATAATTGTAGGCCCCATTAACTTGATGTGAGAAGGAATAACAACCGATCATAAAATGATATAAGTGTTATAAACTTGTCTAAAAAGAAGATTTTCAACTCAGACTGAAATTCATGTGCTTTCTTATTTCATCGATTTGTGATGCCATCATCAAGTAGAAAGGAGTGAAGAATCAATAATAATTGATCACTACAAATGTATGAGCTATCACAAATATATAAATATATAGGATAGAGCATCCCATCTTTGACTTTCTTATTTTTCTATTCCTTTGCTAGTTGTCATCCACATTAATCAATGATTCATAACACTCCCCCTTGGATGACACTTTGCAAACTTTGGGGTAATAAAGTACTGCCTCATTAAAAACCTTTCTAGGAAAACCCAGTTGGACAAAACCATAGCTAAGGGAAAAAGAGTGCAGTGTATAGTCTTCTCCTGATATTTCTGGATCGTGTATGTTGCCTCATTAAAAACCTTACTAAGAAAACCCAATGGGATAAAACTTAGTTAAGGGAAAAAGAGTGCAACTTGTATAGTACTCCCCCTCATTTTAATATGTATTATTTATGTGACTTGTCTCTATCTTTCTTGAAAGTTGATCAAAGCTTTATAGACAACAATCCTTAGGTAGGCAATCTTTTTCCGATCAGTGTTATATGATCTTCATATGAGACTTCTGGTTCCATTTTGGAAACAAATATCATAAGATCCACAACTGTGTTTTGTTACATTACCTGCATTTACAAAAACTAACCAAACTTGTTTCGATGGGTTAGTAAAAATATAAATTATACCTTACATACCCCAAGTGTATCAAAAATTTCGTTTCACCTTAGGAGAATATGAAAAAAGGAAAATATAATTCATCTTGCAACGTGTTAATGAAAATTTTCTAAATTTGTATGGTAAAAATGGTGAAACTGGCCGTCCCCTGGATCGAACCCGGGTCTAGGCCACACCCTTTCGCGCACCTAGCCAACCGAGCTAGGTGCCCAGTTTGTGAGATTTCCTTTTTTTTTTGGTTAAATATAAGCATATGTACAATAACTTCCTATTTTTCAAAATCCCTGGCCTTTGCGAAAAACCTTGAGCTACAAGTCTCGCTTTATACCTTGTAATCTCATTTTTTTCATTTCGTTTCCGTACGAAAACCCATTTATACCCTACAGGCTTTATTGCCTTAGGAGTGATAACAATAGGCCCAAAAACCTTTCGTTTGTTTAATGAATTTATTCAGCTTGCATAGCATCTTTCCACTTTCCCCAGTCATGTCTATTTTTACAATCATTTACAGACTTTGGTTCAGGAGTATCATTTCCACTCATAATCTCACTAGCAACCGAATATGAAAATATTTCATCCATATTTTCCATTTCATCTCGGTTCCATATTATATGTGTATGACCATAGTTAATTGATATCTCTTTGTTAGTATCATCAACATCTTCCTCATGAGAGGTTTCGGTATTTACCGCTTGATCAAGATTTTTATCTTTATGGTCAATTTCATTTATAAGCGTTTTTCTTTTTTCAAGGATGTTTTATCCTTTGAACCGACTGGCCTCCCATGTTTCAAACGAGATTCAATAGCCATATTATTATTATCCCTTTGCTTGTCTGTAATATTAACTCGAGCTAAAGCATTAGTATCTGATATATAAGATTTTCAATATGTCTTTGTCCTTCTTGGACATTAATTTTAACTGGAGCAATTCAAGACTTTTTGGATGAATTTTCTTCTTAAAATATCTTTTAGATATTTTACTCGAGGATACAGATAATATAATGATAACTTCAAAATTTATTTCACTTTTAGTTGTTTTCTATCTCCCCCTCATGTTGGGATTTATAATCAGCAAATGAAGCCCATAAGAAATCTCTCATTTATGGCTATATATTATTTATTCCCAACATGTCATTAAATCTCATCTTTGTGCGTTGTGTTGTAATAATTTCAGTATATATATCGCACACCCAAAAATGATAAATATTTGGTTTCTAAATAACTGTAATGGGGAGTAAATGTTTCAATAATAATACTTGATCCAATGATCATTGATAATTTAGAATTTATAGTGGTAAATTATAACAGTTTTGTAACGGTTATATTACCGTTTTATAGCCGTTGTACAACGGTTATATATATACAACAGTTATATATATATATATATATATATATATATATATATAGGGGAATGTTCAAATGAAAACCACTAGTTAACGCGAAAACTCGAAAACTAACTAAAAAAAGCCTAAAAAACACACAAATTTTTTTTTTTTTTTTTTTTTTTTGCAAAACCAAATTTCGCATGTTTTTTTATATAAAAAAAAAATAAAAAAAAAAAATAAAAAAAAAAAAATTTTTTGTGTAGTGCACATGTGTAATACTACATATGTGTATCGGTACTACACATGTGTATTATTACACATGTGCACTACACAAAAAAATTTTTTTTTTTTTTTTTTTTGTTTGAAAATTTTTTTTTTATATATATAAAAACCAGCGATTTTTATTAAAAAAATTGAAAAAAAAAAAATTTGTGTGTTTTTTAGGCTTTTTTTAGTTAGTTTTCGAGTTTTCACGTTAAAAGTGGTTTTCATTTGAACCATCCCCTATATATATATATATATATATATATGTATATATAATAAATGATGTATTAAGGAAATGTTATTTTTGGGAAGTTAGAAAACTGCTATATAAATAAGTACTGTTCAAAAGCCTTTAAAATAAATAATTAGCAAGTATATAAATAAGTACTGTTCATTATTGATTAATGTGGATGACAACTAGCAAAGGAATAGAAAAATAAGAAAGTCAAAGATGGGATGCTCTATCCTATATATTTATATATTTGTGATAGCTCATACATTTGTAGTGATCAATTATTATTGATTCTTCACTCCTTTCTACTTGATGATGGCATCACAAATCGATGAAATAAGAAAGCACATGAATTTCAGTCTGAGTTGAAAATCTTCTTTTTAGACTAGTTTATAACACGTTATCAGCACGAAGCTCTAGACAAGCACGAGGTTCTAGCCAAGAACGAGGTTCTAGCTAAGGAAACGTTCAAGCAATTATAATCAAAGTAAGTGTTTGATTAATTTATATAAACTATAATTGTTATGATAAACGTAATATTTCTTTTATACCGTGGGATTGTTTTCCTTTAGGAGACTCAGTTATCCAGACACTCCTATCATAAAAACATCTAAATCCCATACTTAATAATAAAAATGAATACGAGATACCTATTGCTATGGGAATATAATAATTTGGGACTACTAACAATCAAAATTTCTTTTATGCACCTAACATTTACATTTATGTTATCTAACATTTATTTATGCACCTAACATTTACATTTATGTTATCTAACATTTATTTATGCACCTAATATTTATATTTATGTTATCCAACATTTATTTTCTAATGTTTAATAACATTTATTTATGTTATAAAAACTGGCCTAAAAGCATTTTGTGTGATGGAGACTTAGGCTCCTTTTTGAGCTCCTTTATTGCAGTTTCTTTAAGGAAAAAGAAATAAAACAAAACTGGTGGGGCCTATATCATAATAATTCGTTCGAATTATTTCATTTACTGTGCGCTACTGTGCGCGTCGTTGTCATCCACTATTCATAATAATTTATTTATTATTGTGCATACTAATTATATATATATCCGTAAAAAATGGCTATGGATATTTTATTATAAAATTACCAATTATTAATATCATCACTGTTGTTATCGGAACCATTTAGAAGTGATACTCAACACGTTACCCACGATACCTACCGAATCTAATATTAGTTTAAACATTTTGTTTGTTACCGAAATTTTCAAACCTAATACAGTAAAACTATTTTCAAGGTGTATCATGGAAGCCTTAACCAAGCGTATTGTGTAAGCTTAATTTTTATCTATATAAGTAACCCACCACTCATGTAAATCCTCGAACCAACTGAACTTCTGATATAGTTCGACACATACCCAAAACAACTCATACTCAAATTCTATTTTTTTAGATCTCAAACAAAGCCCAGTATTACCATCATGAGTCTTCAGTTTTCTACTCGTGCACACGCTGAATCTTCAAACGCAGCAGAAATTCGTGCCCAGATCGAAGTCCATAAATTTCTTCAGTTTAGGGATGCACGCACCCATACGAAATGTCTAACCCTCAGGAGGCTTAAAGTTAATACTATTAATAGTATCAACTGGAACATAACGGGGATTCTAGACAAAGATGATCGACTGACGAGGTTACTACCAATTGGTTCACCATGGCGTCGTTTTTTTGATATCTTAGAACCCTCATACGATGAATTTGTATATGAGTTCTGGTCTACTTTTCATTTCACATGAAATAAAAACCTATCTGAGCCCTCTATCGATTTTAGACTCGGTGGAAAAACTTTTAATTTGTCATTATCTGAGTTCGCAGTACATTTAGGTATTTATACAGAAGAAGAGGTTAGATCACCTATATTTATAAACGCATTAACCGAATATCCTGATCGCATACAAGATTATTGGTCTACACTTACACCAGCAGTGTGGAGTAGAAATAATAATTCAAGAACATTTAGAGATCCTCTTTATCAATATATGCACCGTGTTCTAGCCAACACGATCAGGGGGCGCACGTCTAATCTACACAAGGTTAGTGGTACCGATCTCTTCCACTTATACAGTATATTCGAGTCAGTCCATTGTAATATTGCTTACTCTCTTGCTATGTACTTTGAGCAATACCAAACACGTCTCCCGAAAAACCTTATGGGAGGATCATACATAACAAAAATAGCTAAATCTCTAGGTGTCATAAACGATCAGATTATTCAAGAATTATCCCCACCACGATTACCTGGAGTGGTAAGTTTTACCAACATTGATATAATACCTATTGATATTCCTACACAAACACGATCGTTTCAATCTGAGGCAGCACCGGTTATCCCAGAAAATACATCACAAAATATACAACATCAACTGTCGCAGTTTCCTCCACCATCATTTTATCAGTTTGATTTGTTGTATCAACAGCAGCCAATACCACCCGTGTTTGAACATATTTCAACTAACACATCTCAAACACAGCATACTCAACCACAAACACCAGGCATCTACCAAGCACTTTCACCTTTATCTTTTGGGCAAGGAGAAATGATGCAACAATCCATATTTAATGATAACATGACATTCCAAGAGTTGTTAGCACCAGAACAACCCATATCACCACTATTACAGCAACAGTCTTCACTACATCCGGAGCAACAACAACAGTCAATTGTTGAAGCCGGACCAGGTACGGTGCCTCTAATAAATCCATTTTTAGATCCAATAAAGGTTGATAAACTAATAAAAAAGAACCGGAAAATGTCAAGACAAATAGAGTGGTTGACGAGAAAGAATGAGTGGCAGGAAGAAATGCTAAGACAAGTAGCTAGTATTATCTCAAAACAATTTACTCCGCCACCACCATCACCTCATGATTCTGATTCTGATTAATTTCAGTTGTATACACAGACAGAGGTCCGCAAACATAACTATATACTAGAATCATTTTGCTACGATTCAATTATTTTAATATATTTATTTAAGTATCTACATAAGTAGCCATATGAATTGAAACATGTTTACATACAACATTGATATGGAAGATGACACGCGAGCATTGTCATCTCAACAGCAACTCCCATAACAATTAGATCGAACCCACCACCATATTAATAATTACTTCAGTTATAGGTTGCCAATTTTGTTACAAAACATAAATAAGATAAATATTAAAATCTAAATACTCATTAAAAATGAGATAACATACAAAGGAACATGTATGAACAAATAAATGAATACATAAGTACTAAATAGATGAGGCGGAAGCTCATACATTAATATCGGCAATAATATTAACATTATGCCGGTCAATATTAAAACCGGGTGAATCATCTTCGAAAATTTTTTATGAATAATTTATGAATAATTTACATATAGTTGAAACATGGATTGTTGAAAAATTTTTATGAATAATTTATGAATAATTTATGAAAATTTTTTATGAATAATTTATGAATAATTTATATAATTTATGAATAATTTACTAAATAGTTGAAAACTGTTATTTGCATTATTCGTCTAATTTATGAATAATTTATATATACATATGTTTGTCATTGTATTTCCACAAAACATTTGTATGTGTGTATGTATGTACAACCCAAACTTGTATGTTTATCATGCTTCGTCTTTACCATTTAATATATTTTATAAATATAAACTTGTTTTAGACCATGTGTAGTGGGGCGTTTTTTTTTTTAAAAATTCAAAAAAAACGCCCAAAAACGCCCCCCACCCCATTACATAGGGCGTTATACAGCGTTATTTTTGAAAAAAAGCTTGAGCAGCGTTTTATTTAAAACGCTCAAAAGTGGTCTAAGTGTAGTTTGACTGGCCAATGGTTGGTGAGTATTTGCAGAGACATGACCCACACCCTTGTTTCGTGTACCAATTCCTTGTTTCGTGTCCCAGTTTACATGCTGACAACAATTGTTTATTTTTTTATTTTTTTGTTTCGTGTACCATGTTTTAAATTAAAAAAAAAAGTGAAATGATTGAATGGGGCATTATGGGGCATTATACCCACTACACCACTTTTGCTATAATGCCCCCTTGCTGACTAGGACGCCACGTGTCGTATAATGCCCCATGGTGGGGGCATTATAACCTTCTACCACTACACATGGTCTTATGAATAAAATAAACCTGACAGTTTTCTAACTTCCCAACAATAATATTTCCTTAATACATCATTTATTATATATACATATATATATATATATAACTGTTGTATATATATAACCGTTGTACAACGGCTATAAAACGGTAATATAACCGTTACAAAACGGTTATAATTTACCGCTACAAATAACCAATTATCAATCTCATTTTTTTTTCACATCAAACCCTCTTCTTCTCAAAGTTATTCAAGAAAAAATTTTCGAAGATGATTCACCCGGTTTTAATATTGACCGGCATAATGTTAATATTATTGCCGATATTAATGTATGAGCTTCTGCCTCATCTATTTAGTACTTATGTATTCATTTATTTGTTCATAGTTGTTCCTTTGTATGTTATCTCATTTTTAATGAGTATTTAGATTTTAATATTTATCTTATTTATGTTTTGTAACAAAATTGGCAACCTATAACTGAAGTAATTGTTAATATGGTGGTGGGTTCCATCTAATTGTTATGGGAGTTGCTGTTGAGATGACAATGCTCGCGTGTCATCTTCCATATCAATGTTGTATGTAAACATGTTTCAATTCATATGGCTACTTATCTAGATACTTAAATAAATATATTAAAATAATTGAATCGTAGCAAAATGATTCTAGTATATAGTTATGTTTGCGGACCTCTGTCTGTGTATACAACTGAAATTAATCAGAATCAGAATCATGAGGTGATGGTGGTGGCGGAGTAAATTGTTTTGAGATAATACTAGCTACTTGTCTTAGCATTTCTTCCTGCCACTCATTCTTTCTCGTCAACCACTCTATTTGTCTTGACATTTTCCGGTTCTTTTTTATTAGTTTATCAACCTTTATTGGATCTAAAAATGGATTTATTAGAGGCACCGTACCTGGTCCGGCTTCAACAATTGACTGTTGTTGTTGCTCCGGATGTAGTGAAGACTGTTGCTATAATAGTGGTGATATGGGTTGTTCTGGTGCTAACAACTCTTGGAATGTCATGTTATCATTAAATATGGATTGTTGCATCATTTCTCCTTGCCCAAAAGATAAAGGTGAAAGTGCCTGGTAGATGCCTGGTGTTTGTGGTTGAGTATGCTGTGTTTGAGATGTGTTAGTTGAAATATGTTCAAACACGGGTGGTATTGGCTGCTGTTGATACAACAAATCAAACTGATAAAATGATGGTGGAGGAAACTGCGACAGTTGATGTTGTATATTTTGTGATGTATTTTCTGGGATAACCGGTGCTGCCTCAGATTGAAACGATTGTGTTTGTGTAGGAATATCAATAGGTATTATATCAATGTTGGTAAAACTTACCACTCCAGGTAATCGTGGTGGGGATAATTCTTGAATAATCTGATCGTTTATGACACCTAGAGATTTAGCTATTTTTGTTATGTATGATCCTCCCATAAGGTTTTTCGGGAGACGTGTTTGGTATTGCTCAAAGTACATAGCAAGAGAGTAAGCAATATTACAATGGACTGACTCGAATATACTGTATAAGTGGAAGAGATCGGTACCACTAACCCTGTGTAGATTAGACGTGCGCCCCCTGATCGTGTTGGCTAGAACACGGTGCATATATTGATAAAGAGGATCTCTAAATGTTCTTGAATTATTATTTCTACTCCACACTGCTGGTGTAAGTGTAGACCAATAATCTTGTATGCGATCAGGATATTCGGTTAATGCGTTTATAAATATAGGTGATCTAACCTCTTCTTCTGTATAAATACCTAAATGTACTGCGAACTCAGATAATGACAAATTAAAAGTTTTTCCACCGAGTCTAAAATCGATAGAGGGCTCAGATAGGTTTTTATTTCGTGTGAAATGAAAAGTAGACCAGAACTCATATACAAATTCATCGTATGAGGGTTCTAAGATATCAAAAAAACGACGCCATGGTGAACCAATTGGTAGTAACCTCGTCAGTCGATCATCTTTGTCTAGAATCCCCGTTATGTTCCAGTCGATACTATTAATAGTATTAACTTTAAGCCTCCTGAGGGTTAGACATTTCGTATGGGTGCGTGCATCCCTAAACTGAAGAAATTTATGGACTTCGATCTGGGCACGAATTTCTGCTGCGTTTGAAGATTCAGCGTGTGCACGAGTAGAAAACTGAAGACTCATGATGGTAATAGTGGGCTTTGTTTGAGATCTAAAAAAAATAGAATTTGAGTATGAGTTGTTTTGGTTATGTGTCGAACTATATCAGAAGTTCAGTTGGTTTGAGGATTTACATGAGTGGTGGGTTACTTATATAGATAAAAATTAAGCTTACACAATACGCTTGGTTAAGGCTTCCATGATACACCTTGAAAATAGTTTTACTGTATTTAGGCCTGTAAACGAACCGAACGTTCAGTGAACAGTTCGTGAACCGTTTGGCGGGAAGTTCGTTTACGTTCGTTCGTTTAATAAACGAACGAACATGAACAAAATATTTCGTTCGATTAGTTAAATGAACGAACATGAACAAATGTCTCGTTCGTTCGATTGTGTTCGTGAACGTTCGGTAAGGTGTTCGTGAACATTCGTTGATTTGTGTTCGTTTATGTTCGTATGTTTGTGTTTTAATTGAAGATCTTTGTACTTTCTTACATTTTATTTGTACTTTTTATATTACTAAACTTTTATATATTTTATTACCCTAACAATTAAACTAAGAAACCCTCTTTCACCTTGTTTATGCATCATTTCTCATTATTTACATCGGCGAATACGACCGACCTCCGTTCCACAATAAGGGATTCAAGTTCGATTGCTACTCTCTGGTCCATCTTTCTTTATCCTTCGTCTTGTTTGCCAAATTTATTTGTGTTCGTTTGTGTTCGTGAACCGTTCGCGAACACGCTCATTTCCTTAATGAACGAACACGAACATAAAATCTCGTTCGGTAAGTGTTCATGAACCGTTCGTGAACACATTTATTTCCTTAACGAACGAACACGAACAAGGCCTTGTTCGTGTTCGTTCGGTTCGTTTACAACCCTAACTGTATTAGGTTTGAAAATTTCGGTAACAAACAAAATGTTTAAACTAATATTAGATTCGGTAGGTATCGTGGGTAACGTGCTGAGTATCACTTCTAAATGGTTCCGATAACAACAGTGATGATATTAATAATTGGTAATTTTATAATAAAATATCCATAGCCATTTTTTACGGATATATATATATATATATATATATATAATTAGTATGCACAATAATAAATAAATTATTATGAATAGTGGATGACAACGACGCGCACAGTAAATGAAATAATTCGAACGAATTATTATGATATAGGCCCCACCAGTTTTGTTTTATTTCTTTTTCCTTAAAGAAACTGCAATAAAGGAGCTCAAAAAGGAGCCTAAGTCTCCATCACACAAAATGCTTTTAGGCCAGTTTTTATAACATAAATAAACGTTATTAAACATTAGAAAATAAATGTTGGATAACATAAATATAAATATTAGGTGCATAAATAAATGTTAGATAACATAAATGTAAATGTTAGGTGCATAAATAAATGTTAGATAACATAAATGTAAATGTTAGGTGCATAAAAGAAATTTTGATTGTTAGTAGTCCCAAATTATTATATATCCATAGTATGAGGTTCTCTGCACTGATTTAGATTGTTAGTAGTCCCATAGTTATTATATTCCCATAGCAATAGGTATCTCTTACTCATTTTTATTATTAAGTATGGGATTTAGATGTTTTTATGATAGGAGTGTCTGGATAACTGAGTCTCCTAAAGGAAAACAATCCCACGGTATAAAAGAAATATTACGTTTATCATAACAATTATAGTTTATATAAATTAATCAAACACTTACTTTGATTATAATTGCTTGAACGTTTCCTTGGCTAGAACCTCGTTCTTGGCTAGAACCTCGTGCTTGTCTAGAGCTTCGTGCTGATAACGTGTTATAAACTAGTCTAAAAAGAAGATTTTCAACTTAGACTGAAATTCATGTGCTTTCTTATTTCATCGATTTGTGATGCCATCATCAAGTAGAAAAGAGTGAAGAATCAATAATAATTGATCACTACAAATGTATGAGCTATCACAAATATATAAATATATAGGATAGAGCATCCCATCTTTGACTTTCTTATTTTTCTATTCCTTTGCTAGTTGTCATCCACATTAATCAATGATTCATAACAATAAGCGAGTTGTATCTTTATATCACAATTATCAACTTTCTTCAACTTTATACACTCATTCAACAAACCTGGTCCTTTTGACGCGTGAACTAAATGTAACCATACCCCTTTTACACATTTTGGCTGTGATTGTCCATTGTGGGCCCTCAAATAAATCCAAAGCAGTGGGTCACTAATAACTTTATACCACGATTTCAGTTGATTTAAAGAAAAAAAAGTGAAACAACTTACATCACACTTCACTTTCAACAATATCAAGAGAAAAAAGAAAACATATGGATTTGATTCCCAAGCATAAACAACTTTTATTATATTTCAACTTTTTTTACGGTTACATTTCTTATCTTTATTTTATCTAAATTTTTATTAATAAAATGTTTTTGTTTAACAATTTCAAATCAAAATTAAATTCATAAATTATATATTAGATTTAAAACACATTTTAGACTTTAGATTTACAATCAAAATAAAATTCTAATATAATATTTAAATCTTTTTAATTTAGTATTTAAAATTTATTAATAAATTATTGATGCCCTCATCGAATGACGTATGTACCAAATCAGGTTTCTTTTATTATATAGTATTGATAGTAAAGTAAAGTAATAGATGGACTTTAATTAGCTTTAACTATTTGAAATAATAAAACAAAGAGATGTAGGTTTAATTATTGTGTTTTTTATTTATGTTTTAAGAAAAGTTAATGGAAATTTCCGAACTATGTAACAGGATATTGCCTGGAAGCACACCCATCACACCTCTATATAAGTAAATGATCATTTCTCGGTAATTCAAATAACCACTTAAATATTCTTTTCATTTTGGTTTCCAAATTCCTTCCACATCGATGGCGTCTTCTTTGTATTTAGTTTTTATGTTTTTATGTGTGTTTTTTATATATGTACTGAAGTTTATGCTTCAAAAGATTTTGCCACTCGCAAAGAAGAATGTTCAAGTTCCGGATGAGAATGTTCAACTTCCGGATCACTCTGCACCTGCTGTTCCGGATGAGAATGTTCAACTTCCGGATCACTCTGTACCTGCTGCTTCTTCTTCTCGATCATTTAAATATGAAGTTTTTCTTAGTTTTAGAGGAGAAGACACCCGCAAAACTTTTGTAGATCATTTCTACGCGTCTCTCGTAGATCATCAAATCCACACTTACAAGGACGACGAGACGCTTCCTCGGGGTGAATCCATCCATTCATCTCTCTTGGAGGCTATTGAAGAATCACAAATTGCTGTAATAATATTATCCAAAAACTATGGAGGTTCTTCATGGTGTTTGGAAGAACTTGCGCATATTATGAAATGTAAGGAAGAGAGAGAGCGAATCGTTATGCCCATTTTCTATGATGTGGAACCCTCGGAAGTGAGAAAACAAAAAAATAAATTTGGAGAAGCGTTTGCCAAAATAGAGGCGAACAACGTTACCAAAGCGAAATTATGGAGGAAAGCACTTGTTGATGTATGTAACATTGCTGGATGGGAGCTCAAGAACAATGCAAACGGGTAACTTTTTGTATATATATTTTTTTATTTGAAGTCCCTATAAATTCTCATTCATACTTGTACATCTAACACCATGTGTGGTTGAAAGGTAAAGTGGGCGTGAAGTGGGCTAATAACGCCGTATAATGCCCTGTACACCGCCCTCTGAGACGTGATCTTCATATTTTTTGTCCAAGGCGTGTTTGTGAAAACGCCCTATCTTAATTGAATGGACCAATAGATTTTTTTGCTTTTGTTTTTGTTTTAGTTTTTTTCTAAAAAATAATAATAATTGAGTTATCATTGTAGAGACATTATACCACTATGCCCCATATGCCACATGTCGCTTTATTCCCAGGGGAGGGGCTTTATGATAATACCCCTGTTAACAATAAATAATTAATATTCAATATTATTGTTTTTATTTTACATACTGTATTTTAGGTTGTCATCTACCACATTAATAGGTCAATAAGTTTGTTGTAAATGTAGCTTAATCTTCTCCTCAATTCCTGCTTGTATCTTGTATATATATTCTCTAAAGGGTTAATGAGAAATCAAGTTCTTTGACCATTTAATTATAAGTTTATATGGTATCAAGAGCCTAACCTCCTACAAGCTCTCACAGCTCTTTCTTTTTCGATCCATAAACCTGCACAATCCTTTTTCCTTCCTTACTTCGGCTCACACCTGCAACCTTACATATGCCGCCGCAAACCAGCCCATGGCACCCAAACAAATCATCCCTCTCACTGTTGCAATCCACTTTCCCATCAAACTCACATCCACCAATTTCCCCTCTTGGCGCAAACAAATCCTCTCCACTCTGATTGATCTTGAACTCGGCCATCATATCACCGGCACCTCTGAACCCCCAGCCCAAAAAATCACCACAGGTGAAGTCTCTACACCCAACCCTGAATTCATGTCCTAGTTTCGGGAAGACCAGATGGTGATCAACGCACTCCTAGGCAGCTGCTCGGATGCCATTCAACCACTCGTCTCTGCTACAGACACTGCTCGACAGGCATGGGACACCCTAAACGTAAGCTACGCTAGCGGCTTTCGCTCACGGATCATATCCCTCAAATCCAAACTCTCCAAAAACCCAAAGGATACCCGATCTGTCACTGATTTCCTACACGATATGAAATCAATTTCGGATGAGTTAGCCCTCGCCCAAAGTCCAATTGATGAAGAAGACTTGGTGATTCACACCATGAATCAACTCGGAGATGAGTTCACTAGACTCGTTCAGTCCTTGAAATCTCATGACACCACCATCTCATTCACACAACTATTTGACAAATTGCTTGACCGTGAACGCACCATCAAAGAAACCTCCACTGAACCCCTCAGTACCACAGTCAATTACACCCAACGCCAACCTACCTGAACCTATCCTAAACAGCAACCCGAGACCCGCTACCAAAAACCCAATCAGTCTCGCCCTTCCTGGAACACTCGTGACAAACCCACTACAACAAATCAAAACCGTCCCACCAGGAACAATGCCTACTGCCATTTCGGCAATATCCCGGGTCATGAAACAAAGGACTGCCGCAAACTCTGGAGCTTCCTTCGTGACTACAACTATCTAGTTCAAAGTTCTGCAGGCTCGGCGCCATCAGTCAACTACACGTCTGCCTACCCCACTACAAGATCCACACCAGCATGGATGTGGGACACCGGAGCATCTGGTCACACCGCCCCGAATCAGCACTCATTACCCGTTCTTTCCGAATACGGAGGCCCGGATAAAATTATCTTAGGTGATGGTAAATCTCTTCCTATTACACATATTGGTCATACTAAAATACACACTAACTCTCGACCACTCTTGTTAGATAATGTTCTTGTTGTTCCTTATTTGTGTAACCATCTTATTTCCGTTTCCAAAATATGTCGTACTAACCGTGTCTCTGTTGAATTTTCTCCCTCTTATTTCATGGTTAAGGACCTACGCACGGGGGCGCATCTCATGCGAATAGTGAACGTTAATGATGTTTACTATAGGCAATTTCCTTCATCTCCACAAGTCAATGCAACCAGAACAAGATCACTACTCGCGTGGCACCATACACTTGGACATCCTTCGTACCAAGTGTTTAAGTCTTTAATTACTAAAGTAGGACTACATTGTAATAAAGTGTCACCAGAGTCGTTTCATTGTAAATCTTGTTCCTTGAAGAAAAGTCACAAAATTCCATTTGGTCAAAATCCTTTGTTGTGCACAAACCTTTGGAACTCATTTATTCGGATGTTTGGGGACCGGTTCAAACCTCCATTGACGGGTTCAAATACTACATCATATTTGTTGATTTCTTCTCCAAGTATGCCTGGTTATATCCCATGAAGCGCAAATCCGATGTGTCAACACTTTTTCCACACTTTAAATCATTCGTTGAATGTTTCTTCAAGACCTTAACCGTGTCTCTCTTCACCGAAAATGGAGGTGAATACATCGGTGTCAAACCCTACCTCACCTCCAGCGACATCTCTCACTACACCACCCCACCCCATACACCCGAACAAAATGGTGTTGCTAAACGGTGTCACCGCCATGTTGTTGATATGGGACTTGCCCTTCTACACTATGCTAACCTTCCTCAAAAATTTTGGTCACATGCTTTCCAAACCGCTACCTACCTAATAAATCGCCTTCCTGCTAACAACCTTAACAACCAAACACCATGTGACATGTTGTTCGGTAAACCACCCGACTACACGAAACTCAAACCATTTGGGTGTCTTTGTTATCCGTGGTTACCCCCGTATACCACCTCCAAACTACAAATTCGCTCCCATTCGTGCATTTTTCTAGGGTACTCGACCTCTAGATCGGTGTTTAAATGTTTCGACCCGACCACATCTAAGCTATATCACTCGAGGCATGTTGAATTCATTCTGTACCTATTTCCTGCCCACCCCACTGAACACTCACACTCCAATCCGGTTCAAAGATACTCATTCCCCATTCCCTCTTATACCCACTTATCGGCAGCACCGCCTGATCCCATACCCATCAACCCTTATCCTCCTACTCATCACCCACCTTCTATACCCTCCCCTCCTGATTCCTCTTCATCAACTCACACCAACAGCCCTGGTTCTTCTGCTTCCTCTAGCTCTCCTACCAGCACACATCCGACCCCACCCATTTCTCCTCACCGCTCGCACTATCCCACCACACCACCATCCTCTCCATCTCCCACAATATAACAGACCCACTCCCCCCAGCACCCACAATATCCACCTCCCTCATCATCCACTGAAACACCTCCCTCCACCAATACACACACCACCGAAACCACAACACCTCACCCACTCCTGTCAAACGACAGCCCAAACCTATCACCAAATACTTCAACTCCAACTTCGTCAACTTCACCACCCTACACCTGTTATTCTAAACACTTGAACCCACAACCCATATCCAAGCTATGAAAGATCCCCAATGGCGCCACGACTTGGATCTTGAGTTCAATGCTCTTCTTCAAAATCACACATAAGAGCTTGTTCCGCGCACCGATCAACACATCATTGGCTGCAAATGGATCTTTCGCATCAAGCGAAAGGACGACGGCACCATCGACAAATACAAAGCCTGTCTCGTGGCAAAGGGCTTCCATCAACAATTTGAAAGGACTACTTTGACACCTTTAGTCCCATAACAAAACCGGCCACCATACAACCGTTTTATCCATTGCTCTTTCTAAATGGTGGCACCTACGACAACAAGATGTCAATAATGTGTTTCTTCATGGTACCTTATAGGAGGATGTCTTTATGGTCCAGCCACCGGGCTTTGCTCATTCGTAGTTCCCAAACCACATTTGCAAACTTCAAAAATCTCTCTACGGTCTTAAACAAGCCCCATGGGCATGGTACATTGAACTCACCTTGTTCTTGATTCACTTTGGCTTTCGAATATCCATGTCTGATCCATCTCTCTTTGTCTATCAACACCATGGTGTCGCATGTTATCTACTCGTAGTTGTAGACGACATCAACATTACCGGTAATGACAACAACCTTCTCGAATCCTTCATTAGCTCACTTGGCCGAAAATTCTCCATCAAGGACCTTGGTGCTCCTCTTGTCAAAAGACGGTCTGGCGTTCATCCACGGAGGTTGAATACAAAGCGGCTGCCAACGCGGATGCGAAAATTTCTTGGGTACAAAACCTTCTTCAAGAACTTGGAATCCAGCCTAAAAGCACTCCACAACTATTCTGC